>JASPKZ010007454.1:0-516390 GCA_030220185.1 Diploptera punctata
ACACACAACAACACACCCCCAAACAAAATCACACACGACACAAACACACACACAAAACAACACCCACAACACACACACACACCCAAACACACACAACAAACAAACACACAAACAACACACACCCACAAAAACACAACACACACAAAACACAACCACACAACACCACACACACACAAACACACACAATCACAAAAACACAGCACACAAGACAAACACCAAACAAACACACAAACACACACACAAAACAACAAACAAACACACACACAAACACACAGACGTACACAAAACACACACACGCAAAACACACACACACACAAGACACACACACCACAAAAAACACACACACACATCAAGCACTACACACAAACACACACACAACAAACACACACAACACACACCACACACAAACACACCACAAACACACACAGACAAAACACACACACACACAAACACACACACAAACACACAGACACCGCACACCACACACAAAGACACACACAAAACACACACAAACACACACACAAGACACACCCAACACACACCAACAACACACAACACAAAACATCGCACACACACAAACACACACAAACACACAAACACACACACACAAACACACACAAACACACACACACAAACATACACACAAACACACACACTCACACACACACACACACAAACACACACACAAACACACACACACACATACAAACACATGCACACACACACACATATATATATATATATATATATATATATATATATATGGTATGATAAGAAAAATAAATGCCTGGACGGGATTCGAACCCGGAACTCTGAGTATATATATAGACTATATATTTAGCTGAAAACAACTTATGAATCAAGCACAATTGCTCCTCTTTCATTTTGTTGATGGCACGAAGGAAATAGGCAGTATTTTTATTTTACGTCTTTCATTAACTGCAAAGGCCATTAGAGAGTTGCAATTCAAAGCTAAGCGTGACACGGCCAATCAATTATATTCGAAGTCCTCATATTTAAGACTTGAGATACTTATACATTCTTAAATTAATGACTCAGATGCAGAAATATAAAAAAAAATATTCAAGATATTTACGGTCATAAAACCCTAGTGACCACGTCTGGGTTTGTACCTGCGAACCTCGGAAGCAGAGGCGAGTATGGTAATCACTAGCACAGCGGGACTTGGTATGAGTTTTGCGACTTAGATTTTGATCTATGGAATTTTTCGGGCGAGGAACATGCTATTTGCTTCGGTGCAGTGGTGAAGTTCATTTCTTCAGGTTTAATTTTAACTAATTTATATTAAATAACAGTAAGATAATCGTGGTAAGTACACGATTATTCGTAGATATTTATTATATATGTAAAGTGATCGCTCAATAGGCCTCAGGAGGCCCTTGGGGTAGTAGGAGGTTAAGGCTCCCATTTTTCTAAACAATCGGCACTTGATGTCAGCCGGATTGTCAGCCCTGAGTGACGGCCGCCTTTACCCCCAGAGCAAGTGTGTGGTACTCATTTCCGATAGAGGCTGAGTCGATCCCAGGACCATAGTGCCGACAGAGGGTTTGGGTCAGTTTAAAAATCCTGACACCACGGGGCTCGAACCCTCGACCTTCCGGCTTGTAGCACAGTGCCTTAACCACTACGCTACGGCGCGTCCCCGTATTATATATGACTAACACAAATTAACAGTTAACAACAAATGGGGGAAATTTTGAAGAAGTGGCAGTACTCAAACAAAATGAGGCGCAGAAAGAAATTGATCATAGACTCATATCTGGAAACATCCTTACTTTTCTTCTTCTTCTTCTTCGGCTTTCCTCCACTTATAGGTTTGCCGTCTTCAGTTTCCATTTATTTCTATCATTCCATTCTCCTTCTTCCAAATTCCCATCATCCATTATAGTTCTGATGTAGGTTTTCCATTTCCATCTTGGTCTGCCACGTTTATTTCTTCCAGGGGGTGACCATTGGTATCCTTACTTTTCTAAAAAAAAAATTAAACTAAAATTATATGAAAACTGTTGTACTTCTAGTTATTTTACATGGATTAGAAACAGGATATCTTGGAGGAGAAAATGTTATAATATTTGGGAATAAAGTTCTTGGGAAAATTTTTGGACCAAAGAGAAATGAGCATATAGGCGAATGGAGAAAACTACGTGATAGTGAGATATAAGATATTTATGGAAAACTAGTTTTTATAATAATTGTTAAATCTCTTAGAATGAATTGGGGGCACATGTGTCACGAAGGGGAATGAAAGAGGGACATATGGAAACCTTGCAGGTAAGCCAGAAGGATAGAGCCCAGTATGTAGTTAAAGAAAGAGGTGAGAGAATATCACTAACCATGATTTGAAAGATGAATTATACAAATCGTTCGAGATCCGGCTGCAAGATTACTACGTTCATCTAGAGTATGAACAAAATATATTGTTATAAATACGTACTTACCGCCATTTTATTACTGGTTGGTGTCACAGCCTGCTGTAGCCGCGAGGAGGTTTACGACCAAGTGTGCAATGGCAACCAAAACTTTTCAAGCTCTATACATCGATATCTGCGAACTGGATTATAATTTATTTTAATAACAAGTGAATCAAATTATTTCGAAATCAAATTATTTCGAATAAATAAATACATTATATTTTAATTAAACATACTGGCGGCCGAATTTTAATAGGCAACTCGGCAAAAATGTATTCAGTCATTCACAATGTTATGAGAAAAATAGATTTTGTTCATACACTTGATGAATGTAGTAATCTTGCAGCCGGATCACGGACTAAAATAATGATTGGAAAGCATTAATTTAGGATGGGAAAATATCATCATCATCATCATCATCAACAACAATCACGGATTAAGCCCATGTGGCTTGTTCCGGTCTCATAGATTCTCATTCAAAAGTTGGATCCATCTCTTCTTCGGTCTACCAACATTCCTGCGTCCTTTTGGTTTGTATTTAAGTATAATTTTGGGAATGCGATCATCTTCCATTCTTTGAACATGTTATTTCCAGTTTTTTCTAGATTCTTTTATTCTATCTAAGAGTTTAATGATATTTAGCTCATTTCTAATATCTTAACTTCTTTTCTTATCTAGAAGTTTGCAACCAGCCACACTTCTCAGAAATCTCATTTCAGCTGCTTCTATGATCTTCTCTTCTCTTCTCTTTTAGTTAAAACCCAAAATCCACTACCATACAGTAGTAAGGGGACTGCCACTACTTTATAAAATTTTAGTTTTGTTTCTTTTCTTGTGCTTTTAAATATCCTTTTGATTGTTCCACATATATAATTAAATTTATTAAGTTTGTTAAATAGATCTTCATTTTTAAAATAGGAGATTTCATAACCCAGGTATTTAAAATGGTTCACTTGTTCAATGGGTTTCCCCTCCAGAATTATTTTAGCTCTTACGGTATCTGATCCCTTAAAAGCTAGGATTTTCGTTTTACTTATTGATATTTTGAAATTATATTTCTGTATAATGTTATTTAACTGAAAGAGTGATTTCTGTAGACCATCCTCTGAACTAGATATTAGAACTTGGTCGTCTGCAAAAAGTAAGGTATCTAACATCTTATTTCTTATTTTGAAATGTGAGTCCAAATTTATCTGCCAATTATATATGATATCGTCAATATAAATATTAAAAAGGGAGGATGATAGTGGATATCCCTGTCTTACACCTCTATTTATTGTTGCATGGGAAAATATAAAGAGCTTAGATATTCGGCTACGAATCCAAGGGTTCGATAGGGCCAATGAATTAGTTTAATTTCAACGAAACACAATTATTTCCTTTTCAGCTGATTACATCTTTGAAGTTATCTTCATTTCCTTCACAACTTTACTCTTACAGTCCACGATGAAAGTACACACTTATATTAAGCTTACAATCTACTTTTGTTAAAAGTTACGTTTGTCAAGAACTTATTTCTAAACGATACACTTCAAATTTCGATAGCTCTGTCTACTTTCCTCTACTGGAGAAAAGTTTCCTCAAATGCTGGTCCATAATATAGAATCCAGCTTCTATCGTTTCATCTCTTTAAAAATGCCATATATATCATTCATCTCCCGAAAGAGAGCGACTATTCCCGGAAATAGTCGATGAGGAGCGAGCATTATTGCGCAAGTGTACCCAGAGAGAGAGAGAGAGAGAGAGTGTGTGTGTTCCATCAATGAGCAGGAGTCTGGATATATAATATCCTCTCTTCGTCTCTTGTTGGAAACGAAACAGAAAATTGATTCTAGCTGTAAAGTATGAAGGAGATAGAGGTATTTTGGTTTAGAGAGTAGAACCAAATATTTCACCATCCCTGTCTTTTTTTTTCTGTAGAGTCGAGAGCTGGTAGTGTACAGAGAGGAAGGCATTGAATGACTGCGATGGAGGAATATAGCCATCTTTCTCGTTAATACAGAAACCCAGTAAGCGCACAGAAACCCAGTCTGCCTCGGTGCTTGCTAGAGAGAAGGTTGACAAACGTTGCCAACCTTTGAAGGCGACAGTTTTGAAAAACCAGCTGTTTCATGTTTAGATAAAAATTGTATCGTTATATAAATCTGGTTTCTTGTGACTCTATGCGTGTGTTTGTTTGATATTCCAAAGAAAATGTTTACATTGGAAACATCTGTTTGTTTCTGAAGTTTGTATTTGATATCACATTTCATTTTTTTTATATTGATGCGTTTATGTTTTGTTCATTCTTTAGTGCGGTTTACAAATTAGAATACTTTTTAATTAGATGTAAAAAACAAATGAAGTGAGCATATTGAAGTCCGTAACAATTATCAAACAAACTTGATTATGAAAATAAATGACTACCATATCTTTCTATAAGTCTGTAAGCGTGGGAAGATTTCTTCACTACAATTTTGCAGTGAGTATTAATTTATACTATATAATAATAACAAAAGAAAGGTTGACATGTAGAATATGGTCCCATTTCTTGACTAACGCATTACAATATGTTACCATAGGTGAAAATAATTATTTAATACATTACCTACACAGAAAATTAAATTTAAAATGCTAGTTAAACGTTCGAGAATTTATGTTTATGGCTACAATAATGCATTTAGCGTCTTATTTGATATGGGACCGTGTTTTATAATTGAACGTAAAAAAAAATTTGATAATTTGCAATTTCTTAACAGCTATGCAGAACAATGTTAAAAAAAAGAACTATCATATTTATTTTTAACTATATATTTATTTATTTTTTGACTAAGTTTAGGACCAGCCATTATTTTTCGTCCACTGCACTAACTAATTAACTAACTCATTGTCACTATCGAACCCGTAGGTTCATGGCCACGCGGACATAACCTCTCCATATATCCCTATCCTGAGCTAATGTTTTCCAATCATTCCCTGTATAATGTACTTCCCCCAAATCATAGTTAATGTTATTCTCCCACCTCATTCTTGGTCTACCAACTGGGCGTTTTCCTTCTGGCTTTCCTACAAGAAGTTTCCATGCACGTCTTTCATTCCCCATACGCGCAACATGTCCTGCCCATCGCAGTCTACGAGACTTAACTGTTCTTATTATATCTGTTATGTAGTCTTCTCCATTCACCTGTCTGTTCATCTCTCTTTGGTCCAAAATTTTTCCTAAGAACTTTATTCTCAAATACTCGTAATCTCCTTTCCTCCCTTAAAGTAAGAGTCCATGTTTCTCATCCTTATAATGTAACTGGTAGAATAATAGTTTTATTTATTTTCAGTTTAACGTTTTTTGAAAGGAGGAGGGACACCAAGAACATTTTTATATGTTACATCAGACTTCTCATAAGGATATAATGATTTTTTAAGTGTTCTCAGCACTCTTAATCTTAAGTATAAGTTCTTGCTAAGGTCTCAGGGAAACGTCTCGGATGTAGTGACCCCGAGTTCAATCCTAAGTCAGAACAAATTTACGGGTGAGATTTTTCGGAAGTTGTATTCTCCTGTAAATCAGCAAACTTTAAGCCCAAAAAAAATCCCTTATCAGCATCAAATAACCTATCGGCAATTTCATACAAGACCTCGCACTTTATGCCGTTTTTTATCTATCATACAAACCCCTATTTACTTAAGCCAACTGAAAATAATAATATTGCTTATTCTTAAACCTAAAAAGCAAACAAAAATTATCCACCCTAACATTTTATTTGTCCTAGATTATTAGTTACGTCACACAGGCATAAAGAAGCGACATATTTTAGTAAATTACGCAAATATCATTCGTGAACATGAATATATTGGTCAATGTTGTATTTTATTAAATGTCCATGTTGTCTTGGAGGAGGCCACGGCAATGTCTGATTAATGATCACTCATCCTGGTAGGCTCTTCTTATTCTTCTTCTTCTTTCTTAGCACTACAGTTCTTTCAGTTTGACCTTGGCTACCTATACGACAAACATGCAATTTTGTTTATCCAATGCTTTACTTCTCCACCTCTTAAGCCCCATCAATATCAAGTCCTCATCACCTATTCAACCTAACCTCGGTCTTCCTTTTTTCTCATTTCCCCCGGATTCTCATTAAAATGTTTTTGATTTTCCTTGTGTTATCCATTCTCAAAACATGCCCCAACCCTTCCAATATACGTACTTTTACAATCTATACAACTAGTGGTAGGCTGTACGCCAATAAAGTTGAGTGCGATCCAGAATTAAAATTCCTTTAAGGCATGGGTCACGTAAAAGTATCAATACTAGAAAAATTCATATCAAATTCCGTTGAGGTGAAATCATATGATGAAAGTTAAAAAATTAAATTTTACCTGTTAGTAGGTGCCGTCGTCCTCAACTTTGTTAAAATATTGTATATAAAATTAACTGGGGCGCTTTCGGAAGTTATCTTCCATCTTCTGCAGGTTTAGTTTCCGCTATTTGTTGTTGTTGTGTATGGTGATGTTTACTCCAACTGTTTGTAGCAGCAACTGACTTGTTTTTTACGATCTCGTATAATGGGTTTGACTGGGGTGCGTTCTCATTGAGAAGTGAGGTGTTGTTTGTTTTCTTTATAATTTCAAGGTCTTCAGATATATTTATCCTAGCTGGAATGTTGGCTCGGTGGATTATCGTGTGTTTTCAATTGTGTTCATGCGATGACCTGTGTTAATGAGATTTTTAGCATAGCTTGATTTATCACCCGCGTGTATAAAATCTTTTAGGTGTTCTTTATATCTTGTATCTTATTAACACAGGTCATCGAATGAACACAATTGAAAACACACGATAATCCACCGAAAAAAACATTCAAGCTAGGATAAATATATTTGAAGACCTCGAAATTATAAAGGAAACAAGCAACACCTCACTTCTCAATGAGAACGCACCCCAGTCAAACCCATTATACGAGATCGTAAAAAACAAGTCAGTTGCTGCTACAAACAGTTGGAGTAAACATCACCATACACAACAACAACAAATAGCGGAAACTCAACCTGCAGAAGATGGAAGATAACATCCGAAAGCGCCCCAGTTAATTTTATATACAATATTTTAACAAAGTTGAGGACGACGGCACCTACCAACAGGTGCAATTTAATTTTTAACTTTCATCACGCGTAAAAGTATCTGCAAAGGGAGAAGTTAAACTATGAAAATGTATTGTTTACCAGTTGCTGTTACTGATACTCGGCTGGCCTTATATCTTACTACATTACTCTATTCCATGTCCATTTTACCTACAACGTAATCGTCTATTGTTTACACCAGTGTCACAGAACTTACTTGAAAATAGTTATGAACATACTATTGAAATTAATTTTCTCCTCGCACGCGATTGTTGATAAAACTAAAAAGAAAAGGAATTCCTAGAACCGGAATTTGAAATCAAGTAGGTATGAAACATCATTATCATCATCATCAATAACAAGGATTAAGCCCAATGGCCTGTTCCGATCTCATTATAGGTCGAATTGGTCCTTCCATCTCTTCAATGGTCTTCCCAACATTCTTCTCCCTTTTGGTTTATAATTATACATTCTTCTTGGTATGCGCTGTTCATTCATTCGCAATACGTGCTGAAGGTAAGCATTTTGATAGTATTTTATTCTTTCACAGAGATTAAATATATTAAGTTCTGTTCTTATATCTTCGTTTTTCTTTTTATCGGTCCTTTGGTATCCTGCTATTGTCCTCAACATCTTCATTCCTGCAGCCTCTATTTGTTTACTATCTACCTTTGTTAATGCCCAGGTTTCACATCCATAGATAAGAGATGGAACTGCCAATACTTTGTAAAATTTTAAAATAGTTTATTTTCTAGTTTTATTCAATAAAGTACGTTTAATTGTGCCACATAGGTGATTGAATCGTTGTTTTTTAGTGTGTTTATCTAAATTTCTGTCATTACCTAAATGACAACCCAAATAATTAAAATTTTGAACTTGGTCTATAATTACATTGTTTATCACTATTTTTGTTCTTATTGCACATTTTCCTTTCAGAGCTAATATTTTTGTTTTAGATTTAGATATTCTTAAATTGTATTTTAAAGAGATATTATTTAAAGTGTAAAGGAATTGTTTTAAAGCATTTTCTGATGCTATTATTATTACTTGATCGCCAGCAAAAAGCAGAGTTGTCAATACACTATTTATATTAATTTGTTCTTGCCATTCATTTATGACATGGTCCAAGTATAAATTAAATAATACGGGTGACAACGGACACCCTTGTCTTACTCTCTGGTTTATTTCTATTTTTTGTTTACTAATTTTATCTCCGCAGTCTATTTTGTAATTTGTTTCTATATATAAACTCTGAATGGCTCTTATAAGATGTTGAGGAATTCCTTTCATTTCTAATAGATTCCATAGGTATGAAACATGAAGTCTTAAATTGATGAAACGCTTAATTTCACAGACCAGTTATTTAAATGTGTCGCTTCGTAGTGAAAACAAAATCAAGTAAAACTGTTACTGATTACTGCATGTTGTGTAATTCGACACAATTTACGTAGTTTCCACTCGTACTTTTTCTATATTTTTATTAAAAATATTACATTAAATAAATGAATGTTATAGGGTGTCCACCGCGTGGTCTCGGGGTAGCGTCGCTGTCTCGTACGCAGCGGGCACGGGTTTGATCTCGGTCGGAACAAGTTTCCTGGGCGAGTTTTTTTTTTGTCACCTGTAGACAAATGTCAGAAAAACTTTAGGTCCCAAAGGGTTTCGAGATTATCTGGCCTTCATAATCATCATCATCATCATATTTCTTCTTCTTCTTCCTTTCCAGGATTCGGTCAATGCGACCTGTTCCGGTCTCAAGTCCATCGTTTCCTTGGCCGTCCCAAAGATCTTTTCCCATGTGGTTTGTAGGTGATCTTTTTGGGCAATCTTGTATTGTCCATTCTGACTAAGTGTTCTTTCCATTGGTATTTGTGCTCTTCTAGTTTATCAACTATTGAAAATATCTCCAGTTCATTTCTTATTGATTCATTGTGTAATCTATCCATGCGTGTACATCCTTTTACCAGATCTTAAAAATTTCATTTCAGTGGTTTGAATGTGTGAGATATCTTTTTTTGTAAGTACCCAAGATTCAGATCCATATAAAAGAACAGGAACAGCCATGATTTTATAAAACCTGAGTTGAGTTTCTCTTCGAGTCTTTCGGAGGGTTCTTTTATGGTGCCACACATCATTTGATATCGGTTTAATTTATTATGCATTTGCCAAGTTTAGTATGAATGTGTGTTTGGATAGTGTGTTTCATCGTAATGTGTTATATCGGAGGAGGCTCAGAGATAAAGATGATCACTCATTCGGGGAGATCCTCTACCGTTCTTGTGGGGTAAAAAAAATATATATGTATATGATCCATAGTTAGAATCCCTCTTCCGACAGGTCATGTTACTGTAAGACGCGGGTGGCGCGTGGTACGTAAAATTACCTATGAGGCGAGAGGTTAAACTGTGTTAATGGAATGTTAAAGGATACATTACCAATTTAATACAGTATCCATCCATAGTAATTCTGCCCGAGGGCAGGTCTTTCACTGCAATCATAGCATTTTCATACTATGCTTTGCAGTTTTACTAGGTAATTATATTGTGGTAGCTTCTCTTTGCTTTACACACTGGCGAAGGATGATGGTGATAATGATAAGGATTGTGATGATGACCGGATGATTTTCGGGGACCGTTGGACCCTAAGTTTCTTGACACTTGTCATACAAGTGAGGAAAAACCCCGAAAAAACTCACCCAGGAGACTGCCTGCTCGGGAATCGAACCGTGAACTGCGTGACAAGGCAGCACGCTACCTCGAGAATACAAAGTACAGTATAGGGTGGGGTAATAAAATGTTTTTTGTTTTTATAAATACAGGACTTTTTTGTTTTACTGTATATATATATATATATATATATATATATATATATATATATATACATACTATTTTTAATTCCAGTATATCATTTACTCTATAATGTAGCGCTCGTTTACATGTTAGTTTCATTAGTGAAATAATTTTAAATTATATATAACATGTGCTTTACAGTTTTATTTATTTTGAATTTGTATTTATACAGTGTTTTCATTGTTAGATAATTTTTGTTACCTATTTGACAGTTTCTATTCATCTATTTTTATTTGTTATAATAGATAGGAATGAAAGACGTGCACGGAAGCTTCTTGTAGGAAAGCCAGAGGGAAAACGCCCAGTTGGTAGACCGAGAATGAGGTGGGAAAATAACATTAACTATGATTTGAGGGAAATAGATTATACAGGGAATGATTGGAAATCATTAGCTCAGGATAGGGATGTATGAAGAGCTTATGTCCGCGCGGCCTTGAACCTACGGGTTCGATAGTGCCAGTGAGTAAGTAAGTAAATGGATAGGTTTAATTAATAGCATAATATCTCAAAACATGTTAAAATCAATAATATATAAAACTCTGAGTCTTTCAGTTTTTCTGTAGGGATGCCAAAATTGAATATTTAAGAAAATTAATAAAAAATTATGGAATATTCACCAGAAAGGTCCGTCTCCTCAACGGAATACATCATGGATCTTATAAAAGTTGATCTTTAAGAAAGGGAAAAAAATCACGAGCATTTTAGAATAAAATAGACCTACCTAGGACAATTTTTGGACTATAGAGAGACAACAGTTGAATGGAGAAAACTACTTAGAAATGGGAAACATGATTTTCATGGCAAATCAAATGTAACAAGAACAGTTAAGTCTCGTACATTGCGATGTAATGACATGTGACACAGAGGGAATGAAAGAGGGGAATGGAAACTTCTTGCAGGATATCCTGAGGGAAAACTCTCAGTAGGAAGGCCGAAAATGAGGTGGAAGAATATTGACTAAGATGTGAGACAGGCGACTTATACAGGGAATGAAAGAGGGGAATGGAAATTTCTTGCAGGATTACCTGAGGGAAAGCTGTAGGAAGGCCAAGAATGAGGTGGAAGAATATTGACTGAAATTTGAGACAGGTGAATTATACAGGTGAACCGAAAGTGCCTTTTGCGGTTCAGTAGAATATCTTTGTTCTCCTCCCTACACAGGAACATTTGTGAAATATGCCAATATCCATGTTCTCCTAGTGGCTACCCCTTCCCTCTTCATCCTTCCTGCTGCGCATGTCTACGGCGCATTCCCCCCTCTACCTCAGAACCTTTATATACATAGTGCATCTACGGAACAATATCATTCGATCATCCTAGCTATCGGCGTTTTTGTTGTTTTAACGGATCCAAGAGTGGGATCCGGTTCCAGGTCAAGATGCGACTGGAAAGTTAAACATGGAATTCTACATAGACAAGTTGTCCTGAGGCCAAGAAGAGGCCTATTTGAGTTGGTCCGACAGTCTAGGGAAGAGGATATCCCCGAAACTCGGACACATGTGTGAGTGTTGTGTGGTGTATGGTATGTTATTTATTTATTTTTCTGTACGGCTACTTTGATCGTTTGATCGAATGCCATCATCTTTTGTTGTTAATTTACTTTTATCAGCCAACTTGTTTATATTAAAAGTTATCGTTTTAAACAACGCCCCTCTTGCATTATTTAAGTATAAATAGTTGTTCACTATCCTGTAATGAAAATCACTCACGTAAGAAACCATTCCGAGCTCCTCAACTATCAGGCTGATTAGCACTCTTAAAACACAGTTATTGTCTTGTTCACTCACTGTATGCATTTAACTATCAGTATCGTTATATATATATATATATATATATATATATATATATATATATATATATCTAAGATGAATCAACGGCTACCTTCTATGGGCCCGAGGTAAGCCATTTTCCTGATGAGATATCTTCTTGGGAAATCAGATCCACATCAATAGAAACAGCAAATTACAAAACCCGATCCCGGAGTAAAGGTAGCAGTCTGCGTGGTTTTTTTATTGTGGTCATGTGTCGCCGCGCGCGCACAAATGGTAACAGAGCGTTGGTTTCTTGCCAGCACAAATGGTATCAGAGCGTCTGGTTTTGTATCTTTCAGCTTTGAAGGATATGCTGTACTCTATTGACAGTGGTTCAAGTAGTATCGATTTAAAATTTTCCACTAAAGTTTTGGAGTTTTGGATTCAAGTGCCAAAGCAAGGGTATACACTCTGCATGGTCGTAAATGAAGTTTGGAATTAGAAAGTCGACATTTTTCAGAGATATTATCCCGTGGATAATTATTTGTTTTCGATACTGAGTATCTATGTTAAAGTTATTGAAAAGTATTTATTTACGCGTTTGAACTGTTTCACGTAAATAATATTGACTCATATTTCTTTGTATGTAAACAGAGAGTGACTTATGTATACTAAACTACGTTCGCCTATAGTTGTTTACATCTTGTGTTCATTGTACTTTGTAAACATGCCTAGTTGGATAGATGTAATATCTAAGGACAATCTGGTCCGAGAATTGAGCTTACTAGGTATTGATGTGGAAGGCGATGTAAATATATTACGTCAGCGACTTAAGATTCATATGAACTCTCTCTCCCCGGCTGAACAAATACTAGTAAAACGTAAGTTTATTGTAGACAAAGCAGTTCCGGAAGATTATTCTGTAGAACAGAACAAGAATATTATCGATCGTAGACTTAGCTCCACCAAGGATTTTTCTAGTGGAACGGTTTCCAACCTTTCTTCTCATATGGAGGAAAATAATCAGCGAATTTTTCGAGAGTTAATTAGAAAAGTCGATCCCTGCGATGGTAATGATAAGGAATTGCTAGTTTTCTTCCTTATTAAACTCAACTCGATCTTCGAATTGAAATTGGTTCCAGATGAGTATTGTGTGAACTCGATTTTGAGTTGCATTGGAGGAACACTATTGAAGGTTTGGAGTGAAGTGGTTAAATTGAGATTCACTTGGATTGAGAGCTTGGAATATGTGAAATGTTCGTTGTTGCCTTCCAGATTGTTAGAGGATTATTGGATTAAATTTGTGTCACGACGATTCCAATTTTCTAAAGAATCTTTGCTGAAGTTTATTTCCGAAATCCAGGGAGCTTCACTTGTATTGAACCCTCAATTTTCGGAAGAAAAGTTGATTGACATTATTCTTCAAAATATGTCGCCGGCCACCAGACAGCATTTGGTTTTTGCTACGAAACCTCAAAATGTAGCCGAAATGTGTGTCTTGGCCAGGAAAGTGGCTGATTTCGAGATAGCTGAAAGACAAAGGAACTTCAGCGAAAAAAGTAAGCCTGATAATTTAAGTAAACCTAATACTTCGGCGAATCGTTCTTCTCGCGATAACTCTTGGCAGTCAAAAAGTAATTTACAATGTTGGAAGTGTCAGCGTTTTGGACATCTTGCTAGAGAGTGTCGATCTTAGTTTTTTTCTACGTAGTTCGTTTGTATATTTGTGTTGGGATATTTAGAAAGCTATTTATGGACATCGGTGTATGAGCTGATTGTACCATCCTTTTGGTTGGGGGAGCTACGTGAGTGAGTTTCAGTATATGTGGTCCAGGTTTTGTTAATAAAACGCTTTCTAACACCAGTTACCTTGAGTTGGTAAACGTCGATGGCCACATCTTAAAACAACATGTTAGTCAAGTTAAACTATGTCCTGTGGTGGATTAAATCCAAGGACGTTTGTTGCGTCATATGTTAAACTAGATATTCGTTCTGTAATGGATTAGAAAACATTTTGTATTATGTCACATGTTAAACTAGAACGTTTGAGGTTCCGTTCTCCTGTCTCCGCCTGTTTTTTGTTTCAGTTTACCTTTCTTCCCTTAATATTGGCATGACGACGCAATCTGGAATGTTCGGCAGTCGAGCGCTTGGTGGATCCGGCCGACCCCCGAGTGCCCAGCTGACCGACATGGTGGTTATGTAACTACAGATTCCTGGATAGCGGTGGAGCGGGATTGCGACACGGCAATCCAGTTATGGTATAGTCACCCTGTTCTTCACCTGGAACACCGCAAGAGTTGTACTATGGCGACTGAGTCCAGATGGAATTTATTGTCAGCGCATGTATAGTCAACATAGAAGCGAGTGTGGTGATTGTGATTTAGGGGACGATGGAGATTTGTGTTCAAGTTTACCGCTTGGAATCTGATAGTGTTGATGTGCCCCTCCCAACGTGGGATTGTTCTACCTGACGTTGTTTTGAAGCTTATGGACTGTTTTCTTTTACCCGGAGGGCGCAGGGGGAGTTATTGAACCGAAAGTGCATTTTGCGGTTCAGTAGAATATCTTTGTTCTCCTCCCTACACAGGAACATTTGTGAAATATGCCAATATCCATGTTCTCCTAGTGGCTACCCCTTCCCTCTTCATCCTTCCTGCTGCGCATGTCTACGGCGCATTCCCCCTCTACCTCAGAACCTTTATATACATAGTGCATCTACGGAACAATATCATTCGATCATCCTAGCTATCGGCGTTTTTGTTGTTTTAACGGATCCAAGAGTGGTATCCGGTTCCAGGTCAAGATGCGACTGGAAAGTTAAACATGGAATTCTACATAGACAAGTTGTCCTGAGGCCAAGAAGAGGCCTATTTGAGTTGGTCCGACAGTCTAGGGAAGAGGATATCCCCGAAACTCGGACACATGTGTGAGTGTTGTGTGGTGTATGGTATGTTATTTATTTATTTTTCTGTACGGCTACTTTGATCGTTTGATCGAATGCCATCATCTTTTGTTGTTAATTTACTTTTATCAGCCAACTTGTTTATATTAAAAGTTATCGTTTTAAACAACGCCCCTCTTGCATTATTTAAGTATAAATAGTTGTTCACTATCCTGTAATGAAAATCACTCACGTAAGAAACCATTCCGAGCTCCTCAACTATCAGGCTGATTAGCACTCTTAAAACACAGTTATTGTCTTGTTCACTCACTGTATGCATTTAACTATCAGTATCGTTATATATATATATCTAAGATGAATCAACGGCTACCTTCTATGGGCCCGAGGTAAGCCATTTTCCTGATGAGATATCTTCTTGGGAAATCAGATCCACATCAATAGAAACAGCAAATTACAAAACCCGATCCCGGAGTAAAGGTAGCAGTCTGCGTGGTTTTTTTTATTGTGGTCATGTGTCGCCGCGCGCGCACACAGGAAATGATTGGTAATCATGGTAAGATGGATATATGGAGAGCTTACATCCTCGCGGCTATGGGCATTCAGATTCAATAGTCTCAATTATATTCAATAATTATATTATAGTTACTTAGGTAATTATAGTTATATTTAATATACATTATTTGAAGAGTAAGGGAAAGTAAGTCACTTTTTTCCTTGAAACCTAGAAAATGAACATTTAGTTGTACAAAATGCATACTTCCTTATCTGTATGCAATACTTCGGGGGTAAATAAACGCATTAATAAACTGTATCTTTTACTTTTTCTCGCTTTTAAATGTTAGTGCTTTCCACGGAGAATCTAATGACACCTCAAAGTATATTTCGACACAAAAGTGACTTATCTGGTTCTTTTCCTGTACCCTTAATTTATTCTAGTTTCTAAAAATAATGAATTAGGCACGTTGTAAACATTAGCATTCAACTTCGTAAGGCTTTGTGTATAATATTAGCCCTATAGGGAATGGAGTAGGAAAGCGTCATGGGCAATAACCCTTGTTTTTAGGAGAGGAGAATTTGAATTGGAATATATCGGAATTGCAATTTTGTTACAATAAATAACCATGTTCTATTATTTTAAAATTAATTGACTTTTTATTTCACAATCCCTCAATACAGAAATAATGTAAATATTTTAAGATTTAAAGGACATAATCTTGTTGGGATCAGATATAAGAGTTTGGCCTGCTGCATATAAAAATGGAAATATGTAAAAATATAAAAAACAATTGAATGTAAGTTTATCATCATTTTCACGTCTTGTAACAGTAATTAGAATTTATAAATAACTAGCTAATACCCGGTGTGCGTTGCTACGCCTAAATAAATTAAATGCATTTTTTATGTTTAGTTGAATAAGTAAGAAGGAAAAAATTATAAATTTATATCGTAATTATTTTTAAATACCCCGTGCTAATTACCCTGCGTTGGCTGGGAATCTACTTATCCCCTATCTTCTTGATAAATGAGCTGAAAGACAAAATGGTTATTAACAGTTATCCGTAAAAGAATACCCGTTGTGCGCTGCTACGCTTGTCCGGGAATCTAGTCATCCCGATCTTCTAGGCATCAATAAGCTGAAAGATAAAAATGGTTATTGTGAGATATCCGTAAATGATAGACATATTGTGTCTAAATGGCTCAAATAGTAGGGTGCGTGTAGGCAAACAGTTTTCAGACACTTTTGAAATCCAGAATGGGTTGAAGCAAGGAGATGCACTATCTCCTCTACTATTTAATTTTGTACTAGAGCATGCCATTAAATCTTTAGAGAATGAGGAAGGCTTACAACTGAATGGTATTAATAAGCTGTTAGTTTATGCTGATGATGTAGTACTATTGGCCGATAGCGAGGGGATACTAAAGGCCAACACTCACACACTATTGAGTAACACTAAGAAATTAGGACTGGTAGTAAATATCAGTAAAACTAAATATATGGTCACAGGTAGAAATTCAATATATAATGGAAATGGACAGCTAATGACAAATGAGGGAAATTTTGAGGAAGTGGCTGAGTTCAAATACCTAGGAACAATAATCACAAATAGGAATGAGACGCACAAAGAAATTAAACATAGGCTCAATTCTGGAAATGCATGCTATTATGCATTGCAGAGACTTTTGATGTCCCAACTCCTTTCAAAAAACGTTAAGCTGAAAATATATAAAACTATTATTCTACCAGTTATATTATATGGGTGCGAAACATGGACTCTTACTTTAAGGGAGGAAAGGAGATTACGAGTATTTGAGAATAAAGTTCTTAGGAAAATTTTTGGAGACCAAAGAGAGATGAACAGACAGGTGAATGGAGGAGACTACATAACAATGAACTACATGGTCTTTATAGGAAGCCAGATATAATAAGAACAGTAAAGTCTCGTAGACTGCGATGGGCAGGACATGTTGCACGTATGGGGAATGAAAGACGTGCATGGAAGCTTCTTGTAGGAAAGCCAGAAGGAAAACGCCCAGTTGGTAGACCAAGAATGAGGTGGGAGAACAACATTAACTATGATTTGAGGGAAGTAGATTATACAGGGAATGATTGGAAAGCATTAGCTCAGGATAGGGATGTATGGAGAGCTTATGTCCGCGCGGTCATGAACCTACGGGTTCGATAGTGCCAGTGAGTAAGTAAGTAAGTAAGTATGTTGTCGCGGAATTTTCGTAGTTTTTTTAGATATTCAATTTTGTGTACATTGATTTGGTGTATATGTTATGGTTTAGGCAGAGTATGCCATTTAAGAGTCCAAAAAGTTTCGAAAAACGCGTTATCTCTGCAAAGAGTGATTTTTAAGGGTAAAACGTTAAACTTAAAATATATAAAACTATTATTCTACCAGTTATATTATATGGGTGCGAAACATGGACTCTTACTTTAAGGGAGGAAAGGAGATTACAGGTATTTGAGAATAAAGTACTTAGGAGGATTTTTGGTCCAAAGAGGGATGAACAGACAGGTGAATGGAGAAGACTACATAACAATGAACTACATGGTCCTTATAGGAAACCAGATATAATAAGAACAGTCAAGTCTCGTAGACTGCGATGGGCAGGAAATGTTGCACGTATGGGGAATGAAAGACGTGCATGGAAGCTTCTTGTAGGAAAGCCAGAGGGAAAACGCCCAGTTGGTAGACCAAGAATGAGGTGGGAGATTAACATTAACTATGATTTGAGGGAAGTAGATTATACAGGGAATGATTTGGAAAGGATTAGCTCAGGATAAGGATGTATGGAGAGCTTATGTCCGCGCGGCCATGAACCTACGGGTTCGATAGTGCCAGTGAGTAAGTAAGAGTAAGTAAAGGGGTTGAGTTTTACAACTTTCTTATAGCCTAAAACATTCCCGGGAAATTCCTGAACATTTTGCAAAAAGCCGTATCACAATCGGACGAACAATGTGGCAGCGAATAAAGGATAAGCATATATACATTCATTTTTATATATAACATTTAATTAGTTTTTTATATTCCGAGAAAAAAAAATGCGAGAAATGAATCAAATACAAACTTTCAACAATATCTTGAATATTATAACTTGAATTAGGGTTTGTTCGAAGGCGTTATATCATTACTGTACAGTAATCAATAATAAATCATATCCAGATATTGACAGCGACGCGAGACGGTCTGTGTTTCTCGATAACGAAGTACATGTGTATGACATGCAAATGCAACACATTTCAAGAAACACTGGATCCGAGATTGAAGCTCATGTACTAGCCTAAATTTAATTATTATATTTATTTAGCCAGGTGGAGTTAATGACCGTATCTTCCACTCACCAGGACAAAGATACGTTACAATGGTATATTGCAATCAAAATTGACTCTAATTTTAAATACTAAATGAAAATTTTATGAATAAGATAATATCTATAACAGAGGTCACCAATTGGCGGACCGCGGTCCGGATCCGGACCCTGGGACTTTGGTTTCCTGACAGCTTAAATATTGAATTACCGTAATATAATTTTGAAAGCCGGTTAAACATCTCATGCAACCAGTTTGAAGAAGTAATTCTTTTCCCACGTTGTGGTGACGTTTTGAAGAAGTAATTCTCTTCATGCCCGATGTTGTAGTAACATTTTTTAAAAGAAGGATTGGTGTCCCAAAAAGAATTACTGGTTCAGGTCGGGTTTGATTTTTCGGTAGAGCCGGATTCTTTTCTTAGGGTCGGAAGTTGGTACACTGGATAGGAAAACACTTCACAATCATAAAAGAAATGTTTCTTGTAGAAATAATTTCAAATTTATTCACTTCGTAGATTCCCAGCAGATTAAGTAAATGTAGGTGGTATTATTCTTCACTATCAATTAAAATTAATTATTTTCTTTTCTGGAATCAGTTACTCTTGTATTAAATATTACATTTTCTTTTGAGAACTCTTCTTCCTTCTATCTTTGTGGAAAGTTGTATGCAGAATGACTAGTATAATTCTTTTATAATTTTAAAGAACATTATTACATCACATGATGTTATATTTTAAATTCTATTGGTTAATGGTCCATTAAATATAAGGTTTAAATTTGATTTGTTAAATCAAAAAGTTAATTGTTTTATCATCCAATCAGAGTTTAGTATACTTTCATTTAAAAATCTGAAGTTAGGCAGGTGTTCTTATTACAGTTATAACAGAAAGCTTTATAATTTTGACAACAATGACTTAAAACAATTTTTTAAAAGCATTCTTTAGAAAGACTGTTATGTAATACAATTTCTTTAATTGTTACTGAGACATTTTTATTCAACAATGAACAACAATTAATTATTTAGATGTTTTTCTTTATTTCAGTTATATTTAAATATTAAAAGAATTTTAAAATACAAAATTATTAACTTTAACTTTCATATTTATTATGATATTAAAATCCTGCTTTAAGTTGTACTAAATTTCATGTCATTGTAGTATTATTGTTGGTTCGGTTGGTAGTACTGATTATGGTCTGATATTTTACTGGAGATGATCGGGATTCCGTTTGAAACCTGTATCGCGAAAAACACGAAATTTGTGAAGTGTGTTATTTAAATATTACTCTGACCATATGTTAAGTTTATCACAAGCTTATTAATAATTACACTGAGCAACAAAAAATAAACTTTTTGTTGTCTCTGAGAGAAAAAATATGTGATTCTGATAGTATTTTTCTCCTGAATTCAAATACGATATCGGTATTTCACCATCACGCAAGGTTTCCGAGGGACAGGCATTTATAATTTCAAACACTTTATTATTTTTTACATTCGTAACTACGGTATATTCGAACATTCGGACCTACCTAGAAAGTAAGAAATGACGATTTTTTGCTATATATCGCCTGTGGAGCATCCATCTTGATGGTCCAACAATAATCGGCCAGTATATTAGGATTCCATTTGCCTTGATATATCTTTTCCATAGCTGAAATCATTGAGTTAGCTCATTTGGTTTTATTTTACAATGGACAAATGGACAAAAAAAACGTTTATTAAACAAATAATTATATAAATCCATTAATTGAAATTGAAATAAAAAAGCTGTTGGTGATGGAGAAATTCCGAATACATATTTGAAAACAAGATAAAAAACTGCATTAAGTACAACTATTGGTACTCATGAGACAAAAATCGTGTTGACCAGTGTAATTAGAATTACTAATTTATTGTTTACTACTGTGCTGTATCCTTTTAGTATTAACCATCTGTTTTGTTTAATTTGTGCAATTCATACTCATAACATAATTTAAATAATATCCATATAATATTAATTACTTAATAAAAGCTTCGTATGCTTAATCAACAGTGGTTCCGGACCTCGACTTAATTTACTACTTTGAAAATGGACCTCCATGAAATCTAATTGGTGGCCCCCGATCTATAAGATTAAGATCAATAACAGAATAATGTCCGATTGAGGGTCTTTCCACTTTTCAGCGGTTGCCCTTTTACCAGCCAGCTGCTGGCCCTTCACATCCACATGTGTCAATCACAGAGGTAGAACATAATAATGTTAATTTATTTATACTTCGGACTTTTTAGCAATTACTTGTTTTAATGGTAAATAGGGAGCTGGTCTAATGCGTCAACCTCAATCTCGGGGTAGCGTCACTGCCTCGTACGGAATGAGCCCGAGTCCGATCCCCAGTCAGGACAAATTTCTTGGTTGATAAGTTTTTCCCATTTTTCCTCGCGTATAAGACAAATCTGTTTAAACTTTAAGGCTCAAAGTGTTCCCGGAGATCTTCTGGCCATCATAATGGTCATCATATTCTCCATGTTTAGTATGAATATGTGAGTGAGTGATGTGTTTCATCTTAAATGTTCGTGTTGTCTCGGAGGAGTCACTTGAACTTACCAATCATTCGGGCAAGCTCCCCCATGTTCTTGTGTAGTCAAAAAAGAACGTGAGTGATTCGAAGTTTAAATCCTTCTCCGACAGGTCGTACCATTCTAAGACACAGGTTACATAGAGATGTAAACATACCTTATAAGGTGAGAGGTTAAACAAATAAGTAAATACATTTCACACGACCCATCATCTACTTTCTAAATATGACTACTTCATGATAGATGATGATATAGTCTAGTTCTGGTAACTGTAGCCGTCTTGGTGAATCCTAAGACATGTGGTAGGAGAAAACATTGCCGAGTGGGGGTTGGAAGTAGTAGCCATGCAAGAAACATTTTCTTATTACTATCATTAATAATTTATTTATATACAGAATTTTAATGTTTACACATCTTTCTGTGCCTAAAGTTTTATTTTTCATCTCCACTCGTCTCTCTCCATCCAATCCATGTCCTTCAGTCCTCTTGCTCTCATTCCAGTTCTTATTTCCTGCATCCTCGAGTTTCGAGGTCTTCCTCTCCTCCTCCTTCCAGGTGGACACCATTCCAATGTTTTCCTGGATAAATCATTAATAATAATAATAATAATAATAATAATAATAATAATAATAATAATAATAATAATAATAATAAAATAAATTGTTATAAAAACAACACTATTCTATAATGAACACTCAAAACATATGAGAAAACATAAGTACGTATTCACTAACACAGAACTAGTAGGTAAAACAATCCAACGTGTAGTATATTACACATCCAAGTTAACTGTTCACGGGCGGAGGGGAAGAGTTTTAGCGCTAGTGTCGCCGATCTACTGAATCTGTGGAAGGGAGTAGGAGAAAACTGTACATCCGATCACGTATTGAAATTTTTCAACTTCAAATGTGGGGGGAGAATCCCTAAACACGTGTGAAAGATCTTAACATGGTTGTCAAATTAGTCATTTAAGCACGGAACGCTCAAGCGGTCGAATCATTTAAAATCACAGTATTTGTCGTCTCTCCATTATCAACCTCACAATAAATCACAAGTGGCAACATGCAATGAGAAGGGCAAGGAAGGGACAGCTCATTCCTAGGCGTAACCCTAAAAGTAACAGGGTTGTCAAGTTAGACATTCTGCCACTGGCCGCGCAGAACGACGGATCATTAAAATACATAGTATTGTCAGCTATCTACCTGCCAATCAAACAACATAATTCAAAGGACAAGAAGTGGCAACATAGTAAGGAATAGAAAGAGAAAGACAGTTTGTTAGTTAACATATTTTCCGCCTGCACAAAACACTTGGATGGGTAATAAATATTATGTTTTCAAAACTGAGCGTAGTTGATGGCAGTACCTGCAACTCGCACTCCCCTCTTACCGCACCATACAACATCCATCCATAGTACTCGTATTTCTGCCCGAAGGCAGGTCTTTCACTGCAATCATAGCATTTTCTTGCTACGCTTTGCAGCTTTACTAGGGAATTATATGTGTGGTAGCTTCCCGTTGCTTTCCACCCCGATGAAATATGATGATAATGATAAGGATGATGATGATGACCGGATGATTTTTTGGGACAGTTGGCCCTAAGCTTCCTGACATTTGTCTTACAGGCGAGGAAAAAACCCAAAAAATCTCACCCAGGAGCCTGTCCTGACTGGGAATCGAACCCGGGCCCGCTGCGTGACAAGTCAGCACGCTACCTCGAAACCACAGCGGTGGACTCCATACAACATAGACCCCTCAAATAGGGCTACAGTAGCCAGAACTGAACTATAGGAATCTGGCTGAACCAGGTGGAATAGAAGAATAATATATAAATTAAAAGGTCCAGGCTGTGTAGATTTTTAAATTAAGTAAGTTGATCCCACTACAGGGCTTAGGAGGACTTTGGGTCGTAGGAAGTTAAGACTCTGGCCTTTCTGTGTAATTAGCACGGATTTCAGCGGGTTGTCAGTCTTGAATGACGTTAGCTCTTATCCCCAGAACATAAGTCTGATACTAATTTTCATTGTGGGCTGAATCAACCCTAGGGACATGATATATACCAGATATTTTTAGGCAAGTTTAAAAGCCCTAATACACATTAGGACGTGAACCCGCGACCTTCCTTCTTGTAGCGTATTACCTTATCCAACTACGTTACAATTACGCTTTCACCACATTAGTAAACTGAAATTTGTATACCGTAATGTTATAACATTAACATTATTTAAATATAATGCGAATTGTTTTTAAACGCTGATCTCTTTTCAACAAGCCGTCACTGATTGTTTATGTATTGTATTGATAACAAAGTGGGTCATGCGCTTGTTCAAGAACCTGCATTTATCTCCAGCAATCCTTGCTCGTCTGTAAACAGATACCTTACCAGTCTAGATCAGGGGTGACTAAGCTGGATTTCTCATATCCAAAGTTTATGTTTCTACCTTCCTCAAATTGAATTACGAAACACGATATGACGCTCAATGCGTATTTTTTCAGTTAGATGACTATTCTTCTTCTTCTTCTTCTTCTTCTTCTTCACGGTTTAGGCTTATTTACTAGCCTGTTTCGGCTCCAAGTTGCTGCTCTTTCCATCTTTTCCTTGGCCTTCCCAAACTTCTTCTTGCTCGTGGTGAATAGTTGTATGCTGCTTTTGGTATTCTATTCTCAGTCATCCTTGCCAAGTGTTCTTTCCAGTTTGTTCTGTATTTCTCTACTGTTGAGTTTAATTCCTCTATTTTTAGCTGTTGTCTTATTTCTGTGTTATGTTTTTTGTCTGTTCTTTGATATCCTGCTATATATGACTATAAAACAAATTATATTGACTATTTAACTCATGACCCATATGGGAGTCAATGATCAGTCACGTTTCATTTAATTTTGTTTTACAACCAATGACAGTCGTGCTTCACATCGATGTTTATCGATTTATCTTTGCTAGCTCCTGCTTTTGTGATAAAGAAAGCCCCTCCTTTTTAATATTCTGAACAGGTCAGAGCATTATTTTGCAGTGACTGACTATCCAACAAATACATTGAATACAGCAAATAATGAACAGATTACTTCGAACTACACATTTGATAATAATTGTGTGTCCAATAATTGTGTTTTTAAATAATAATTTTACTGAGTTGTTTAGTAAAAAAATTAATAACATATAATGTTGGTTATAGTATGCAGTATGTGTTACATTTTTTCTCCACTAGGGTGCATTCCTACAATATTGCGATCCAGTGAGTTATCGCTGATTGCAATCCTATTTGGCAATAAATAATCATCTGAGGAGAATGGCAAGAAATAGACTTCCAAAATTGGCATTCCAATATACCCCAACTGGACATAGGGACCAAGGAAGGCCAAAACATCGGCGAAAGATCAAGACCATCTTCGCTAGGTTTACCGTACAGGCCACATGGCCTAAAACGAATTTGTTCAGGATGATGCTGATGATGATGATAATATGATCAAGGGGAATAGAAAAATGAAACATAATCAAATATTTCTGATTTGTTTTCAAACATGGCCATTTACATTAAATATATAACTATTTAAAAATACCAGTAACTATATTTAAATAACGATTTTTGAATAAACTGCTTAATTTTATTCGTTAAATAGTCCTAGCAAATGCCACTCTTGATTTCCAAATCTTCTAGACTATTTAACTCATGTCGCAAATGGTAGCCAATGACCAATCACGTTTCAATGAATTCTGTTTTACACCAATGACAGTCGTGTTTCAGCTCGCTCTTTATCGATTTCTCTTTATCAGCTCCTGCATTTGTGATAAAGAAAGCTCCTCCTTTTTTAATATTCTGAACAGGTTAGACCATTACTTTTTCTCCAACAAATACATTGAATATAGCAAATAATGAATAGATTCAGTGATTTTACTTAGTTGTTTATTCAAAATATAAATGATTAACCTGTAATGTTGATTATAATAGCTTGATGTGTTTAATTATTTCTCCACTAGAGTGCATTCTTACAATATTGCGATCCTATTTGGCAATAAATAATATGATCGAGTTGCAGTGAATATATATAACCTCACATTTCTAATTTGTTTTCAAAACATCGCCGTTTATATTAACTATATAAATATTTTAAAACACCGGTAACTATATTCAAATAATTATTTTTTAGTAAAGAGCTTAATTTTATTCGTTAAATAGTCCTAACAAATGACACTCTTGATTTCCAAATTCTCTAGATAAATTCACGATAATTTGGAAATCACTCGTGGCATTACTTATGATAAATTCTCGTGACTCGTGAATTTATGGATGATTTGGAAACTACTCGTGACATTACTTATGGTGATAAGAGCAGGAAGTTCATGCATATGGATATTCTTCCCCAGTGACTGTAATTAATTCCTGATTGATTACTATACTTTAACGAATCATCAATATCGAAGCATATAACCAAATTTTGTGTTGCATATATTTACATATTGTAGTAAATTCCGAAAGAATTATTTACAGTAAGTTCTCATGAAAATATTTTTTGGGGGAAAACAAATTTTCATCAATCCTACCTAGTAGACACCGTAAATGGCCATGACAAAAATTTTAATGTACCGTTGTGGTCTCGAGGTTGCCTTGTCACGCAGCGGACCCGAGTTCGAGTCTCTGTTTGTACAAGTAGACACCGCCGTTTACATTAAATATATAAATATTTTAAAATAACTATATTTAAATAATGATTTGTGAGTAAACAGCTTAATTTTATTCGTTAAATAGTTCTGACAAATGCTACTCTTGATTTCCAAATCTCTGATAAATTGGAAATCACTCGTCGCATTACTTATGATAACGCAGAATAACCGTTTTCCTCTTTCAGCTCATTGATGCTAACAAGATCGGTATGAGTAAATTTATGGAAAATATAAATATCAACAATGGAGAAGAACTAAAACCTAGTATTGAATGCACTTATTTAGGAACAAAATTAGACCATTCAGGCGATAACACAGTGGAAATTAAAAATAGAATCGGACAAACGAAACAAGCAATAAATGCTTTAAACTCCGTTTGGTGGAGCAAAAATATTACAAAAAATAGAAAATTACAAATATATAAAACCATAATTCAGAGCATTTTAACATATGGCGCTGAAGTCTGGCAAATTCCTACCAGGGAAGTGAAAGGAATTTTAAGTACAGAAATGGATGTTTTAAGAAGATCAGCTGGAAAATCTAGAATGGATAGAATACGAAATAAAGAAATAAGGGAAATTATGGGTGTACAAGAGGAGCCGGACATCATAGAAAAGAAAAGATTGCAGTGGTATGGTCATGTCAAACGAATGCCAGAGCAAAGATTGCCAAAAATAGTTATGGAATGGATCCCAATGGAAAGGAGGAAGAGAGGAAGACCGAAGAAAACTTGGATAGAAGGGGTACAAGCAGCTATGAATATCAAAGGAATGGAATAAGATCAATGGATGGATAGAGAGGAATGGCGTTTGGTTTCCGGAAGACGGCGGCAGCTGCCATGATACTGGATGATGATGATGATGATGATGAGTAAATTTCCGGGTAACGCCAGGTAATCAGTACGGATATCTAAAATAATTATGATATAAATTTATAATCATTTTTCTTTTTACTTATTCGACTAAACATAATAACACATTTAATTTATTTAGGCGTAGCAGTGCACGCCGGGTTGTAGCTAGATACCAAATAGATACCCAGTCATCAAACAATAGAACAAAACCGCGTCAATGTTTGTATTTTATTGTTTGGTGGCCGTGTTTTTATTTGCAATATCTTTGAACACATTTAATTTATATGATAAAAATATATTTCAAAATTGCTATTAATCATTTGTTTATGAAGTATAAGAGAAAAAAGAAGAGGCGGTTCCATGGCGCAAGCTTGTTAGACGCTCGTCTCTCACAGCTGGGGTCCCGAGATCGAGTCTCGGCCATTCCATTTGGGTTTCGTGGTGGACGAAACGGAGCTTGGGCAGGTTTTTCTCGGGGTTTCTCCCGTTTTACCCTGCCACAAAATACATTTCTCCATACTAACCTCATTCATTTCGTTTAATTTCAGTCATCCGCCCTGTGACGATGCATCAGAAGTGGTCGTTCACAGACCTCTATAAACATAGGGGCTTCATCTCATCTCATTCCTCGACACGAGTTAAGGATTTTTATTTATTTATATACATATTTTTAATGTTTGCACATCTTTCTGTGGCTAAAATTTTATTTTCCTTCTTCACTCGTCTCTATCTATCCACTCCATGTCCTCCAGTCCTCTTGTTCTCATTCCAGTTCTTATTTCTTGCATCCACGAGTTTCGAGGCCTTCCTTTCCTTCTTCTTCCAGGTGGACACCATTCCAATGCTTTTCCGGGTAACCTTTCTTCTTACATTCGTTGTACAATTTAATTGCTTGATTTTATATGTCCACCGCTGCGGTCTCAAGGTACCGTGCTGCCTTGTCACGCAGCGGGGCCTGGTTCGATTCCCGGTCGGGACAGGCTCCTGGGTGAGATTTTTTCGGGGTTTTTCCTCATCTGTAAGACAAATGTCAGGAAGCTTAGGGCCCAATGGTCTCCAAAAATCATCCGGTCATCATCCTTATCATTATCATCATCATCACCCTTCACCGGTTTGGAAAACAACGGGAAGCTACCACACCTATAATTCCCTAGTAAAACTGCAAAGAATAGCATGAAAATGCTATGATCAAAGTGAAAGACCTGCCCTCGGGCAGAATTACTATGGATGGATATTTTATATAATCTACTATTGAATATCTAATATTCATTTTTTCTCGTATGGCAGCATTTCTTATGTTTTCTAATTTTCAACATCTTGCTGCTCTCCTTATAAAATCCATTTCCTTCGACATAAGTTTTTGTTCTAAGTTTATTTATTTTATTTAAGAGAAAAAAAGAGACGTAAAATATGATCTTCGTTGTGATGGAATGGCCCATTACAGGCTCATAAAACACTCCCTAAAACATAACAGCAGTTTGATTATCCAGGAATTGAACTAGAAACCTTGGATTAGAAATTGTCCGAGGCAGCATGGAACGTGTAGGGTATTAACTGAGGACAAATATTGGGTTCGTGGTACAACAGTGTGTTCTGATGAGAGATGGCATATTTCGTCATGCTGGCAGGAATATCATGGACATGACACTGACATAGAGGGTCGTTTAACCCCAGCGTATTACCCGTGAGAAGGGTTTATATACTACTCTAATAATAATAGTATGCTAAAATATACTTCGTTCAGTCTTAACTTTTATCCTTAAAGAGCAACAATTTAAATCTTCTGTAGTTACTTAATTTCATCATCATCATCATTCACGGATTAGGTCTTTGCCTGTTCCGATCTTACATCTGTTCAGCCCAGCGCTTCCTTGGTCTTCCTACCGATTTTTGTCCTCCTGGATTATACATCAGTGCCATCTTTGGTATCATATTCTCTGTCGTTCTTTGCAGATGTTCTATACGATTGTTCCTTTATTCTTCTATTTGTTGAAGAAGTGGTTGTACTTTTAGTTCTTCTCTAATATTCTCATTTCTAATAATATGTTCTCTTGTACAACATTTCACAGCCCGTAGGAATCTCATTTCCGCTGCCTGAATTTTACTTTTTTTTTCTCTTTTTCCTTCAGGATAACTTTTTTATTTGATTGAATATCATCAATGTCTATTGGATTTGTATTTTTTATTTCTTCTGTAGCTATTCTTTATAGAGACGATTATATGCTATAGAGTAGGTGATACATTTATAAAATTTGATTTGTTATCGTCCCAGATATTTTCATTTTAAATGCTAGTTCAATATTAGGACAATAGTGTATCGCAAGAAAAATTCAAGTAATGAGTTGAATTACTAGGCATAGACCAGGCCTCACTTCCATACATCGCCACTAGTAGTGCCATCGTTGAATAAAATCTTAGCTGCATATCCTTCCTTACTTTGTTCCTCAGTATTCGTCTGATTGTTCCAGAAATATCTTGAGATGTCTGCATTTGCTTATTTATATCTTGTTCTTCATAAGTTCTATCGCAGCCCAAATACTGTAAATGTGACACTTATTCCAACACTTTATCTTCTATTACTATTTTGTTCTTACGCGGTACCTTCTATGGAAATACATTATTTTAGTTTTTAATTTTAAAATTATCATTTTATATTCCTCGTTCCTTAATTTTTAATTAAATTAAATTATTTTAGAGGTGTTCAGTTTAATCCACTCGCAAACGTTCTTCCTCCTAATGTTATATACTAACTCACTAGCACTATCGAACCAGGAGGTTCATGGCCGCGCGGACATAGTCTCTCCATACATACGTATCCAGCGCAAATGTTTTCAAATCATCTCCTGTGTAATTCACCTCTCTCAAACCTTGGTTAATGTTATTCTTCCATCTCATTCTTGGCCTACCTTCTGGGCGCTTTGTCTTAGGTTTTCCTACAAGCTTCCATGCCTCTATTTCATTCCCCATTCGTGTCACATGTCCTACCCATCACAAACTACGAGATTTGACTTTTATTATAACTTTTAATTTCCTATAAATATTATATAGATCACTTAACGTAACACATTTCCATACATGTAGGTCGGTGTTATGTAGTTTCCTCTATTCACCTGTCCATCTCTTTTTGGTCCAAAAAATCCTAAGAACTTTTTCTCAAATACTTATAATCTTTTCTCCTCTCTTAAAGTAAGAGATCACATGTTTCGCATCCATATAACTAATAAAATAATCGTTTTATGTATTTATACCTTTGAGATAAATTGGGATGACAAGAATCCCTGCAATGTAACGTGATTCTGGAGATGATCTTATGTCCAATTTCTTTCTGCACCTCATACTTATTTATTGTTTATAGATATTTGAATTTTGCCACTTCTTAAAAATTTCCTTAATTTCTATTATATAATGAATTTATTATGTGTGATTATAATATGGTGTAGAAACATGGGAATTAAAATCTAGAACAGTAAGTAAATTAAATTACGCAGAAATGGATTTTCGGAGACGTTCAGCTGGAATTTCTAGAAGAGATAACATATGAAACAATGTAATTAAACAAAATATTAATTTTCAAACTTCAATCTTGGATTTCATAAAAAAAACAAACAATTAAAATTGTATGGTTATGTAAAAAGAATGACACAAGACAGATTACCATGAAGAATATTAAATAAATAAATAATATTAAATGGTGAATAGCATGAACGAACCTTGATTTTGTAGGCCTAATTGTAACCCACGATTTGCCTTTGAGAAAAACCTCAGGTTAATGAGAGTTTGAACCTGGGCCTTCTCGAATAAGAGTATTGAAATCTAGTGCCTGAGACACTCGCTCGGCAATTTTTTAATTAATATTTTATGTTTGACTATTAACTCATGACCAATCACGTTTCAATGAATTTTGTTTTACAACCGACAGTCGTGTTTCACCTCGATATTTATCGATTTTGTTTACCAAAATAAAGAAAGATCTTCCTTTGTAATATTTTGAACAGATCAGAGCATTTTTTGCAGTGACTGACTCTATAACAAATACCTTGAATATAGCAAATAATGAACAGATTCCTTCGACCTTCACATTTGATAATTATTGTTTTTTTAAATATTGATTTTATTGAGTTGTTTCCTAAAAAATGAATTATTAACCTATAATGTTGGTTATGATAATGAGTTTAATGTGTTTCATATTTTCTCCACTAGGGTGCATTCTTACAATATTGCGGTCATATTTAGCAATAAATAATATGACCAAGTTGCAGTGATTAACAAATGAAACATAACCAAGCATTTGTAATTTGTTTTCAAACATCGTCGTTTACATTATATTTATAAATATTTTAAAATAACTATATTTAAATAATGATTTGTGAGCAAACAGCTTAATTTTATTCGTTAAATAGTCCTAACATATGCCACTCTTGGTTTCCAAATCCTCCAGATCTTCGTGACCCAAGAATTTATCGATAATTTGGAAATCACTCGTGGAATTACTTATGATAATTATGTTTCAAGGTTGAATATTTCACAATGTTGTTCCTACATTATTCTAATTTTACATTTTGAATGAAACATACTAGATCACAAATATTAATAATTTAAAGCGAATCTCAGTGCTTTGATTTGTTCGCTTTGTCGCGTAATTGAAGTGCGTTTACATCAGATAATTCTTTGGAACAAATGAATGCCGGACTTCTAATTTCAATAATAGCTCCGTGTATTAACTGTTAAACAGATCGCTTGATTGCTATGTCCATTGCAAAATTAATGCTGACTCACAAATGATGTCGGACTACCGACATTTTTCAAACGTTTGCGATCTGGGTTTTATTCATTTGTCAAACATAGTTTCATTGATATACATAAACCTACAAAATAAGTCCACTTTTGATTTGTTTCATATCAACAAGCTGACAAGGGGAATTAGACAATGTACACATTAACATCAAATTTTTCGTCCTTCAGACCAGCCTGTTGTTAAAAGGAATATATAATTAATATTAAAACAAATAACTAAATTAAAAATAAAATAACAAATAGGCCTATGTAAAATATATTTTAAATTAGCCGATAAACAAAAAAATTAGATTATATACATAATTTTTTTTTTGTTTATTGGCTAAGATACTTCGATGGTATCCCGAGAGCTATGCCGGCGGTAGCATTGCTGCCGATAGGGTTACCCATGCCGGACTGGTCGAAGGTGATAAGGCAGACGAAAAAAGTACCTTGGTCGAAAGAGTTATGATCTTTCACCCTAAAAATACAACCGTCAAGAAATGCGGACATGGGTTTAACTGGGGTCAAATAGTCCCCCATTCGGTTCTCCGGGCGGGAACTACTTCAGGGAACCCATGCCAAAGGCTCAAACACAGAGAGAGACATGTTCCTAGGAACATGGAATGTTAGGACTTTATATAATAGTGGGGCGCTAGAGGTCTTTATAGGAAGCAAGATATAATAAGAACAGTTACGACTCGTAGACTGCGATGGACAGGATATGTGGCACGAATGGGGAATGAAAGAGGTGCATGGAAGTTTCTTTTAGAAAAACCAGAGGGAAAACACCCAGTTGGTAGGCCAAGAATGAGGTGAGAGAATAACATTAACTATGATTTGGGGGAAGTAGATTATACAGGGATGATTGGAAAACATTAGCTCAGGATAGGGAAGTATGGAGAGCTTATGTTTGCGCGGTCATGAAACTCCGGGTTCGATAGTGCCAGTGAGTTTATATATATATAATGTCCACCGCTGTGGTCTCGAGGTAGCGCACTGCCTTGTCCCGGGTTCAATTGCCGGTTGGGACGGGCTTCCTCGGTGAGGTTTTTTCCGGGGGTTTTCCTCACCTGTAAGACAAATACCAGGTAGCTCTAAGGCCCAGAAGGTCCCCGAACTTCATTCGGCCATCATTATCTTCCTTATGATCATTATTATCATCCCCGGTATGGAAATCAACGGGCAGCTACCACACCTATAATTACCAAGTAAAACTGCAAGTCATGGCATGAAAATGCTATAATTGCAGTGAAGGACCTGCCCTAAGGCAGAACAATATGTATATAGTCCATCGTTGTGGTCTGGAGGTAGCGTGCTGCCTTGTCATGCAGCGGGCCCGGGTTCGATCCCCGGTCGGGGTAGTTTTTCTGGGTGAGGTTTTTATCGGGGTTTTTCCTCACCTGTAAGATAAATGCCAGGAAACATTTAAGGCCCAAACGGTCCCCGAAATCATATGGCCATCATCATTATCATCATCATCATCATCATCCTTCACCGGTGTGGAAAGCAACTGGAAGCGCTACCACACCTACAATTCCCTAGTAAAGCTGCAAGCATAGCATGCGAATGCTATGATTGCAGTGAAGGACCTGCCTTCGGGCAGAATTACTATGGATGGATATATATATATATATATATATATATATATATATGTGTGTGTGTGTGTATTTAGAAGAAAAGATATCAGATACAGAGACAGATGGCTTTAACATGTATTCCAAATGTCACCTACTAGGATCCCTAATGCAGTTTTTCGGTATCGCCCACGATGACAACGACGACCTGGACATCCACAAAAACTACTTTCAGACCTTGTCTAGTTGAGACTGAAACTATCAGCATTGGCCTATATTCATGAGTAGTGTATGATATGTATAAACGCACAGAGTTTAGAGAATTCGGGTTGAAATCCTGACTCAAGCATTCATTTTTCTTTTCATATCATATTTGCCTTTTCATTGCCAAATTATCAAAAAAAATATTAAGTTTATAAACATCTAAAATATACCAAGCGTTATGTACTTTTAAAGCAAATTATTCTTCTTTAAAACTTTACTTCTTAACTATTATGTTGGTCCACTAGATGTCAGTCGGAAACGATTTTTCTGCTACCTCTTGTGGTGAATTGGAAGACTACTACATATATAAGGGAAAATGTATGTGTTGTAATAACTTGGGTAGCTCAGTTGAAGGGACTCCGGTTCCCCAAATCCCCGACTTAAGGCATTTATTTTTCTTTTTTTATAATATAAGAATATCAGTAGTATATAGAAGATATATGGGATATATATAAGTGATCCCACAACAGGCCCGGAGGCCTTTGGGGTAGTAGGAGGTTAAGGCTACCACTTTTTCTAGACAATCGGCAATATATGTCAGCCGGGTTGTCAGCCCTGCATGACGGCCGCCTTTACCCCAGAACAAGCGTCTGGTACTCATTTCTGTTAGAGGCTGAGTCGACCCCAGGGTCATAGTGCCGCCACAGGGTTTGGGTCAGTTTAAAAATCCTGACCCCAACGGGACTTGAACCCTCGACCCTCCGACTTGTAGCTCAGTGCCTTAACCACTACGCTACGGATATATATATATATATATATATATATATATATGTGACACGATAAGAAAAAGAAATGCCTGGATGGGATTTGAACCCGGACCTCTGCGTTTTTGTACCCAGCATGCTATCCATTACACCACCGGGCAAATCCAATACAAACATTTATCTTATATATATATATATATATATATATATATATATATATATATATATTGTCCATTATTACTAGATGTAGCGAGAACTTGGTCTTCACTGCCATCTAGTAGCTGACTATAACAAGTAAGCAAATTAAAGAGAATATTTTTACTCTATAGCAGTGACTCTTTATCGCTGTTATAATTACATTTTTGACATTGAGCAATGCAAGCTTAATATGACATGATAAAAATATAAATGCCTGGACGGTATTTAAACCCTGACCTCTGGTTTGGTACCCCAGCGTGTTATCTATTACACCATCGGGCAAATCCAATACAAACATCTTTCTTTTTTATATATATATATATTCTCCATTATTACTAGATGCAGCGGGAACTCGGTCTTCGCTGCCATCTGGCAGTGAACGAGTAAATGAATTCAATTATTTTTGGATATAATTTAACATTTCAAGATGAAGCTGATATATCAAAGAAAATCACAAATTTCACAAAAACAACGGGGATAATTAACAGTATATCGAAACTATCTTTAGTACAAGACCAGTATTAAGATATGGTAGTAAAGCACGGACAATACGAAGAAGAAATGAGATGTGATTTATGCGCCGTACAGCAGGCTATACAAAATTGAATCATAAAAGAAATAAAGACATTATGGAAGAGTTGGATGTAGAACCCGTTCTCCACCATATACAAAACTATTAGAACAACTGTAAAGCCCATCTTCAACGAATGCCATCTCATAGAATTCCAAAACCCATGCTTCGTTACTACCTCCAAGGCAAAAGATCGCTGAGATGTCCAAAAAAGCGATGGATGGAAAATTCTTCTTTGAGACCATAACAGGCCACATGACCTAATACTTGCATGGATGATGATGATGATATGTAGATAGTCCATTCTTGATGTGGGAGAGCACCTTCTCCCCTTCAGTTAACTGAAATAAGTGACATAATGATAAATTACATGATATTTAGTTTAATGTTGCACTCACCCATTCAGTTATTTTTATACATGCATTTAAATATAATACATTAATGCAATGAATGTAATTTTAATGTTTAAGCCTGAATATACACATTTGATATGCAATTTTGCGTTACATTAAAAAATAAACCGATTTAGATAAATCTATAGTGTTTTATAATAGGTTAATGAAAGAATTACATTAGTTTTTAATCCTTTCACATAAAAATATAATAAAACTTTTTGTGGTGATTAAATAAAATCACAGATTCAAAGAGGTAGACTGGCAACAGGCAGTCTAGCACTGAAAATAATAGTACCACTGCTATATTATGAATATAATTTTCCATGTGGTTCCACTTCTTTTTTCTTCAGTTATCATGGCTTCCCGCGACCTACAGGTTTACCGGGGCTGACATAGAATGAGGAAGAATTAATGCAATGAAACAGGTTGCTGAAACACTATAGAACTAGCCCATTGGTCGAGCGGAATATGTCAGTAATGCAGTTGACTACACACCTGATATAACAAAAATTGCCGTAACCGATCGCAGCGGCACCTACCGAGTCCAATTGTGAATCTAAACCATCTAGGAACCACTCAAACACATACAAAACATTTAATCAAAATCGGTCCAGTCGTTTAGACAGTTTTTAATTTCGGGTTTCAAATAAACCTCCATTTATAATTGTCGGATTCCTCTCGTTTTTGGACAATACCTACGTCGGTTTATTTTAATACGACGTACTGAATTTCATTGTGAAAAATGAAAAAATGTGACCGCTAGAGCGATTTTTAAAATTTCAATTCAGATGAACTCCTACACCTAATGGTTTTAGAGGATCCAATTTATACCCGCTCAAAATTTCATCAACATCGGATCAGTCGTTTAGGAGGAGTTTAGTGACAAACTCTCGTACAGAATAATTACATATAGCCTGTAAAGATTGCCAAGAAAGCAACTTGATCATTGTCATCGTCATCATCATCATCATCATCATCATCATCATCTTCATCATCATCATCAAAATTTAGGTTTAGACTCAGTCGAGCATGTTCCTAAATCTCAAGGTGTCATGATTTCTCCAGGGTTGTCTAAATCTTCCTCTGTGTTTATGTCCTTGGTTAATATTGCAATACATTATTTCATAAATTGTATGATTCCATTCTGTTGTTGAAATTGCATGGACAATTGCTCCTGCTATCATTTTAATTTTCATAAGTAATGCCACGAGTGATTTCCAAATTATCGATAAATTCACGACTCACGAAGTGAGGAGTGAATTTATCTAGAGAATTTGGAAATCAAGAGTGGCATTTGTTAGGACTATTTAACGAATAAAATTAAGCTGTTTACTCACAAATCATTATTTAACTATAGTTATTTTAAAATATTTATATATTTAATGTAAACGGAGATGTTTGAAAACAAATGAGAAACGATAGGTACGCTTCTACTGCTTCTTTTGTTTATCACTGCAACCATATCATACTATTTATTGCCAAAGGAACGCAATATTGTAAGGACGAGCTTTCTTTAATATGGTAATTATAACACTGATAAATATTTAGTGAAACACGACTCTGATTGGTTGTAAAACAGAAATCATTGAAACGTGATTGGTCATTGACTCCCATTTGGGGCATGAGTTAAATAGTCATTGCAATCCCCTCTTTACGACTTCTCTACCTAATAGAGGAAATTAATATACCAGCAGTTACATTAAAAATTATCGGTTAATTATTTTATAACACTATTTAAGTTTTTATCTAAAGGGGGTCCCGCGCCGTAGCCGAGCGGTTAAGGTAGGAAGCCTTGGCGCAGAGCTACGGGACTTGCGCTGGTTCGAGTCTCCATGGGGGAAGAAATTTTCTCATGGTATTTCGGCCAGTATGGGACCGGTGCCCACCCAGCATCGTGAGGCAATTGGGTAGCTACAATAAGTAGCGGCTCCAGGTTGAGGAACCAGCTATAACGGCTGGGGGACTCGACATGCTAACCACATGTCACCCCTACACTGGCTGTTGATCATCTACCTCTGTGATTGACACATGTGGATGTGAAGGGCCAGCAGCCGGCTGGTAAAAGGGCAACCGCTGAAAAGTGGAAATACCCTCAATCGGAATCTAAAGGGGGATAAAATTAAATTGGAATATATCTACATCGGAGTATTATTAAGAAATTATTTATTTGATAGAGCAATTTAACCAACTCTTTTGATTTTTTCACATATATCCTACTCTGTTTTGTGATATCTCCACAGTGGTCTCGAGGAAGTGTTGCTGTCTTGTTACGCAGCGGGCCAGAGTTCGATCCCCGGTCGGGACAAGTTTCTTGGGTGCGGCTATTTTCCTCACTGTAAGCAAATGTCAGGAAACTTTAAGGCCCAAACGGTTCCCGAACATCATTTGGCCATCATTATCGTAATTATCTTATTCATATAATTAGATTAAGTTTAGGATTAAGGCCTCTCCTGGCACATCAATACCACCGTTGTCACCCATCATATACATTCCACATAACCCCGCATTCCAGGCGCCCCAACCTCAGAAGTCAGAATATACCAATGCCAGGAAAGAATACTAAAAATGTTGAAATGACAAACTGGTGGCATTGAATAAATGAGTATATTACGATGCAAGGCTGGGAAGTGGTATTTACAGAACCGAGCAAAATGTTTAAAAACCGAGCGATAGCGAGGTTTTTAATTTCCGAGATTCTGTAAAACACTTCACATACGTGCGTTATACATTTTTTTTTGCGCGATGGTGTTTTCAAAATAATAAATAGTAGTAAAATAATAACATATTTGTTGGAAATATGTGCGTTCATTATAAACAATTGAGTAACGTTAACAGTGTGGGCAATGTTTATTAGTTGAAAGTACAGGAGGCCATGGGACCATTATTATTGATAAAATGGCCGCAAGTACGTATTTATTGTTTTATATTGTTTCAAATAAAGTTCAGTTCATTTAAAATGCAGTGTTTTGTTTCGTATAATGTATATTAACACTACATTTTGGACATTTTTTGTATATAAATTGTACGTAGTATACATAGAGGGCAGTGATTTTACTTCCCGCACGTGGGTGTAAATGTATTATTACTTTTAATATATACAGCTTTCCTAATTAGAGAATTGCCTCAAGGACAAAGTGATACAGGCAATTAATTTTTGGAATCGATGAAATACATTTTGTAAGTACATTTAAAGATTCAAATTGTAGGCCTAATTGAAGTATACATACTATAAAGTGGATATTTTGTTAATATGGTTTCTTAAAATTGAAATTGATCCTCTAATGGCAGCGATGGCAATTTTAGAAAGATACACCCTGTCCAGATCTAAGGAATTCCAAAATTTGGCTAAGAATCCTGAAATAGCACCTCTTGCCCCGATCATCATCAATCCTGCGACAGTTATACTATCTAGTTGGTATTTATCTTTGTAATAGTCAATTGTTGGCTCATATATGGCTTTCTTTTCACAGTCAATTAGTTATTTAGGTTGGCAATCCCGAAATGTAGGAAGTTGAACTTTCAATCATAGTCGCCATTGCTGTAAGTACGACAAAACGCACTATCGCGCAAAAACATGTTTTGTGTTATAGGTATTATAATTATGTATTATGTAAGAAAATCGATAGTGAATGTTTTCTTGTTATACAATATGTGACATTAGAGGGAAATTAGGGAAACAATTTGGGAAACAAACGAGTGATGACAGTGAAACATTGCAGTATCACGTGTATTATTGTCGTTGCGTGTTGTGGGTTGTGGCTGCATCCAATAAATAAGTCAAACCCGCACATATATTACCGACAGAATCAGTTTAATCCAACTTAACTAAACGGTTCACATGGCAAACGACATAATTTTATATGCATGTAAAGTAAAATCTGTACTTAAATGCGAGGAAATATTTTTAGCATTCAATAGTAGAAAGCAATGTCGAGTTCGTTACCCAGCAAAGCCATATCATTAGGAGTTCACCTGAAGATAAAATTAAAAAAATAATTGCTGTAGCAGCCGTAATTCTCTATTGTTTTAAACGAAATTCGATATATACCATTGAAATAAAACGACAAATGTATCCTTCAAACATCAGCCAAATTAGATTATTAGAATCGGGGGTTTACCTGATAGCCGGAATTTAAAAATCGCTCCAGAAGATGCCATGTTTATTTCTTCGTTAATACATATATATATATATATATATATATATATATATATATATATATATATGTTATAATTAAATTTTTGACATTGAGCAATGCAAGCTTAATATGACATGATAAGAAAAATAAATGCCTGGACGGGATTCGAACGCGGAACTCTGGGTCGTTACCCCAGCGTGTTATCCATTTCACCATCAGGCGAATCCAATTCAAACATTTATTTTTCTTATTATATTCTCCATTATTACTAGATGCCGCGAGAACTCGGTCTTCACTGCCATCTGGTAGCTGACTATAACAAGTAAGCAAATTAAAGATAATAGTTTTACTTTATAGCAGTGACGCTTTATCGATGTTAAAATTACATTTTTGACATTGAGCAATGCAAGCTTAATATGACATGATAAAATAAATGCCTGGACGGGATTCGAACCCGGAACTCTGGGTCGGTACCCCAGCGTGTTATCCATTACATTATTTTTCTTATGTCATATTAAGCTTGCATTGCTCAATGTCAAAAATTTAATTATAACATCGATAAAGCGTCACTGCTATAAAGTAAAAATATTCTCTTTAATTTGCTTACTTGTTATAGTCAGCTACTAGATGGCAGTGAAGAGCGAGTTCTCGCGACATCTAGTAATAATGGAGAATATAATACATATATAAGAAAAATAAATGTTTGAATTGGATTCGCCTGGTGGTGTAAAGGATAACGCGCTGGGGTACCGACCCAGAGTTCCGCGTTCGAATCCCGTCTAGGCATTTATTTTTCTTATCATGTCATATATATAGGCTTTAATTAACAACATAAATATTATTCCGTAACAAGTTAAACGGAATTTTTTCTGATAAATGCGTTTGGATATAAGCATTTCCTGCTTAACGTACTTGTATCTTATAACTTGTAACTTTCGGGATTAGAGTAGATGCAGTCAGGTATTCTTTCTTATCCTCTCTACATAGGGGCACGCCGTAGCGTAGTGGTTAAGGCACTGAGCTTCAAGCCGGAGGGTCGAGGGTTCAAGTCCCGTTGGGGGTCAGGATTTTTAAACTGACCCAAACCCTCTGGCGGCACTATGGCCCTGGGGTCGACTAAGCCTCTAACGGAAATGAGTACCAGACGCTTGTTCTGGGGGTAAAGGCGGCCGTCACGCAGGGCTGACAACCCGGCTGGCATAAAGTGCCGATTGTCTAGAAAAAGTGGGAGCCTTAACCTCCTACTACTCCAAGGGCCTCCGGGCCTGTTGTGGGATCACTTTACTTACTTACTTTATCCTCTCTACATAGAAGCGTGTTTCATGTTTCCAAAGTGGCGGGCAAGATTCTAATGTAAGTTTTAATCTAAACAGATATGATACAATTTTTAACCCATACAATAAAACTTTAGGATCCCTTAGTGATTGTTCTTATATCCATCCATAGAAATTCTGCCTGAGGGTAGGTCTTTCACTGCAATCATAGCATTTTTATGCTATGCTTTGCAGCTTTACTAGGGAATTATATGTGTGGTAGCTTCCACACCGGTGAAGGATGATGATGATGATGAAAGGATGATGATGATGGCCGGATGATTTCTTCTTCTTCTTCACTTCACGGGCTAAGCAAAAGCCTGTTCCGCCTCACAGTTGTTCTGTCCATCTTTTCACTGGTCTTCCTACATTCCTCGAACCTCTTTCCTTGTAGTTAAATGCTGCTTTTGGTAATCTTGTTACGTTCGTTCTTTCTACATGTCAAAACCATTTTTCTCTATATCCTCTGATTTTATCATTTAATGGATATGCATTTAACTCTTTTCTTATATCTTCATTCTTTAACCGATCCATTCTTGTGCAGCCTTTTGTTCTTCTAAGCAAGTTCATTCCTACACTTTGTATTCTACTTTGTAATTTTTTGGTCATTACCCAAGTTTCACTCCCATAAAGTAATGCAGGAACCGCCAAAGTTTTATAAAACTTCAATCTCGTATCTCTTCTTGTTTTGTTCTTTAATGTTTTATGTATAGTTCCACATATCATGTGAAATCTTGAGAGTTTCACATTTACGTCTCATTCAGCTTTTGTGTCTACTGGACTTAGAGATTAAATTACATTTTGTAACCTTAGTAACATATTTTGGAACAATTGTACTTCGTAACGTGGATGTCGTAAAGAAACAAGGATTTGTTTTAAAGTGAGCCGTGGTTTATTAAATTGAAATTTAGTTTGTTTTAATGTTTGCCTTTACGAATTAAAACTGGGATATAGATATTTCTGAGGGACATTCTCCGTGTTAATGGTGAGTTTCCCGTTTGTTTACTATGTAAGCTATTGTAAACACATACCGCGCGCTAGCACAAACACGTCGATAAATTCCGTTTTAAGTGGCCCCGGGCACACGAGGTTCTCAGCTAAGTGATGTTTGATTGCTTAGAGATATTGAATCTGGACCTGCTGTAAGAATAATGAAAATCGCCCGCATTAATACTCGCACACTTTTGTTGACATTAGCAACTCTCCGTACCAGGAAATAAATCCAGCAAAAGTATTATTCCATAGATATGAGAAAGTTGGAGCGACAGATATTACAGATAAAATTTCAACTGAATTATTGTACATGAAGATATAATTTACAATAACATTTTATTTTTCTTCTTCTTCTTAAACTTAATTTGTAGGATTTTCATCCTGTTTATTTCCAAAATCACTCATCGGAGGAAGACGTATTGGATGTGCATTCACTCTCAATCCATCTCTTGGCTGGTCTTCCTCTTGTTCTTCTCCCGTCCATTGGTCTATCTTCTTTAGCTCTTTTTGCAAGCCGGTTTTCTTCCATTCTTTCTATATGACCCTTCCAATATATTCGTCTGTCTATAATAAATTTGGTTATGTCTTGAATATGGCATTTGTCCCAAATTTCTGTGTTGTGTATTTTATCAAATAATGTTTTCCCCTGAATAGTTCTTAAGATTTTAATTCCGCATGTGCTTATTATTTGTTTATTTTTTGTTGCATCAGCCCTAGTTTCTGCTCCATATACGATAACTGGTCGAACTATCGTTTTGTATATGCGGGTTTTGCTTTCTATTGACATGTGTTTGTTGCGCCAAATTAAATCTTTCATATACCCTGATATCAGCTTATTCTTTACTTCTTTTATTAAATTTTTAGCCATAGCCTGTCAAAAAGCCAGGTTGAAAAACGGTGAGGGGGAGGAGTTACACCTCGTAAAAAACCTTGGTTCAGCTTGCCCAGCTGATAATACCTTGTGAGGGCCCCTTGCAAGGGTTACGGTGAAGACTTCAACGGGGCAGTTACAGCGGAGAAGGAGTTCGTCGGTACGTTGTACCTGACGGAAGAGGCAACTCTACATCTACTGCCTTGTAGATTGACAAACAGGCGGATGGGGTTCGTTAGTCCTGCAAGACAACCCATCTAGGAGAGACAACTCCGAAATAAAATGGTGCAGGCTGAGCTCTGGAGCTGGGTGAAGGGAATCGGCCTAGGGAGGAAACCCCGAATAATAACCCAGCCATGAAAACGGGCTAGCAACCCACTTCAAGGTGTATCTTGTACATTGCTCGCAGTTCCAAGGATCAAGCTTCGGATGAAAGATGGAATAAAATTGGCATCATCATCATCATCATCACTCCAGGGATTAGGCAATTGCCCGTTCCGACTTCATAATGCATCAGCCCAACGTCTTCTAGGTCTTCCAACATCACGTCTTCCTCTTGCTTGATAATTTCTTGCTAACAATGGATATCTCTCCTTACTCATTCCATCCATATGATCAATCCATTTCTGCCTGTAATTCGTGACCTTATCCAATAAAGGCTGTACTTTCAATTCTTCTCTTATATCCTCATTTCTTATTCTATCAAGTCTTGTACATCCTTTAACTTGTCTTAGGAACCTCATCTCCGCCGTCTGTATTCTATCCTTCTGTTTTTTCATTGGAACCCAAGTTTCACATCCATACAATATTGTGGGAACCGCCATAACATTATACATTTTTATCTTGGTTTCTTTTCTAATTTTATTTTTTAATGTTCTCTGTATTGTTCCACACACCGTCTGAAATGTATTTATTTTGGAGTCAATATCTCTTTCCACATTGTAGCAAACATCACAGTCCAAAATATTTGAAACTAGACACCTGTTTGATTTTCTAAAATAATTTTGGATCTCACTGGATCTCTTCCTCTGAAAGCCATGGTCTTCGTTTTCCTTACAGAAATCTTTAGATCATATAATTTACATATTTCATTTAATGCATGCATTGATTTGTGTAAGTCGTCTTCATTTTTCTGCATTATGATTACATCGTCAGCAAATAGAAGATTATTTATGCACACTTTATTATCTATTCTTATTCCTGGATTCACTAAAACTTTCCATTTATTTAAAATATCGTCTATATATATATATATATATTAAACAAAGTGGGTGATAAACCACATCCTTGTCGTAATCAAGTATTTGTTTTGATTGTATCTGTTCTTTTGAATCCGGTATCTATAATTATATTTGTGTCTTCATATAATTTCTTTATTGTTTCAACAAGGCACAGCGGGTATCCTTTCATTCGTAATATTTCCCATAATTTTTGTCAATAAAATTGTGTTATATGAAAATTTACATAGGTAAGCGCGCCGCAGCCGAGTGGTTAAAGTAGGGTGCCTTGGCGCGGAGCTACGGGACTTGCGCTGGTTCGAGTCTCCATTGGGGGAGGCATTTTCTTCTGGAATTTCGGCCAGTATGGGACCGGTTCCCACCCAGCATAGTAAGGCATTTGGATAGCTGGAATAAGAAGCGACTCCAGGTTGAGAAAACCAGCTAAGGCAGGCGAAGGACCCGACATGCTAACCACATGTCACCCCTGCACGGGCTGGATGATCGTCTACCTCTGTGATGAACACATGTGCATGTGAGGCCAATAACCCGATGGTAGGCTAAGGGCCTTCTAGGCTTGTCGACCCATGGAGTTTAAGAGACAATTGTACCTGAACCTAAGTTCTCCAGCTTTACGTGCTGGCAATCTATCATTGAACTTCTTAGGCATACCTCCCGAAGTAAGCAAAAATTCCTCTCTCTTTAATTTCCAGAGTCTTCCGAAAGTAGCGAAACTTGTTTTTGCAAGACGAAATGATAGCGCGACTACTGCGAGAAGCCAATATGACAGGATTTCGCTGAAACGTCAGCATATTAGGAATGTTATATGACAATAAAAACATTCAGTGCCAGCAATTGAACAGGGCATTTAAAACCCTCAGACCAGCTCTTTAAATGGAATTATCCCATTTAGATAACATTTTTAAAATTCCAGTATCGTTCCTAAATTATTAGTAATAGAAAATTTAAATTTTGTACATACCTAAAGAAAATATTTTAGGTACACTTTGATGATATGATAGTATAACAGGTTCCTAGATGGAACCCCTGTAGTATTGTCCAGTTACTGTTGTCTGAAGGTATGATATGTTGATAACCATTCCGTGAATATACAAACTGAAATGTCCGTAACTTTTCCAGCAGAAGAAATCACTTTTGCATTATTTTGGAGTTGGTGATCGAAATTTCCATTCAGAGCTTTGCTGTTTGCTCTCTGGATCAGAATGATGCAGCCACGTTTCATCAACAATGAATACCTTGGAAAGAAACTCTGCATCGCCACCAATGTAGTCGTGGGCAGTTTTGACATGTTTGGATTTGCATACCAGTCACAGACAGGGAACGGGAGGTATGACCTTGAAAATTGTACCGAGGCATGAAGCTAACATATCGTAAAATCATTTTTTTTGTGTTAAATTATTATTGTACAAAATAGCATCCTTCATTAACAGGTCCTCGTATATAACTAACTAATTGGTCCTATCAAAGCTATAGATTATAGTGATGCGGATATAAGTTCTACATACATCCCTATCTTCAACTAATATTTTCCAGTCATTCCCTGTATAATTCATCTCTCTCAAATCATTGTTACGTAATATTACCACCCCATTCTTGGTCTACATACTTTCCCCCTCTTTCATTCCCAATTCATGTCATATGTCCTAGTCATCACAGCCTATGCGACTTATCCAATTGATTATATCTGATTTACCAGTCCACTGCTGTGGTCTCGACGTAGCGTGCTCCCTTGTCACGCAGCGGACCCGGTTTCGCTCTCCGGTCGGGACAAGTTTCCTGGCTGATGGCTTTTTCAGGGGTTTTCCTGATCTGTAAGACAAATATGAGGAAACTGTAAGGCCCAAAAGTCCCCGAACTTCATCTGGCCATCAATATCATTAACATATTCATTAAGCTTAGGATTAAGGCCTCTCCTGACGCATCATTACCATCATCATCATCACGTATCATATATCTTCGGGGCAGCGTAACTCCGCCTTCCAGGCTCTCCAACCTCAGAAGTGGGTTACAATAACGCCATACCAGGAGAGAATACCAGAATGTCAAAATGACAACGTGGTGGCATTCTATAAAAATATCAGAGTTACCATCAATGTGATGGATCTCTTTGTTATGTAGTTTTTTCTTTCGCCTGTAAAAAAATTGTCATCCCACTGCAGGTCTTAGGAGATATTTGGTATATTAGTAGGATAAGGCTCCCACATTTCTAGACGGAATGAGATTTCGGCCGTGTTGTCAGCCTTGGTGACGGCCGCCTGTGCCTCTACAATTCACGTCTGATACTCATTTCTAATGCATCCGTTTTTAGCCTCATAACACGTCTAAAACAAGAGAAGAAGAATTTTAGTTGTATACTGTATGCTCTACTAAAGGACAACACGCACACACTATTAACACTAAGAAATTACGACTGGAAGTAAATATCAATAAAACTAAATATATGATCACACGTAGAAATACATTATGTAATGGAAATGGACAGCTAATGACGAGGGAAATTTTGAGGAAGTGGCTGAATTCTAATATCTAGGAACAATAATCACAAATATGAATGAGATGCATAAAGAAATTAAACATAGGTTCAATTCTGGAAATGCGTGCTATTATGCATTGCAGAGACTTTTGATATCAAAACTCCTTTCAAAAAACGTTAAATTTAAAATATATAAAACTATTATTCTACCAGTTATATTATATGGATGCGAAACATGGACTCTTGCTTTAAGGAGGAAAGGAGATTAAGAGTATTTGAGAATAAAGTACTTAGGAAAATTTTTGGACCAAAGAGAGATGAACAGACAGGTGAATAGAGAAGACTACATAACAAAGAACTACATGGTCTTTATAGGAAGCCAGATATAATAAGAACAGTTAAGTCTCGTAGACTGCGATCGGCAGGACATGTTGCACGTATGGTGAATGAAATACGTGCATGGAAGCTTCTTGTAGGAAAACTAGAAGGAAAACGCCCAGTTGGTAGACCAATAATGAGGTGGGAGAATAACATTAACTATCATTTGAAAAGTAGATTTTACAGGGAATGACAGGAAAGCATTAGCTCAGGATAGGAATGTATGGAGAACTTATGTCCGCGCGGACATGAACCTACGGGTTCGATAGTGCCAGTAAGTAAGTAAGTAAGTATACTCTATGCTCACTGTTGTCTTTGACACGTGTTTCTTTTCTGAAGAAATCGATTCATTTAACTTGTATGCATGTCATTTTATTTCAAACGATGTCTGACTTTTATGCTGATCAGCTGTTTCCATTTTGCAACCGATATAAACTCGTTATTCTACTTAATAATGTATGAGAATATTAGCATTCATTATATTACGTATAATATCATTTCAACAAGTAATTTGCAATTCTATTTGGGGGGAAAAAAGTCTTCATACATAACAAGCGTGCTAAGACATTAGGCTATACCTTAGATAAGGGGTCATCAACTGGCGGACCGCGGTCCGGATCCGGACCCTGGGTATTGGTTTCCGGACCGGTTAAATATGAAATTAATACAATTTTTTAAAAACCGGTTAAACATCGAATACAACCAGTTGTACTAAATTTCATGTCATGATAGTATTATTATTGGTTCGGTTGGCAGTACTGCTTATGGTCGGAGATTTGACTGAAGATGAACGGGTTTCTGTTTGAAACCTGGTATCGTGAAAAACACGAAATTTGTGAAGTGTGATATTTAAATATTACTCTGACCATATGTTAAGTTTATCATAAACGTATTAATAATTATTAGAATTAATAACTGCACTACTGTGCTGTACCCTTTTAGTATATACCATGTGTTTTGTTTAATTTGTGCAATTCATACCCATAACATAATTTAAATAATTTCCGATTAGTAATAGATAAATAGATCATCGGTTGATTAATGTCTTTGACATCGTCCGATTCCTAATAGCCAATTTTGTCGGTCCATCCAATCTCCTAGTTTTTTCTCCTTCATGTATAAACATATAACCTGATTCCAGGAGATTTTAGGTCTTCCTCTGCCTCGTCTTCACTCAGGTTTCCATTCCAAAACAGATTTTAGTAGTCGATCCTCATCCATTCGCTGGAAATGTCAGTACCATCCGATTAATAATAATACTTAATAAAAGCTTCGTATGTTTAATCAACTGTGGTTCCGGACCTCGATTTAATTTACTACTTTGAAAACGGACCTTCATGAAATCTAATTGGTGACCCCTGCCTCAGATGTTCAGCCATATTTTGGGATACATACATCACATATACAGAATAAATAAACCTTCTGGCGGCACGATGACCCTAGGGTCAACTCGTCTCTAACAGATATGAGTACCAGACACTTCCTCTGGGGGGAAAGGCGGCTGTCACGCAGGGCTGACAACCCGGCTGACATATAGTGCCGATTGTCTAGAAAAAGTGGGAGCCTTAACCTCCTACTACCCCAAGGGTCTCATAAGACCTGTAGTGGAATCACTTTATACAGTATATTTAGGACAAATACTGTACGCGAGGGAGATAAATATTTCATATATGAGTGTTCTAGTGCCATATAGTATCACCGATGACTAGTAACCGCTTCCTTAAAAATTATTAAATGTTATATGTGTGTTCTAATGCAACCCACTGCAAATTATATCCTTCGGGCTCCGCTTTGGGAGTATAGATGGCGTTAATATGGTCTATTTTCAATTTACGTATCACGTAGGCAGACCACTTTAAGTAGATGATGTATTCTTGTATTATATACATATTACTCGACAACGTTAACTTTCAATGCGGAAAAACTGTGAACTAAAAGAATGTGATAACGGTGTGTAGGGGTTGGAGGTAGTAGACCCTTGTCTTAGGTTGCAGTAACAGTGTTTATTATCTGTCAGTTGTGTATAGTCAGTTGTTAGTGACAATGCCAAGTGCGAAAGTTAGATCCTATATTCACAGTATATACACATTTAAGTCTGCCAGATAGTAGTTGTAAATCAGTGCTGATTTAATTTCTCTGTGTATCACATTATCCAGAAACCCGTAGGCATACAAACTCCAAAGATATTTAATTAACTTCATCTCCTATTTCAAGTAGGTCTACCACTATATTTTGCCACTGATTATACCACTTGCCCAATCATTCGTTTGTACCAACGGTGGAAGGAGACACTTTCCCCATCTTCATCACTAGCCATTGCTTCTCCTCTCCAGCTAAAATTTAACACGGTCGAGTAATAGAGGAATATAATAATAATAATAATAATAATAATAATAATAATAATAATAATAATAATAATAATAATAAATAATAATAATAATAATAATGATAATAATAATGATTTATTTTAGCTGGCAGAGTTAAGGCCATAAGGCCTTCTCTTCCACTCAACCAGCAAATAGTAAAATTATACAAAAATTACGTACATATTACAATTTTAAGATATTAAAATACAGACTAAACAAAATACAATGATGATGGATCTAATACTAGCTAATGCTAACAAAAACATAGAATATAATAAAATTAAAATTATATAAAATAAAGTAAGTAGCTTCCTACATGATTATTAATAGAATGCTCTATATAGTTGTTATGTAGTTAATGTTTTCATTGTGTCGAACTTAAGATATCAGTTAATTTGGATTTAAATAATGATAGCGATTGACAGTCCCTGACATGACTGGGAAGTGAGTTCCATGCTCTAGCCATAGATATTGTGTAAGATTCAGAGTACAGACAGGTCCTGTGTTGTGGTATCAAAAGTAAAGAAGAGTCTTGTGATCTTGTTCCTAAATTGTGATGAGCCGATAAATGTTGAAAACGTGTTGTTAAATAAGTTGGTAAATATGTGTGCAGAATTTGGAATAGTAAGGTATGTGAATGTAAAGTTCTTCTGTCATTTAGGCGTAGCCATGATAAGGCCTGAAATGAAGGAGACACGTGGTCATAACGACGGAGATTGAATATAAATCGAATGCACGCATTATGAGCACGCTGTAGTCTGTCAGATAGATCAGTTGTCAGATTAGTCAGTAATAGGGTGAATGTACCTTGCAGTTCTGGCTTCTTTAGCCGCATTTGAGGGGTCTGTGATGTATGATGCTGTATGGAGGGAGGACGAGTTGCAGGTGTTGCCAGTAACACTACCCTCTGCATAGGAAACATAATAACTCCTGGCGCGACAGGCCTACAAGGCCCTTAGCCTTTCAGCCGGCTGCTGGCCTCACATCTACATGTGTTAATCACATAGGTAGATGATCATCCAGCCAGTATTGGGGTGACATGTGGTCAGCATGTCGAGTCCCCCAGCCGTTATAGCTGATTTTCTCAACCTGGAGCCATAGTTACTATATATTTTGCGTTCTGTTATCTATTAGTTGTGTTAGTGAATATTTTTGTTGTCTAATAAGTTTGAAGTTGTTTATTATAGAATAGCGTTGATTTTATAACAATTTATTCAATTATTATCATTATTATTATATAATTCATCTCCTTTTAGTTATTGTCTTATTTTTGTGTTATGTTTTTTGTCTGTTCTTTGATATCCTTCTATTGGTCTGAGGAATCTGATTTCAGCAGCTTGTATCCTGGCAGATTGTTGTGTTGTCACTGTCCATGTTTCGGATCCATAAGTAATAATATGCACTGCCATTGTCGTGTATAATTTCATTATAGAGTATTACCTTGCTTTATTTTTCAAAGTTCTTTTTAGTATTCCTGTTATATAATTAAACTTATTTAGTTTGTTATTTATATCTGTTTCCGCTGTGTATGATATTTCGCAACGTAGGAAGTTATACCTTACCATTTGTTCTATTGGTTTATTTTCTAATATTATCTTCGTCCGAACTGGATGAACACCCTTGAAACCATTGTTTTTTTTATTTTTCTGATTATATTTTCATGTTGTATTTTTTTTATATTTCATTTAGTTTATATACTGGGATGGGAATGAAAATATGTTCTTCCTTCCTCAAAAGGAAGACACGTTCTGAATTAATACCCACCAGAAACTTTTTATTCCTCCTTGGGCGGTATTCAAGCTTGGGTTTTGAATCAAGAGGTTGATGGGATGTACAGTAAGCAAGATAACCAACCACCAATAGGAACTAATTATTTTATAATTAAAAAGTAAAAATGTATTAATTGGGAAATAATTATTTTGGAATTAGTAGTTTTGTTTTAGAAAAGTGTACTACAGCAAAAATATATCCACACTAACACACACAAACATATATTACAAGTTCGTGTCAGTGTGTTAAACATTAATTAAAACACACGTCTAATCCCGTTCGGTTGGCAGCACTGCCGCGCAAAAAGAAGAGACAAGTACAAATTATTCACCTCTGAAGGGATTAAAACACACCTTCCCCCTCTCTCTGGAACCTATTTGATTTATTTAGGAAAAATGTTTACAGGAGGCCGTGCATACAATGTACATCGTTATTTATTTGTTCTGTGTAAGTATGGTTTGTTACAGATCGCCGATTTTCAAATGTTTATTTACGCGAGGATCGTACGATATAAAAAATCCCTATTCCATGGGGAAATATGAGTTTAAAGACCTTTATACATACGGATTCAAGGATATTTATTTTCATAATAACCATCTGGAGGGGATTTCGCTAGAGACTTCATTAATGGAAACATGATTTGTACAGTCATGTGCAAAAGTATGTAACGTAAAATACAGGGTGTGCCAAATGTTTGCAATGAAAACAAACAGATTGGTTGAAGCTGGGATTTGAATGCGGGACCTTCAGAATATAATCTCAAACTCTACTGCTTGAGGTAGTTTCCTAATGTATATGCATTTTCGGTTAACAGACTTATGCTAACTAACTAACTCACTGGCACTATCGAATCCGTACGTTCATGGCCGCGCAGACACAAGCTCTCCATACATCTCTATCCTGAGCTAATGTTTTTCAATCATTCACTGTATAATCTACTTCCCTCAAATCATAGTTAATGTTATTCTCCCACCTCATTATTGGTCTACCAATTGGGCGTTTTTCCTCTGGTTTTAGTACAAGTAGCTTCCATGCACATCTTTCATTTCCCATTCGTGCCATATGTTCTACCCATCGCAGTCTACGAGACTTAAATGTTCTCATATCTGGCTTCCTATAAAGACCATGTAGTTCACTATTATGTAGTCTTCTCCATTAATCTGTCTGTTCATTTCTCTTTGGTGCAAACATTTTCCCAAGAACTTTATTCTCAAATACTCGTAATCTTCTTTCCTAACTTAAAGTAAGAGTCCATGTTTCGTATCCATAAATTATAACTGGTAGAATAAGAGTTTTATATATTTTCAGTTTAACGTTTTTTGAAAGGAGTTGGGGCGTCAAGAGTCCCTATAATGCATAATAGCACACAATTCCAAAATTGAGCCTATGTTTAATTTCTTTCTGCATCTCATTTCTATTTGTGATTATTGTTCCTAGGTATTTGAATTCAGCCACTTCCTGAAAATTTCCCTCATTTGTCATTAGCTGTCTATTTCCATTATATAATGTATAACAGACACCCTGTATGGTAATAATAAAGACTAAGCTTAAAAGTCCTCGACAGCTGAGCGGAAATAATATGACGCATCAGCTGTTGGGTGATTCCTAGCTATTGCTCTATTAACCTTTCATAACATATTAGTTTAACTTAATACACGTGTCTAAAAATGGAAGACAAGACGAAGAAACAAATTTTAAAGGAAGAATTAATATCTGTCGATATGATTTGTTTCGAAATTCCTTTTCACCGCCGCGCCGTCTCTTTTTTTTTAAGGTCGGAGAGCTTTCAGCTAAGACGACCACAGTAAGTTACATAATTTGTAACGGAATTCAAAACTGAAACTAAAGGAATGATACAAGGGATCAAAATAATTATAATAACCGTAGCCCGGAATTTGATAAAACTGGTCAACATGATTTTTGTCTCATGAGTACCAATAGTTGTACTTAATGCAGTTTGTTATCGTGTTTTCAAATATGTATTCGGAATTTCTCCATCACCCACAGTTTTTTTTATTTCAATTTCAATTAATGGATTTAAATAATAATTTTTTAATAAACGTTTTCGCCCATTTGTCCATTGTAAAATAAAACCAAATGAGCTAACTCAGGAGATTTCATCTATGGAAAAGAGATATCAAGGCAAATTGAATCCTAGTATGCTGGTTGATTATTATTGGACCATCAAGAGGGATGCTCGACAGGCGAAATATAGCAGAAAATCGTCATTTCTTACTTTCTAGGTGAGTCCGAATGTTCGAATATTGTGTAGTTACGATTGTAGAAAATACTAAAGTGTTTGAAATTATAAATTCCTGTCTCTCGGAAACCTTGCGTAATGGAGAAAAACTGATATGATATTTGAATTCAGGAGAAAAAATACTATTAGAATCACATATTTTTCTTTCTGAGACAAAAAAAAACAAACTATTTTTTGTTGCTCGGTGTAATTGAACATATACTAACTAATTTAGTCCACTACTCTGTTTTAATGAACAGAATAGCCTGTTAAGAGTTAATATGTTAAACTATGAAATATTTACCTAAAAGATCCGTCTCCTCAACTTTATTAGTTAGTTATTGATAAATCCAGAAAATTGGATAAACCTCGGTAAATTTCTGGACAAAACGCGGAAAATAAGGACAACACTCATTCATGAATAAATTTATGTTATCCAAATGGAATACTATTAATTCTTAACAATTATATATAAATTAATTAGTGTATAATGCTATTGTGTTATTATTTAATTGTAATATTATTGTATTTTCTTTATGTAATTGTAATGTTAATGTTTTTTTAGTGTATAATGCTATTGTGTTGTTATTTAATTGTAATATTATTGTGTTTTCTTTATGTAATTGTAATGTTAATGTTTTTTTAGTGTATAATGCTATTGTGTTGTTATTTAATTGTAATATTATTGTGTTTTCTTTATGTAATTGTAATGTTATTGATTTTTTTGTTGTTTATTTTTTTTACACTAGTACCAATTATTACTTTATTGTAACGGACTGTCAACAGCACGTACGGTTTACTGCCCGTGCGACCCATATTTGTAAATAATATTGTAAATATCTTACTTTTTGTCTAATAAAGTCCTACCACTACTAGTTATTTATCTGTAGCGCTTTCGGGACTAGTCCCATCATCAGCAGGATTCGATACTGGTGTTTCACTGAAGATCTGGTAGAGGGGGTTACACGCACTGGGTGCGTTTTCATTTATCAGATGGTCGTTGTTGTTTACTGCTTTCAAAATGTCCATCTCCTCGTGGACGTTTATCTTAACTGGATTATCCTGCTCATGATGGGACTAGTCCCGAAAGCGCTACAGATCATCATCACCATCAGCATCGCTCCAGGGATTAGGCAATTGCCCGTTTCGACTTCATAATGCATCAGCCCAACGTCTTCTAGGTCTTCCAACATCACGTCTTCCTCTTGCTTGATAATTTCTTGCTAACAATGGATATCTCTCTTTACTCATTCCATCCATGTGATCAATCCATTTCTGTCTGTAATTCGTGACAGATAAATAACGAATAAAGTTGAGGAGACGGACCTTTTACGTAAATATCTAATATATTAATTTTAAATAATACCTCAATGGAACTTCGTCATGAATCTTATTACTGTTAAGAGTATATGTGACATTGACAGATTAAGTTACTGACTTACTGACACCATCGAACCCGTAGATTTAAGGTCGCCGTCATAAGCTCTCCATACGTCCCTATTCTGAGCTAATGTTTTCCAATCGTTCCCTATATAATCTAGTTCCCTCAAATAATGTTTAATGATATTTTTCCACTATAAAACATAATATAATTACTTAGTTCTTGACTTCCTCTTTGTTTCTTTTGTTTGTTTCTGTTATCACTGCTATATCTATACGTCTTTCTTTTAATTCTCTTTTAAGGTCGGTTTCTTTATGATGTATTCCTCTGACATTCCATATTGCTACTTTAATTTGGTATTGAATTCCAAAACGTTTATCCTTATGCTTTTTCGCCGTTCCGATATTTCTATCTCCGCCGTGTCTGCCGTTGTGGTCTTCAATGTTTGCAGCTTCCAGTGTGGTCGTTGCTCCCTCGTTGCGGATTATTCGTAGTTCCCTCTCCTCTTATCTAACCGCAAGCCAAGGCTTCCCGGTTATGATCATCTGGGTCATTGGTACTAAGCCTCCCTACCACGCCAAGGTGATAATATGCCTATTATTACTTATGGATCCTAAACATGGACAGTGACAACACAACAATCTGCCAGAATACAGGCTGCTGAAATGAAATTCCTCAGACAAATGGCAGGATAACAACGAACAGACAAAAACATAACACAGAAATAAGACAACAGCTAAAAGTAGAGGAATTAAACACAACAATAGTGAAATACAGAACAAACTGGAAAGAACACTTAGCAAGGATGACTGAATAGAATACCAAAAGCAGCATACAGCTATTCACCACGAGGAATAAGTTTGGGAAGACTAAAGAAAAGATGGAAACAGCAGCAATTTTGAGCCGGAACAGGCTAGTAAATAAGTCTAAACCGTGAAGAAGAAGAAGAAGAAGTTATTTTCCACCTATGCTCTGAATCTTTCACAATATCTATGACTGGAGCATGGAACTCATTTCCCAGTCATGTCATGGACTTTCAATCACTATCATTGTTTAAATCCAAATTAACTGATATCCTAAGTTCGACACAATGAAAACGTTAACTGCATAACTACTATATTCAGCATTTTATAAATAATCATCTAGGAAAATTTGCTTACTTTATTTTATTTTATATTATTTTAATTTTATTATATTCCATGGTTTTTGTTAGTATTAGCTAGTGTTAGATCAGATCACAATTGTATTTTGTTTAGTCTATATTTTAATAATATCTTAGAATTGTAATAAAAATGTAATTTTTTGTATAATTTTTCTATATGCTGGTTGAATGGAAGAGAAGACCTTATGGCCTTTACTCTGTCAGCTAAAATAAAGCATTATTATTATTGTTATTATTACATTCTTGGTCAACCAACTGGGCGTTTTCCCTCTGATTTTCCTAAAAGAAGATTCCGTGTCCCTGTTTCATTTCCCATTCGTGCCACATACCCTTCACATCGCAGTCTACGAGACATTAACCAATTGAATGTCATAATTAATTCATAACAATATTGTCTTCTTCATATTATCCTTACAATAACGTTTATAATGTAATTAGCACTTAGTTTAATGTCGCTCTTTAACAATTAAGATAATTAATGTCGTAATTCAAATCTGGGCGTGAAATCACCGTAAAAAATTGCTCAAAGGGTTGAAGTTTTATTTCGTGTGCCGGGACCAACAAGCGCATGTTCCTAATTCATTCTCGAGACTTATACGCCCTTAAGAAATTAATTGGGTCCGTCCGGGTTTTAATCCGCGCACTTCGGAACCCGAAGGGGCATGGTAATGAGCAGCGTATGCAAGTTCTGATCTCTGTTCCTGGAACTGTGTGAAGTAAACCGCCCTTATGCTTATTATGAAATAATACCCACCCCTCAGAATCCATTAGAGCAAGTGTTCCACTCCGCGCTACCATTACAGGTAGGCCTAAGGCAGATCACATTATCCTAGACACAGGCTGTCCAACTGGCGGCCCCAATGCGACCTTCCAAGTCATTTAACGAAGTTCTTGCTTATTGTAATGTGAGTTAATGTTATTTGCCCTTAACCCTAAATTCGTAATGTATCCTTTTGGATACACCAGTTGGTTCAGTTAATTTAATATTTTAAATACATTAGAAGAAAACGAACAAAAAGAAACCACTTAAATGTGTGTCTAATTATACAATATACCTAATAATAACAGTTATACAAATTCCGTTTTCCATCCTATCCGACGTAGAGTTGAACAGGAGGTGCGGGATATCTTTTCAGATCTGGTGAACAAGTATTAACAAGCCTACTACAAATGAAAGAGTATTCTTGCTTATTTAAGAAACAATGTAAACATGATTTTGGATTTGTCATTCGTTGAAATTTAGATATATAAGTAAACATGTAGCAATAATTAATAGACTTTAAGTACTAAAATATAATTATACGATTAATAGTAATAACTGGAAGGCGCACAAACGTCCACATGAGTCTATTGCCAACATGGGAACCACAAACGAATGGTACCTACCCCTCTAAGGTGTAATGAATAACATGTGAATTTGGAGTGGGGTAAATGTCTTTATGGGAAGAGTCATCGCCCTTATAAGGCGAGGACACGTGATAAAACGCTCTCACATGCACTCACACTCATATGTTCTACAAGAAACAAGACCTTCAGCAACCGTCCGTGACATTTAGTAAATTTTAAAATCCAAGATTGTTATGAATACATAGTCTTTTATATATATTTTTAATTGTTTTATAGATTATTTTAATTATTCAAGCAAAGTCTGTTGAAATAGAGTTTAGACATGATATAGTTCAGAGCAAAGTTTTGCTTAAGCTAACTGTAAACATCCCTACATTTAGTTCATTGGAATGTTAGTGAGTACAGTTAGGGTAACTAGAGGTCAAATTGAGTATATAATACTTGAGAAGTGAGGGTCTCGTGTCTGTTGATGTGTGACAACCAGAGGTTGATGGGTGAGTAAGCTACACTTTTCTTAGTATGTATTCTGTACTTTTATGATATGAATCAAGTACAATTAACATTTTTTATATTAAATTTTCAAAAAAGGGATATAACATTTTTAATCATGTAGATTAGGTTAGATTTATAAATTCCACAACTCCCTCTTCTCAACCCCCCAAGGAAGTACTGTAGTTTTTAATATAGGCTTAGATTAGATTTAGGGCTAGAATACTTAGGGTTTCTAATTATTTATACTTTAGTAATAAAATAGTTTAAAATAAGACTCCATTTGTTTATTTCAAAACATGTATACTGTACATCCTCATACTAACGCTCGGCTAGATAAACGCTACCAGATTTTCCAAGTCCCGAAGGTCCTTTAAGCTTAAGAAATCCAGTTGGGGTTATAATAAAGATAATTAGTAATTCGGGATTTTAAGTGATATTAAATACACATGGACTTAAATAAACTCATCAACTCCACTCCGAATATTAGTGATATATAAAAGATTGTAATTCTATTTTACACTATGTAGTGCAAAGTTGTTCAATAAACTGGAGTAATAAGTTTAAATGTATGCATAATTACATAAATAATATAAACATCCCTGAGTTATCATTTCTACCCTGAGCGAACCGGCACAAACAAAATTATTTTTTTTACCACAGGGTTGATAGACTTTTTTTTTGTGCAAAAGTTTAATGTATTGTATTACATATCCAAGGAAAAAATGAGCAATTATGGACAAGTATAACAAAAAAAAAATATTTCTACTCTAAAGACATGTCACATACGTAATATAAACACATAGTCTAGTGGATACTTTTAAAACGCTAGAAGCGATTAGACCTTAGATGTTGTAAGTTTATAAATAAGAATGATTAAATTCAAATCACATTTTCTATGTTTTATTACCATATCAGCTTCATTGACTTGTGGTCAGTTAGATTCCCGGTCAGAAAACAGGATTTTTTTCTTAGAGGCAATTAATTATTCCGTGTGGTTGTCCACGGTTTGGAATTTAGATTCAGTTTAAATTTAAGGAGTCTTCTGGGACTTTGTTATCATATATCACCCATCATATCATCGGAGTAATGTAACACTGCCTTCCAAACGACCTTAATTCAAAAGTGGGTTACAATTGCACCAATAACAGAAGAGAATAATATAAATGTTGCAAGATAATCTGGTGGCATTGGACAGGAAAAAAATATTGTATATCATGTATTGAGCAACACTAAGAAATTAGGACTAGAGGTAAATATCAATAAAACTAAATATATAGTTACACGTAGAAATACATTATATTATGGAAATGGACAGCTAATGACAAATGAGGGAAATTTTGAGGAAGTGACTGAATTCAAATACCTAGGAACAATGATCACAAATAGCAATGAGATGCACGAAGAAATTAAACATAGGCTCAATTCTGGAAATGTGTGCTATTATGCATTGGAGAGACTGTTGATGTCCCAACTCCTTTCAAAAAAATGTTAAACTGAAAATATATAAAACTATTATTCTACCAGTTATATTATATGGATGTGAAACATAGGCTCTTACTTTAAGGGAGGAAAGGAGATTACAAGTATTTGAGAATAAAGTACTTAGGAAATTTTTTGGCCCAAAGAGGGATGAGCAGACAGGTGAATGGAGAAGACTACATAACAATGAACTACATGGTCTTTATAAGAAGCCAGATATAATAAGAAGAGTTAAGTCTCGTAGACTGCGATGGGCAGGACATGTTGCCGTATGTGGAATGAAAGACTTGCATGGAAGGTTCTTGTAGGAAAGCCAGAGGGAAAACGGCCAGTTGGTAGACCAAGAATGAGGTGGGAGAATAACATTAACTATGATTTGAGGGAAGTAGATTATACAGGGAATGATTGGAAAGCATTATCTCGGGATAGGGATGTATAGAAAGCTTATGTCCGCGCGGCCATGAACCTATGGGTTCGATAGTGCCTGTGAGTAAGTAAGTAAGGATATCATGTATTATTTTTTAAATTATAAGACTGAATATAGCGATTTTTCTTTGTTTCAGATAAATGTTAGAATTTCTGCTGGGACATAAAGTAACTGAAGGAGAAATCAGAGAAATTCCCTCGTCGCGCGGTAAATTTGTAAACAACTGGAGGGAAATAAAAGATAGAAACTTGTATCCAAAAGATAATATAGTTATAAAGGATAGAGTTCACTTAGAATAGAGACAATTATCCAATAAAGAAACAGAAAAAATACTGTATAGTTTGAATGAGTTGCGTCTCAAGATGTCAAGTGTTGATTTAATTAAGTGATTGTGCTTGTGATCTTCAAGATGGAGCATCTCGCTTCTACTTGGCACAAACATGGAGCCATCGCCGACTTCTTCGTCTGCGATTAAAGGTAAATAACTTATTTTTGTTTATTTTTTCTTTGTTTTTATTTATATAGTATTATTTGGCTCACCTGCACTTCTTCTAGTGCGCGATATTTCAGTTATATTGTTGTAAATTATAGCTCTTCTTTGTATTTTTAAACTATTTAATATTTTTAAATGAAATATGTAAATTATATGATCTAAAGATTTCTGTAAGGAAAACGAAGACCATTGCTTTTAGAGGAAGAGATCCAGTGAGATCCAAAATTATTTTAGAAAATCAAAGTATAGAACAGGTGTCTAGTTTCAAATATTTGGGCTGTGATGTTGGCTACATTGTGGAAAGAGATATTGACTCCAAAATAAATACATTTCAGACGGTGTGTGTAACAATACAGAGAATATTAAAAAATAAAATTAGAAAAGAAACCAAGATAAAAATGTGTAATGTTATGGCGGTGCCCACAATATTGTATGGATGTGAAACTTGGGTTCCAATGAAAAAACAGAAGGACAGAATACAGACGGCGGAGATGAGGTTTCTAAGGCAAGTAAAAGGATGTACAAGACTTGATAGAATAAGAAATGAGGATATAAGAGAAGAATTGAAAGTACAGCCTTTATTGGATAATGTCACGAATTACAGACAGAAATGGATTGATCATATGGATGGAATGAGTAAGGAGAGATATCCATTGTTAGCAAGAAATTATCAAGCAAGAGGAAGACGTGATGTTGGAAGACCTAGAAGACGTTGGGCTGATGCATTATGAAGTCGGAACGGGCAATTGCCTAATCCCTGGAGTGATGATGATGATTGAAATATTTTAAACTTTTTCAAACAATTTTTATAACATCATTAGACAATTTTGAAGTATTTATTTAAATATAGAAATCACAATATTATGACACTGTTAGACAATATTGTGATGCTAACTGCTATTTTCTCCACAGAGTATATTACTTAGTCTATGATTTTTCTATCGCTGTTTTGGGTTATCGCTGGTTGGATCAGCGCTAGGGAGTGATAAGTAAGTGTACACCCATTTTTAATAAACGTTTGGTAATTTTCATCATCATCATCATGAACAAATTCGTTTTAGGCCATGTGGCCTGTACGGTAAACCTAGTGAAGATGGTCTTGATCTTTCCACCGATGTTTTGGTCTTCCTTGGACCCTATGTCCAGTTAGGGACCAAGGAAGACCAAAACATCGGTGGAAAGATCAAGACCATCTTCACTAGGTTTACCGTACAGGCCACATGGCCTAAAACGAATTTGTTCATGATGATGGACATAGGGACCAAGGAAGACCAAAACATCGGTGGAAAGATCAAGACCATCTTCTCTAGGTTTGCCGTACAGGCCACATGGCCTAAAACGAGTTTGTTCATGATGATGATGATGAAAATTACCAAACGTTTATTAAAAATGGGTGTACACTTACTTATCACTCCCTAACGCTGATCCGACCAGCGATAACCTAAAACAGCGATAGAAAAATCTTAAATGTAAGTAAATATTTTTAGTTAGTAGTTAATCTTTGAGCTGGAGATTTAATAGGAGGTTTTTGGGTGAAATTTTATTTTATTTCTACCTATATAATGATTCTATTAATCATAAACGATTTTAATAATCGATTCCTACTTGAAGGGCAATTAATTGAAGTTGCATGAACAATTGCACCTGCTATTATTTTAATCTTCATTGCAATTCCCACTAAGTTTGGTAATTTTAATATTATTAATATATTTTTTAACATAGATTTGGGGATTTATTGCAAATATTGTTCATTTAAATTTCATAGCGACGGATAGTTATCGAGGATATGTGGTTCCATGGTGGGTTATCGCTGGCTCTATAAACTCTGGCGTATGCGCATTGTTGTTCTATAGGACTTTGAATATATTTCACTCTAGTTTAAGTGCAGTTTTGAATATATTTCACGCTAGTTTAAGTGCAGTTTTTCCTATTATTTAAATTATTATCGTTGTTAAGGTTGGTACTTTTGTTAATAAATTATATTCTACTTATAATTAATTACGGATCAGTTAATAGGTTTAAGTGAAATTAATACAATAATTACCTAATAAATTGTTTATTAAACTCGTAGATTCAAAGGCGCATTCACACAGGCTATCCCCAACCAACTTAATACAGTTCGAAACTCATATATCTAGTTTTCAAATATCCATCCGAAAATTATCATCCCATATACACCCAGGCATTCCTATTATTTTCCCTGAAGGTTTCTCAATAAAATTTATAAATCATTAATACTATCACACATTTCAGCTACATAATAATAATAATAATAATAATAATAATAATAAATAATATAATAATAATAATAATAATAATAATAATAATAATAATAATAATAATAGTAATAATAGTAATAATAATAGTAATAATAGTAATAATAATAGTAATAATAGTAATAATAATAGTAATAATAATAGTAATAATAATAGTAATAATAATAGTAATAATAATAGTAATAATAGTAATAATAATAAATGGACTACTGGAGACGTGCTTCAAGAATATCCAGGAAGGATAAAATCCGAAATTCGTATATAAAAGAAAAAATGCAGGTACAATATTCAATATTAGATTTTATAAAGAAGAAACAATTAAATTGGTACGGACACATTAGAAGGATGGAAGAAGGAAGACTACCTAAGATAATCATGGATTGGGAACCACAGGGAAGAAAAAAGAAGGGTAGACCAAATATTACGTGGATTCAGGGAATCAATGAAACTAAGAGGGAATGGGAAATAGAAGAAGATATATGGATGAACAGACAAGAATGGAAAAATGTGTTGAATCAAATGTGTAGTTAACTGTGAACATGGGTACCGGAAAAATGTATATTCATTGTAAAAGCCGGAATAATAAAAAAATAATAATAGTAATAAATAATAATAATAATAATAATAATAATAATAATAATAATAATAATAATAATAATAATCCCCGGTCGGGACAAGTTTGCTGGGTGAAGGTTTTTTTCGTGGTTTTTCCTCACCTGTAAGAGAAATGTTAGGAAACGTTTAGGCCCGAAGGGTCTCCGAACGTCATGTAGCCATCATTATCATCATCAACATATTTATTAAGTTTAGGATTAAGTCCTCTCCTGGTGCAGCTTTACCCCATCATCACCACCTATAATATATCATCGGGGCAGTGTAACTCCGCCTTTCAGGCGCCCTAACCTCAGAAGTGAGTTACAATAACGCCATGCCAGAAAGAATATCAGAATGTCGAAAATGAAAATGTGGTGACATTGAACAAAAAAAAAATTCTGTTCCAAAGCATTTTATTATATGGGTCCGAATCCTGGACAGTAAGTAGAAAACAAGCCAACAAGCTGTTAGCAGTAGAAATGGATTCTTGGAGGCGATTGACAAGAATTTCAAGAAGGGATAAAATCAGAAACAGCACAATAAGGGAAATTATGCAAGTAGAAAAATGCAAAGCTTCCTGATTCCTGACTACCTTCTCCTGGCCACCTAACTTCCTGTAAAGCGACTATATCCAAGGGCGATTTATCTAATTCCCGCGTTAATATCTCTAGTGTCCCATGAGGGAAAACGCCCAGTTGGTAGACCAAGAATGAGGTGGGAGAATAACATCAGCTATGATTTAAGGGAAGTAGATTATACAGGGAATGATTGGAGAGCATTAGCTCAGGATAGGGATGTATGGAGAGCTTATGTCCGCGCAGGCATGAACCTACGGGTTCGATAGTGCCAGTGAGTGAGTGTGAGGAAAAATATTTTAGAAAAAATAGAAGAAAAGATTTGAAATATTATGGACACCTCATAAGAATGGAAGAAGATAGAATACCAAAGAAGATCCTTGATTGGAAAGCTAATGGAAGAAGTGGAAGAGACAGACCTAGAGAACGTTGGATAGGAGGAGTGAGTAGAAGTATGGAAGCTAGAGATTTGAGATAAGGAGATGCTTTAGACAGGAACCTCTGGCGACAAATCACTTTGTGTTGAAGGAGAAACACTATATTGTGGAATATTCTGAATAAAAAACAATAATTTTAATAATAATAATTTTTTATTTGTATACAGAATATTAATGTTTACACATCTTTCTGTGCCTAAAGTTTTATTTTTCTTCTCCACTCGTCTCTCTCCATCCAATCCATTTCCTCCAGTCATCTTGTTCTCATTCCAGTTCTTATTTCCTGCATCCACGAGTTTCGAGGTCTTCCTCTCCTCCTTCTTCCAGGTGGACACCATTCCTATCTTTTCCTGTGTAATCTTTCTTCTTGCATTCGTCGTACGTGCCCATACCAATTTAATTGCTTATATCGTATATAAGCTACTATTGAATAACCAATATTAATTTTTTCTCTTATGACAGTATTTCTTATTTTGTCTAATTTTGAACATTTAGCTGCTCTCCTCAAGATATCCATTTCCATCGACATAAGTTTTTGTTCTAAGTTTTTGTCGAATTTCCAAACTTCAGCTCCATATGTGACAGTACTTCTCACTATTGAATTATATATTTGTAACTTATTTTTCCTGGTTATATGTCTGTTCTATAAGACTCCATTCATCATTGCTGTTATTGCTCTACCTTTATTTAATCTGTTCTTAATATCACTTTCTTGTTTATCCTCTTTATCTAATTTTACTCGCAGATACTCAAATTCTTCACATATAATAATAATAATAATAATAATAATAATAATAATATAATAATAATAATAATAATAATAATAATAATAATAATAATAATAATAATAATAATAATAATAATAATAATAATAATAATAATAATAATAATAATAATAATAATAATAATAATAATAATAATAATAATAATAATTAATAATAATAATAATAATAATAATAATAACAAAGGGATTTACTATTACAAAAGGTTTAAGGCAAGGTTGCAGTTTATCTCCAACTCTATTTAAAATTTATCTCGAAAGAGTACTAAGAGAGTGGAGGAAAAAATGTCAAAAAATGGGCATACCTATCCAAAATACACATGTATATTCATTAAATTTTGCAGATGACCAGGCATTAATAGCACAGGACCACGATGACACAGAATATATGGCTAAAACTAAAAGAAGAAAATGAAAAATGGGGACTTCATATAAACATTGAGAAAACTAAATACCTGTGTATAGGAGAAGAAATGGAAAATATTTAAATTTCAAACCAATGGAGAAGAACTAACTCTACAAAACCAGTTGAATGCACGTATGTAGGAACAAAATTAGACCATTCGGCGCTATTAACACAGTAGGAAATTTTAAAAAAAAAAATAGAAATTTTCGACAACAAAAACAAGCATAAAATGCTTTAAACTCTGTTTGCGGGAGCAAAAAAAAATATACAAAAAAGAGAAAATTTACAAATATATCAAACCAAAGTTTCAGAGCATTTTTAACATATGGTGCGGAAAGTCTGGCAAATTCCTACCAGGGAAAATGTGAAAAGAATTTTAAGTACAGAAATGGATGTTTTATTTTTTAAGGAAGATCAGCTGGGGAAAATGTAGAATGGATAGAATACGAAATAAAGGAAAATAAGGGAAAAATTAAATTATGGGTGAACAAGAGGAGCCGGACATCGTTAGACAATCATACAAAAGAAAAATTATGTAATGGTTAAGTCATCATGCAAACGAATGCCAGAAGCCAAAGATTGCCAAAATAGTTATGGAATGGGATTCCAATGGAAAGGAGGAAGACCGAAAAGAAGACAACTTGGAAAAGAAGGGGGTACAAGCAGCTATTGATATCAAAGGAATGGAATAAGAATCAATGGGATGGATAGAGAGGAATGGCGTTTGGTTTCCGGAAGACGGCGGCAGCTGCCATGAAACGGGATGAAAATATGAACATAATATAATAATAATAAGTAATTATAATCAATAAATGTAAATAATCTTATTGTACTGGCACAGTTAAGGGCCCTAAGGCCTCGTATAACACTCATCCAGGATGAAAAAATACAAGAATTACTCATACCTAAATTGCAATAAACAAAATTATTACATGGTATATCTACAAATAGAAATGTTATTTACAATGTATTTTGATTTACTCTAGATTTAACGATTGAAAGAGATAATGTATGAGATAGAAACATGAAAAATACTTTAAATGACATAGATCCTATTAATGACATAGAATACGTCTAGATTTGTGGATGTTCATCTCAATAACATAGAATTAAGAATCCTGGCAACATTAGGACAATGATCGTGCTGAATGTTTCGAGATGTTCGAATGTTAACATGTATGTTTTTTCGAGCACATAAGGGCATGGAGGGCCTCTTTGATTGAGTGATCAGCGCCATCTCCGAGACAATACAACATTTAAGACAACATACACCATTCGTTCATATTGTAACGTACCGATTATCTCTTTTGAATTTCGCGGACGACGGCTAGAGTTGGGCCTCTCATTGTATGGTATAGAAGCTATGGGCTCGCAAATCATTAGTCCGCGGAGTAATTTCCACATGCGCCTATATCTCCATATTAAGAAGGTCGAAACTCGATTATTCGACCCGAGAAGTGTCTCGACTGTGATTCCAGATGTTTCTGACCTTCGCATATATGAGACCCATAGAAGCTATGGGGTTCAAGTGACAAATTGCTATATTTGAATTTAAGTGTAGAATTTAATAGTTACGGCGGATACTAATCAGAGTTTGCAATGAATACAAATAAAAATCTGTATGGTGCTGAAATTAGTGGATGAAAAGAAAATTGCTGACACAATCAGAAACTTTTAGTTGTTTCTGCAATTTCATTTGTTTTATTTATTTACTAGTTAATACCCGGCGTACGCTGCTACGCCTAAATAAATCATAATGTGTTTTTACCTTTCGTTGAATAAGTATAAGGAAACAAAATATAAATTTATATTATAATTATTTTTTGATACCCTGTGCTGTTTACCCGGCGTTGGCCGGAAATCTACGTAGTCCGATGTACTTAGCATAAATGAGTTAAAAGACTAAATTCGTTATTTTCATTTATCCATAAAAGACTACCCGCTGGGCGCTGCTATGCTTTCCCAGGAATATACTTTTTCCGATCTTCTTGGCATCAATGAAAGACAAAAATGGTTATTGTGAGTTATCCGTAAAAGATAAACATAATGCTATTGCGGATTTTTTTTGTAGAGGTTTTTTTTTAGATATTCAATTCTGTGTACATTGATTTGGTTTATTTATTATGATTTAGGCAGAGGAAGCCATTTAAGCGTACAAAAGTTTATTTATTTATTTTTTTACGTTTTTCACTACAAGGAGTGATTTTTATGGATGAAGGGCTTGAGCATTAAAACTCTCTTATAGCCTATAACGTTCCCGGGAAAATCCTGAACATTCTGCAAATATCCCCATCACAATCGGATAAACGATATGGCAGCGCACGTTTGCCCGGGAATCTACTTATCACGATCTTCTTGGCATCAATGAAAGACAAAAAAAGTGGCTATTGTGAGTTATCTGTGAAGGATAAACATGTGCTGTCGCGGACTTTATTGTAGAATTGTTCAGATATTCAATTCTGCGTACATTAATTTTGTGTATTTGTTATGGTTTAGGCAGCGTAAGCCATTTAAGCGTCAAAAGAGCTACTTTTTTCACGTTTTTCGCGTTTTTAAGGGTGTAGGAGTTGAGTATCACAATTGTCTTATAGCTTATGTTCATCCCGGGAATTTGCTGAACATTTTGAAAAAAGCCCATCACAATCGGATGAATGGTATGGCAGCGCATAAAATACGAATAAACAGACATGCATTTTTATCCGTATACTAGGTAATACTCGGCTTGCGCTGCTACGCCATAATAAATATTGAGGGTTAATTAATTATATGGTATACATTGATACAAGCCAAACATGGCGATTGATAGAGTAAATTTTTAATTTCAAATGTAAGGTAAAACCCTCACTTCTAATGATTGGATTTCGCCGATTTTTGGAAGAAAAAAAACATACCTCGGTTTTCTTTAATACGATATTCTGAGTTTTGTTGTGAAACATCGAAAATTGCGATTGCTAGAGCAATTTTTAAAATATCGTTTCAGTTGAACTCCTACCCCTAATGATTTTAGAACATAATAGATAACGGCTAAACATTTTCCGCATCTGAAATCCTGTACATACAAATTTTCACGAAGATCGGTTGAATGGTTTAGAAGTCTATAAAGGACAAAGATATACCGGTATATTCGATTATATAATATGATATAAAACAATAGAAAAACAAATGAGTAGAAATTACTTACATTTGCATCAAATTATATAGTGATGTAAAATAATACTTAGAGTTTTATATTATCTTATTTTCTATGTGGTCCGGAATATATAAATAACTGGCAGAATGAACTATTGTTTCTCTAATTTAAGGTTAGGCCAGTCTATTATCTGAGCTACCACTAAACTTAATTGAATAAGACTGTTATGGTTTTGTTAGAATTGACACTTACTATCAGCAAGCCCCAAATATTAAAATTGATATTACTTCAATTAATGAAAACAATTATGGACTCCTGTTTAAATGGACTATATAAGCATAATAATATCCAGGAAGACATAGATGAAAGAATACAAAATATTAAGAAATGTTATTTTTCAATAAATCTTCTTCGTCAGGCTCTACGACTTCCAGTGGAATGTCTTGGCCTTCTCAACTAGTTTACGCCATTTCTTCCTATCTTGTGCAGTAGATTTTAAATCATAAATCCCCATCTCTCTTAAATCTTCAATTACGTCATCTTCCCATCGATCTTTGGGTCTTCCTCTTGGTCTTGTTCCCTGTGGCTTCTAATTCAAAATATCATTCGGCAATCTTCCTTTTGGCATTCTTAGTGTTTGTCCAAACCATTGTAATCTTTTGGATTTGATGAAACTAACTATATTTTCTTTATTATTCTTGAGGTATAATTCATTATTCCTTCTTAACCTCCAAATTCCATTTTCCTTTACTGGACCTAGCACTCTTCTAAATATTTTCCTCTCAAACGTTAATAGTCTTAATTTATCTGCTTCTTTTAGTACCCAGGTTTCAGCTCCATAACATATGATTGGTCTTATTATTGCTGTATATAATTTTAATTTAACATTTTTTGATATTAATTTGCTTTTGAATATATCGAAATTAGCAAAATATGCTTTATTCCCTTGCGATATTCTTGTTTTGATTTCTTAAAGTATTTAAATTCAGAATATCCGATACGCGAAACAAAAACCAGATTGTATAAAACCCTAGCTAACACTCAGCGTATGCTGATGCGCCAAAAAAGTCTTCTTATGTTTAAATGAATAAGTTAAAGGAAAAAATAATTATAAATTTATATCGTAATTATTTTTAGTTATCCCGTGTTGATTAACTGGCGATGCCCGGGAATCTACTTATCCCTATCTTTTTGCCATAAATGAGCTGAAAGATACTTAATGTGTTTCTGTGTTTAGTTGAACAAGTAAAGGGAAACATTTATAACGTAATTATTTTTAGATACTCCGAGCAGTTTACCCGGCGTTATCGGGAGTCTACTTATCCCGATCTTGACGTAAATGAGTTGAAACATGAAAATTAACGTGTTTTTATGTTTAGTTGATTAAGTATGAGACAAAAGTATATCGTAATTATTTTTCGATACCCCGTGTTGTTTACCTTTATCCGATCATCTTGTCATATATGAGCTGAAAGGCGAAAATTAGTGTTTTTATGTTTAGTTGAATAAGTGTAAGGTACAATTTATTTCGTAATTATTTTAAGATACTTCAAGTTGATTACAGGATATTGCCCGGGAATCCACTTGTCCCAATCTCATCAGCATCATCATCATCACTCCAGGGATTAGGCAATTGCCCGTTCCGACTTCATAATGCATCAGCCCAACGTCTTCTAGGTCTTCCAACATCACGTCTTCCTCGTGCTTGATAATTTCTTGCTAACAATGGATATCTCTCCTTACTCATTCCAATCTTCCTGGCGTAAATGAGCTGAAAGACGAAAATTAACGTTTTTATGTTTAGTTGAATAAGTAAAAAAAAAAATAATTATACATTTATACCGTAATTATTTTTAGATACCCCGTGCTGATTACACATCGTTGAACGGGAATCTACTTATTCCATTCTTCTTAGCATAAATAAGCTGAAAGACGAAAATTAATGTGTTTTTATGTTTAGTTGAATAAGTAATAGAAAACAAAATATATCGTAATTATTTTCAGATACCCCGTGCTGATTAACCGGCATTGCCCCGGAATCTAGTTTTCCCGATCTTCTTGGTATAAATGAGCTAAAAGGTGAAAAATAATGTGTTTTATGTTTAGTTGAATAAGTAATGTGAAACATATATATCCTAATTATTTTTAGATACCCCATATTGATTACACAGCATTGCCCGGGAATCTACTTATCCCGATCTTCTTGGCATAAATGAGCTGAAAGAAGAAAATTAATGTGTTTTTATGTTTAGTTGAATAAGTGGGAGGGAAGATTTATATCGTTATTATTTTGTATACCCATTATGGATAACATCGAAGGTATAGGCAAAGAGAACATAAAACATAGAATTGAATTGAGTAGCAAAATAATATCATCATTAAATTCCATATGGTGGGATAAGCATATTTGGAAAGACACAAAAAAATATATTGGTAAAACATTGGTGGAATCTGTAGCAATGTACGGAAGTGAGGTATGGACAATCAATAAGTACTACAAGAATAGACTAATAGCTCTAGAAATGGATTATTTACGAAGAAGTGCCAGAAAGTCTAAATTAGAACGTGTCACAAATAAGGAAATTAGAACAAAATGGAAGCAGAAGAAAGCATAATTGAAAGAATTGAGGAAAAGGAATTAAAGTGGTTAGGACATGTTTTAAGAATGGAAGATGAGCGATGGCCGAAGCAACTATATGAATGGCATCCTAACAGAAAGAAGAAAAGAGGAAGACCAAGGTTAACATGGAAGGAAAACATGAAGACAGTAATGCAAGCTAGAGGGCTAAGCATCGAAGATGCCCAAGACCGTAGGCTTTGGAGGTTTGGCACGGGAAGACGGCAGCAGCTGTAAAAACCCGAAGATAGATAGAGATTTTGTATACCCCGTGCTGATTTTCCGGTGTTGCTCGAGAATCTACTGACCACGATCTTCTTGGCATAAATGAGCTGAAAGATGAAAATGAATGTGTTTTTATGTTAAAGTAAAAGAGAAAACATTATACCGTAATTATTTTTAGATACCCCCAGCTGATTATCCGACGTTGCCCGGAAATCTACTTACCATTAATATTTTTAGCAAAATTGAGCTCAGAGAAAAAATTCGTTATTGTGAGTTATCCGTAAAAGAATACCCGCCATTCGCTGTTACGCTTGCCCAGGAATCTACTTATCCCAATCTTCTTGGCAACAATGAAAGACAATAGTATATTACGATGCGAGGTTGGGAAGTTGTTTTTACAGAATTGAGGAAAAATGTTTAAAAACCGAGCGATAGCGAGGTTTTTAATTTCCGAGATCCTGTAAAACACTTCACAAACGTGCGTTGTACATTATTTTTTGCGCGATGGTGTTTTCAAAATAATACATAATAGTACAATAATGACATGTTTATTGGAAATATTTGCGTTTATTATAGACAATTGAATAACGTTAACAGTGTGAGCAATGTTTATTAGTCGAAACAACAGGAGGCCTTGAGATCAATTATTGATTACATGGCCACAAGTACGTATTTATTGTTTTATATTGTTTCAAATAAAGTTCAGTTCATTTAAAATGTAGTGATTTGTTTTGTATAATGTATATTAACACTACCTTTTGGATATTTTCTGTATATACATTGTACGCAGTATACATAGAGGGCAGTGGTTTTATTTCCCACACGTGGGTGTAAATGTATTATTACAGTATAGTTATTTAGGTTGGCAACCCCGAAATGTAGGAAGTTGAACTTTCAATAATGGTCGTCATTGCTGCTAAGTAGGCCTACGACAAAACACACTATCGCGCAAAAATATAGTTATTGTGAGTTTTCCTTAAAACATAAACATATGTTTACGCGGACTTTTTTTGTAGTTTTTTAGGTGTTCAATTCTATGTACATTAATTTTGTATGTTTGTTTTGGTTTAGGCAGTGTAAGCCATTTAAGCGTCCAAAAAGCTACTTTTTTCATTTAATTAAATAAAGATAAAACTTAAAGTTTTTTTTTATTTTCATATTTATATGAAAATCATATAAAACTTTAATGTTGTGTTGTCTCGGGGAATGCCGTAGCATTGTGCCGATCACTCGTTCGGGGAGTCCCTCCATGCCCTTGTGTTGTAAAAAAAGTATATTATCTACAGTTTAAATTCCCACTTCCGACAGGTTGTGTCACCTTATGGCTGGGTGGCGTATGACACGTAAAAACCAATAAGGCGAGAGGTTAAACTGCGTTAATGGAATAGAATGAAGTTAAAATAAATTACTTAATGAGGCATTTGTTGCTAATGGACAATATTTTTTTGACAAGTGATTTTTTCTCTTAACCCCCACTCCAGCAGCAGTAGTAGAGCTTTTGATGTATGAACACGCATAAAGCTAATGATCTCGTACAACAAACACATTTTTACATCGAATGACAATACTGTTGTATTTATAGTCCGAGTTCCGGCTGCAGGATTACTACGCTCATCGAGTGTATGAACAAAATCAATTTTTTTCATAAAATTCTGAATTACTGAATACATTCTTGACGAGATGCCTATTAAAATTCGGCCGCCAGTATGTTTAATTAAAATATAATTAATTTATTTACTCGAAATAATTATTAACATAAATTATAATCCAGTTCGCAGAAATTGATATATAGAGCTCGAAAAGTTTTGGTTGCCTTTGCACACTTGGACGTAAACCTCCTCGCGGCTACAGCAGGCTGTGACACCAATCAGTAATAAAATGGCGGTGTATTTATTGTTTTATATTGTTTCAAATAAAGTTCAGTTCATTTAAAATGCTGCGATTTGTTTCGTATAATGTATATTAACACTACCTTTCGCATATATTTTTGTATATACATTGTACGTAGTATACATAAAGAGCAGTAGTTTTACTTCCCGCTGCGAGGGAACAATATAAAACAATAAATACGTATTTGCAGCCATTTTATTATTGATTGGTGTCACAGCCTGCTGTAGCCGCGAGGAGGTTTACGGCCAAGTGTGCAAAGGCAACCAAAACTTTTCAAGATCTGTACATCGATTTCTGCGCACTGGATTATAATTTATGTTAATAACAAGTGAATCAAATTATTTCGAGTAAATAAATAAATAATATTTTAATTAAACATACTGGCGGCCGAATTTTAATAGGCAACTCGTCAAGAATGTGTTCAGTTATTTCGCAATTTTATGAAAAAAATTGATTTTGTTCATACACTCGATGAACGAGTGATCTTGCAGCCGGATCTTGGACTATTAGAAACTATCAAATTATGTACTTAATGAGACATATTTTGTTCATGGACAATATTTTTTGTGATGAATGTTCTGGAGTCCAATTTCGTCTCCAGAACTTTCTGCGCAGCCCATAAACGGACGTAAAAAGTAATAAAGCTAGTGACGTCACACAACAAATGCATTCTTATATCAAATGATTAATATAACTGTGTGTGTGAACTGTGTAATTACGCAGTTAATGAACATGGAGTAGCTGATGGGCCACTGCAGACGATAACAAATGCGCAATTAAATTTTCAGGAAACAGTAATTGAAGACGAGAAAAGCTTAAATAATGAAGATAAATGATGTTGGTAGCATCTGCTATAACAGTCTAATTCACTGCTCGAGAGAGGGTGAAATTGATTTTAACTATTAATGACTTTGATTCCATACAAAACTACTCACTGCAAATATTAAAAAATGCTCAGATAAGCCTGACAAAGTTTATATATATCATACCACATTTTATCCCGTCACTTTTATTTGCGGATTTTAATATTGTTTTATCTACTACTAGCTAATACCCGGTGTGCGCTGCTCCGCGTAAATAAATGAAAATTAATGTGCTTTTATGTTTAGTTGAATGAGTAAGAGGAAAAATAATTATAAATTTATATTTTTAGATACGCCGTGCTGATTACCCGGCGTTGCCTGAGAATCTACTTATCCCGATCTTCTTGACATAAAAGAGCTGAAATACGAAAATTAATGTGTTTTATTTTTAGTTAAATAAGTAGAATGAAAAAAAAATATTGTAATTATTTTTAGATACCCCGTGCTGTTTACCTGGCGTTGTCCGGGAATCTACTTATCCCAATCTTATTGGTATAAATGAGCTGAAAGACGAAAATTAATGTAGTCCTTATGATTTGTTGAATAAGTAAAATGAAAAATAATTATAAATGTATATCGTAATTATTTTAAGATTCCCCGTGCTGATTACTCGGTTTTGCCTGGGGAATCTACTTATCTCGATCTTCTTGACATAAATGAGCTAAAAGATAAAATTCGTTATTGTGAGTTATCCGTAAAAGAATACCCGCCATGTGCTGCTATGCTTGCACAGGAATCCACGCACTTGTCTCGATCTTCTTGGCATCAATGAAAGACAAAAACGGTTATTGTGAGTTATCCGTAAGATATAAGCATATGCTGTCGCGGACGTTTTTCTAGAGCTTTCTGAGATATTCAATTCTGCATACATTAATTTTGTGTATTTGTTATGGTTTAGGCAGCGTAAGCCATTTAAGCTTCCAAAGAGCTACTTTTTTCACGTTTTCCACTACAAAGGGCGATTTTATGGGTGTAGGAGTTGATTATCACAACTCTCTTATAGCCTATATTCATCCCGGGAATCTTCTGTACATTTTGCAAGAAGCACCATCACAATCGGATCAACGGTATAGCCGCGCATAAAGTACGAACAAACAAACAAACAAAAATGTTTATATATTATAACAATCAGTAACGCTTTAGTTCGTATTTATTAGGCAACAAAACCTATATTTTATATTGTAACAAAACACAAAAAACACTATCAAAACATGAAATACAGGCTCAACAAAACGTAAAGCACACTAGTCCTTGAATTTCGCTTAACTATCTAAATAAACTTTCCTTGACTCTTCTGGAAGTATATTAATAGTTGCATCTTGGACTTCTTTTAACATTTTTCCTGGTGAACCGTGAAAAATCATTTTCTCCGTTTTTACTTTGAATTCACATATGAAACTAGCACCCAAGATTACATAATATAACAACAATGTTTGTTGATTTATCGTGTCTTCCCCCCCCCAAGCCCACATTACTCATTCTCAAAAGTCCGTCGCTGTGGCGTCGGTTGAGTCCCTACCTTCCACTCCAGCGACCCGGGTTCGCGGGGTAGGGGATTATAAATCTCCACCTTGGGACTGGGTGTGTGTGTCCTGTCCTTGTGTCTATGTGAGAATTAAAGAAAGTTAACAAACAGGTAAAACAAACAAAGACAAAGGTAAAACAATAAGGAAAACCAGTATAAACGGGGGGAAAAACATATCGTTTCCGCAATAAATACATTTCATTGAATGTATTATGTATACAACATATACTAAAATACTCTGAATGTGGATAAAATATTGTGGACAACACGTTACAAAATTAGGTTAGTAACTCCCTTCTCTTAGAACAGTCGCTTCGGTCGTGTTCAAACTTGAGCATCTCGTTACAAAACCTCTGCTTTTGTAACCAGTATTCTAAATAACTTATATTTTAACTAAAGCATTTGTAGTTTTTTATTGAGTGCCACCAGTGTGTCATTTTAAACATTTCTGGCATTCTCTCCTGGTATTGGCGTACTGTAACCCACTTCTTAGGTTGGAGCGCCAATAAGGCAAGGTTACGCTGCTCCTATAATATAATTGGTGACGATGTTAGTAATAATGCGTCAGGAGATGCCTTAATCCTAAACTTAACCTGATGAGGTGAATATGATAATGATGGCCAGATGTTTTTCGAGGACCGTTTGGACCTTAAAGTTTTCTGACATTTGTTTTACATGTAAGGAAAAACCCCGAGAAAACCTCACCCAGTAAACTTGTCCCGACCGTGGATCGAACACGGGCCCGCTGCATACGAGGCAGCGACGCGACGCTACCCCGAGACCTTAGTGATGAACAAAGTACTTAGAGGCGTTTCCTTTGAGCCCAAATTTCTTTCATTCTTTTGCTATGAGCTTGTTTTCTATCATCTGTCCAAGTTGTTCCAATTATTTATTATTATTATTATTATTATTATTATTATTATTATTATTATTATTGTTATTGTGAATATTACAATAAATAGAAAATTACAAATATATCAAACCATAATTCAGAGCATATTAACATATGGTGCTGAAATCTGGTAAATTCCTACCAGGGAAATGAAAAGAATTTTAAGTACAGAAATGGATGTTTTAAGAAGATCAGCTGGAAAATCTAGAATGGATTGAATACGAATTAGAGAAACAAGGGAAATTTTGGGTGTACAAGAGGAGCCAGACATCAAAGACATTATAGAAAAGAAAAGATTACAGTGGTATGGCCATGTCAAAAGAATGCCAGAGCAAAGATTGCCTAAAATTGTTATGGAATAGATCCCAATAGAAAGGAGGAAGTGAGGAAGGCCGAAGAAAACTTGGATAGAAGGGGTACAAGCAGCTATGACTATCAGAGGATTGGAGGAAGATCAATGGATGGACAGAGAGGAATGGCGTTTGGTTTCCGGAAGACTGCGGCAGCTGCCATGATACCGAATGAATAATAATAATAATAATAATAATAATAATAATAATAATAATAATAATAATAGCAATAATAATAATTTATTTATTTATAAACAGGTTTACAATTAAATAAAACATCTTCCTGTGTCCAAAGCTTTTTAAATTTTTATCTTCTTTCTCCATTCTTCTCTATCTTTCCATTCAAATTCTTCCAGAAGACCTAGCTCCCTTATACCTCTTCTTACATCATCTATCCATTTAAATCTAGGTCGACCTCTCTTTCCTTTCCCAGGTGGAATCCACTCCAAAGCTTGAATAATCTTTTCTCTGACATCCTACGTATATGACCATACCATTCTAGTTGTTTGTATCTCACAAAATCTAATATTGAATTTTGGACTTCATTTGTTGTCTGATGATTGTATTTCTGTTTTTCCAACTACAACAACAACAATAGTAGTAATAATAATAATAATAATAATAATAATAATAATAATAATAATAATAATAATAATAATAATAATAATAATAACAGAAACAGTAATAATAATTGTATTGTATTGTAAGCCTATGTTTTCCCTTTACAGAGATTTAGGTACTCTCCCCCTAGAGGGAAGAATTTGAACCATATTAATTTAGTTACACTTGTTTTCGTATGGACGTCATTTTGAGTGGTCCGTGTTCAGCGTTCCGCCTCATACTGACATCTAAGAAACCAAGGTAGTACTAGGACGGGAAAATTCGGTAAATTTTGCTTAGAGGCCTTTTCATTCGGGCTTAAGGATTTTTTACGAGCCTGAAAATCTTCAGACTCGGGACCCACGGCTTAAAGTCCCTCCCGGAGGACTTGCTCCTTGGATTTTTCCGTCCTAAAAAATCCATCGACCCCGGTCGGGTTTGAACCCGCGACACTCGAGACCAGAGGCAAGGAGCATAATCACTAGTCCACCGCGGCCGACAGTAATAATAATAATAATGATAATAATAATAATAATAATAACAGTAATGACAGTAATAATTGTAATAATAATAAAAGTAATAGCAATAGACCTAGTAATAAATAATAACAAAAATTATAATAAAAAACTATTGTAATAATTGCATTACTTGGTATTTATTATGTAAAATTCTTCTTTGGTCATTGTTCTTGTAAGATACAAGGCTGTGTAAATTTTTACATTTGTTGGTTGGTTTAGAATTTTCCATAACTCGCCCTGTGTTGTTAGGAAACATAAAATACGGGGTTGTAGCGTTCTCATTATCTGGCGCCTCCTGGAGATCTGCATTGTGCAGATTACGTCATTAAACAGCACTCTGTCATTACTGTCCTTTTATCATACACTTCCTTCTTGCGTTGTTTTTTTTCTGCGTACATTTTTATCGTGTTCTTCCACAGTTATATTGGCTATTTAAATCATGCCCCAAATGGGAGTCAATGACCAATCACATTTCAATGAATTTTAAATTAGCCTATAACCAATCACAGTCGTTTTTCATCTCGATTTTATCAATTTAATTTTATCACATTAAAATCAAGCTCCTCCTTTTTAACATTCTGAATAGGTCAGAGCATTATTTTGCAGTGACTGTCTCTCTAAGAAATACGTTGAATATAACAATTTATATATTATGATGCAAGAATCCTACAATGTAAGTGGCTCCCAGATTGTATATATAGTACATGAATGTAACCAGATACTGCTTGCGAGATAGAATAAAAACATTTATAGCAATTGATTATACCAAAAAAAACACACTATTTGCACTTTGCTAAATGTATTATTTCCCAGGTATTCATATTCCAAAAACATATAATTGACATATTTACATCCTAGGACATCCGAAATTAATTAATAACCAATAATGTTGATTATAAACAGTTTGACGTGTTTCATTTTTTCTCCGCTAGGGTGCATTCTTACAATAATGCGATTCTGTGGCAATAAATAGTATGATCTGGTTGCAGTGATGAACAAATGAAATATAATAAACGTTTCTCATTTGTTTTCAAATATCGCCGATTACATTAAATATATAAATATTTTAAAAACTCCATTTAAATAATGATTTGTGAGTAAATAGTCCTAACAAATGCCACTCTTGGTTTTCAAATTCTCTAGATAAAATCACTCCTCACTTCGTGAGTCGTGAATTTATCGATAATTTGGAAATCACTCGTGACATTACTTATGATAACGGCTTTATTGTTTCCATTATTGTTTGTAAATTTCCAGCGTGTAGCAAATTATGGTAATTTAATATTCCCTCTAAATTATTTACAAATAATATGCTTTAATATGTTGAATGTATACATTAAAAATTAATATCTGTGTGGTAATGCACGAACGAATGAGTGCATAAATCTATGATTTGTTTGAATTTATTTATTACTAACTGAGTGAATGAATGAATGGATTAATTAATGATTAAGTAAATAACCCATTCCGCATAATAAAAAAAACAAAGTTAAAATTTTTATTACGGGAAATAATCGAATAAATGGAAAATTCGATTGTGAAATGTCTGATAAAAGTTTTAAAAATGAATTATATTTTTACGTAAATTAATTTTTAAGATATCCTATCAACGTATTTATAAAAACGAAAATAAAGAAAACTTATAGGAACAATAAAAAAGGAACAATAAAAAACACACTTTTCCGAAAAGTACGCCCAGATACAATTCTAAAATTTTATAAATCAATTGCTCTCCCAGCTCTACTTTATGTCTCTGAAATCTGGACTCTTACTACAGGCAAATTAAATAGGATAGTAGCTGCAGAAATGAAGTTATTAAGACCTTTAGCGGGTTATACACTTTATGACCACGTGCGAAATGAAGATGCCCGCAAAGCTCTCAACACACCAGCAATCACTGAAACCATCGAGATGTACCAAAATAATTGGCATGGACACCTCCTTAGAATGACAAACAATAGACTACCTCAGACCCACAGGACGAAGACACCCTGGACGATCTAAGAAGCGATGGAGGAACTAATTTATATCCTGAAGCGGGACAGGCCAATGGCCTAATCCCTGATTGTTATTAATGACGATTAAAATAAAGAAATAATCTGTATGAAAACAAGTATTATAAGAAAAACATTGAAATTTTAATTATATTAACTGGTTACAAATTCATTCATTCATAGTGTTCTGCTCAAGAGCAGGTCTTTCACTGCAAACACAGCATTCGCCACTCTTTCCTCAACTCAGCTTTCCTTTTTGTATCTGCATAAAAACCATTTATTTTAATATTGTCTATCATCAATGAACTACATGGTCTTTATAGGAAGCCAGATATAATAAGAACAGTTAAGTCTCGTAGACTGCGATGGGCGGGACATGTTGCACGTATGGGGAATGAAAGACTTGCATGGAAGCTTCTTGTAGGAAAGCCAGAGGGAAAACGCCCAGTTGGTAGACCAAGAATGAGGCCGTTGAATAACATTAACTATGATTTGAGGGAAGTAGATTATACAGGGAATGATTGGAAAACATTAGCTCAGGATAGGGATGTATGGAGAGCTTATGTCCACGCGGCCATGAACCTACGGGTTCGATAGTGCCAGTGAGTAAGTAAGTAAGTATTGTCTATCATCTGATGTCTTTTTATGCCTCTAACTTTCTTTCCGTTGACCATTCCTTCTAGGGCATCCTTTAGCAGGCAGTTTCTTCTTAGCCAGTGGCCAATCCAATTTCTTCTCCTCTTCTTTATGAGCTCCAGCATTGTTCTTCTTTCACCCACTGTGTCTAGCACATCTTTATTTCTTACATTATCTGTCCATTTTATACATTCCATTCTTCTCCATATCCACATCTCAAAAGCTTCCAGTCACTTTTCCTCATTCTGTCGTAATGTCCAATTCTCTGTACCATACAGTGCTACACTTCACACAAAGCACTTCACTAGCCTCTTCCGTAATTCTTTTGCCAAAGGTCACCAGAAAATGCTTCTCTTCTTGTTGAAAGCTTCTTTTGTCATTGCTATCCTCTGCTTTACTTCTTGACCGCAGTTCATGTTACTACTGATAGTATTATCGCTTCACTATGATGATTAACAAGCGGCTCGCTTTGTTTCCCCGCAGCTGTTATATGTTATTAAAAGTACAAAGATCTCGACAGCCGCGAGTACCACGATGTTGCCACATTGCTATTCTTCCCTCAGTTTCGATTAAAACTCAGAACATAGAGCAGTCGATCCAGTTTTAAAATTGTATACCGTAATTAATTGTTATAATTATAATTATCAGTGATTTATTGTGATATGTAGCTCGAATAATTACAATATCTGCATATTATATTTGTTTAATATATAAGTGATTTCAACACGTAGCGGCCATGGGAAAATATTTCAGACCTAACAGTTAATAATAATAATAATAATAATAATAATAATAATAATAATAATAATAATAATAATAATAATAATAATAATAATAATAATAATAATAATAATAATAATAATAATAGTAATAGTAATAGTAATTTCAGCATAATGTATGAATATTAAATGTATGTTGGCCTACAAGCTATATAATGTAGAATTTAAATTTTTAAATAAATAAATACATATATAATTTTAATTTTAAAAGTTAAACAATACCAAATAATAACATAAATATAATCTTCGCTAGGTTTACCGTACAGGCCACATGGCCTAAAACGAATTTGTTCATGATGATGATGATGAAATATAATCAATGGCTTCAGTCCTTGTGTAATAAACACCCATAGCACTATGAGAAACGTGACAACATCGCATGTCAAGCAATGCCGCGCGGCACCCGCTTTTATATAAACGGTTAACCATCAGAGTGATGCAATAATACAACCGTAGTATTTGAAGCTCTCCACTTGCTCAATGGCCTCATCTTTAATCCTCATGTTTATCTTCCTTGGTTTCTTTTCTATAATCATGGCCTTCGTCTTATTTATATTTAACTTCATCCCATAATCCTCGCACTTATTATTTAGCTCCACCAGCATGTTCCTCAGTGTCATTGCATCTTCTGCTAGCAAAGCCATATCATCAGCTAATCTTATGCACTTTATTCTTCTTCCTCCCATGTTTATGCCTCCCGTATTGCTCAAGCAGTTCTTCATTAGGTCTTCCAGGTACATGTTGAAAAGGGTAGGTGAATCTGCAAACATGGTTACAAATATGTAAATAAATTCGTTCATTCTGAGAATTTTCCATATCATTGAGAGTTTTCTCCAACCATTATTAGTAATTAAATTGAGTTAAAAATATATAAATTTCTACGGACTTGCATGCTACCAGTTTATAACAAACATTCACAAATTTCCCATAATTAAAGTTCTCCATCGTTCTCTGTCCTCTGTGTCTTCATCCGTTTCTGCCCCTTCTTTCAATTTTCCATGCATAGACAGTCTTTGGTAGTCTTCCATCCTGCATTCTTCTTGTGTGTCCATACCATTGTAGTCTTCTGTGTTCAATCTCATCCATTATACTTCTTTCTGCATTCATCCATTTTCTGATTTCTGTATTTCTATTTCTTTCCAGTCGAGATTTTCTGGCAGCTCTTCTCCAAAAATCCATTTAAACTGCAGTTATTCTGTTGGCATGTTTGTAATTAAATAAGTTAACAGATTTACGCAGGCATATTATGTGTGTGTATGTACTTGCATAGGTTTCGAACGCCTGGAGCAATTTCAACCAAATTTGGTAAACATATAAATTATGATCGGCGATATGGCTGTAAGGGGTAATATACCCTTAGTGTCCCGGAGGGGGTAAGATGGGATTTAAATGGAAACATGATCGACAACCGCCTATATATGTTCCAGCATAATTCTGGAACACCTGCAGTAATTTCAACTAGATCCATACGCATATAACTTACAATATGCAAAATATACCACGGAGCCCAGCACAGCTGTGAAGGGAAAGACATCTAACCAATAATCGAAAAAGACAAATATTAGTTTTGAATTCATAATTTTTGCGATCGCTAACCACATTACCTACTATCCCGGGTTACATTTAAACCAAAATTGGATCCGCAGTACAATATTTAGAGGATGAAGAAGGCCTACAACTCAATGATATTAATAAGCTGTTAGTTTATGCTGACTTTTTAACTCATGCCCCAAATGGAAGTCAATGACCAATCACATTTCAATGATTTTTGATTTACAACCAATCACAGTCGTGTTTCGCCTAGAATTTACCAACTAAAGTTTATCATAATAAAGAAAGCACCTAATTTTTAACATTCTGAATAGGAAATAGCATTATTTTGTAGTGACTGGCTCTGTAAGAAATACGGCTACCAGATTGTATATATAGTGCATGAATGTCAACACATAGCGCTTGCAGGAGTTAATATAAAACATTTGTAGCAATTGATTATACCACCAAAAAAAGAAAACACTGTTTGCACTTTCTTAAATGTATTTTTTCCCAGGTAATAATCCACAAAAATATAATTGTCATATTTACATCATACGACATCAGAATTGAATTAATATACAGTTTGATGTGTTTATGTAATGATTTGTGAGTAAACAGCTTAATTTCATTCGTTAAATAGTCCTAACAAATGCCACTCTTGATTTCCAAATTCTCACTTCGTGAGTCGTGAATTTATCGTTAATTTGGAAATCACTCGTGGCATTACTTATGATGATGAAGTATTGTTGGGCGAGGGGTACTAAGAGCCATCACGTACACTCTCTTCAGTATCGCTAAGAAACTCGGTGTGGAAGTAAATATCAATAAAACTAAATATATGTTCACACATAAGAATACATTATGCAATGGAAATGGACAGCTAATGATATAAATAATAGTTTAAAAAAACTAAAACAACACGCTTTATTAGAAAACCTAACTAAAACATGAAAAATCATTTTAATTTCCAACACGCTTGGGATAAAATTAAAGTGCTCAACAAAATAATCATCTCCGACACATATAGAATAAAAATAGAGTTATCTACAAAAAAAATAGTTTTAACATCAAAAGCGTGGAGTGCTTTTTATGGTTTTTACGTTTTCTTCTTAAAGACTTTACTTTTATCAATATCTGTTTATTATAAACTATGTTAATTGATATACAGCATCCCATGCTTTTGATGGTAAAATTATTTTTTTGTAGATAACTCTAGTTTTATTCTATATGTGTTGGATATGATTATTTTGTCGACGACTTTAATTTTATCCCAAGCGCGTTGAAAATTAATATGATTTTTCATTTTTTAGTTCGGTTTTCTAATAAAGTGTGTGGTTTTAGTTTTTTAAACCATTATTTATTTTTTAGTTTAGTTTTCTAGTAAAGCGTGTTGTTTTAGTTTTTTTAAACTATTATTTATTTTCTTAATTTTTAGTTTAATTGATTGTCATAACCGGAATCCCATGAAAATTTAATTGCCTAATACTCTTCTAAAAAAATCCTCCGGGCCGGATTTGAACCAGCGACCTGTAGATTACTGAAAGTATATCCTACTACAGTCCACCAACTGAGCTCTTACAACGATTGACTAAAAAGTCGATAAGTCCGCAACCTATTATACCGGTTTTTATTTTTTTATTTTTTGTTGATTCTGGCAAGGGTTTTGGGAAAAAAATGAAATTATTGCTTATTGTCAGGGGCCCTTTACAAGTACACAAAGTTTCAAGTCGATCCAATGTTTTTAAGTGGATGAAAATCGTGTTCAAATATTCCGTTACATAGATACAGGTCCGTTACATGGATAGACAGATACCGGTCAAGCTAATATAAAGCGTGTAATAAATAATAGTTTTAAAAAACTAAAACAGCACGCTTTATTAGAAAACCGAACTCAAAAATGAAAAATAATTTTAATTTCCAACACGCTTGGCATAAATTTAAAGTGGTCAACAAAAAAAATAATCTCCAACACATAGGCCTATAGAATAAAACTAGAATTATCAACAAAAAGAAAATAATTTTACCATTAAAAGCGTGGGGTGCTGTATATCAATTAATGTATTTGATAATGAACAGATATTGGTAAAAGTAAAGTCTCTAAGAAGAACATGTAAAAATCATAAAAGGCACCCCACGCTTTTGATGGTAAAATTATTTTCTTTTTGTTGATAATTCTAGTTTTATTCTATGTGTGTTGGAGATGATTTTTTTGTTGACCACTTTAAAAGTATCCCAAGCGTGTTGGAAATTAACATTATTTTTCATTTTTGAGTTCGGTTTTCTAATAAAGCGTGTTGTTTTAGTTTTTTAAAACTATTATTTATTTTTTATTTTTAATATTTTACAGAATAAGATAAGAATGTAAATATATTTAAATTCCATACTAATGTAGTATGAGCTAAAAGTATTACTCTTCTAAAAAAAATCCCTCCCCAGCCGGATTCGAACCAGGGACCTATGGATTACTGAGATAATATACCACTAGTTCACACCGCTCTACCAACTGAGCTCTTACAACGATTGACTAAAAAGTCGACAAGTCCGTAACCTATTATACCAGTTATAATTTTTTTGATCTATCTGATGATTATGGCCAGGATATTAGAAATAAAATATGAAATTATTGTAGTGTCACGGGTCCTTTACAAGTATACAAAGTTTCAAGTCGATCCAATGTCTCTAAGTGGGTGAAAATCGTGTCCAAAGATTCCGTTACATAAATACAAAGACACTTTTTTTTATTTTCTGGCGATTCTGACCAGGATTTTAGAAAATAAATATGAAATTATTGTATTGTCACGGGTTCTTTACAAGTATACAAAGTTTCAAGTCGATCTAATGTCTCTAAGTGGGTGAAAATCGTGTTCAAAGATACCGTTACATAAATACAAATACACTTTTTTTGGTTTTCTGACGATTCTGGCCAGGATTTTAGAAAATAAATATGAAATTATTGTATTGTCACGGGTCCTTTACAAGTATACAAAATTTCTAGTCGATCCAATTATTTTAAGTGGGTGAAAATCGCGTTGAAAGATTCAGTTACATAGATAGATAGATAGATACAGGTCAAGCTAATATAAAGCGTGTAAAAAGAGGGACATTTTGAAGAAATGGCTGAATTAAATGCTATTTTGCATTACAGGAAATATTGTCATCCCAGGTCCTTACAAAAATAAAAATTAATTAAAAATATATATAAAACTGTTAAACTCCCAGTTATATTATATGGATGCGGTATATGGACTGTTACTTTAAGGGAGGAGAAACTATTACGAGTATTTGAGAACAAAGTTCTTATCACAATGTTTGGACCAAAGAGAGATGAACATACAGGTGAATGGAGAAGGCTTCATAACAGTGAGCTACATGGTCTTTATAGGAAGCCAGATATAATAAGGACAATTAGATTTCGTAGACTGCGATGGGCAGGACATGTGGCACGAATGGGGAATGAAAGAGGTGCATGGAAGCTTCTTTTAGGAAAACCAGAAGGAAGACACCCAATTAGTAGACCAAGAATGAGGTGAGAGAATAACATAAAACTTGATTTTAGTTAGATAGTGCCAATGAATTAGTTAGTACCCTTATAAGAGGTGAGAGGGTGATAAAGAGTAAAACCTAAAATAAAAAGACGATCCATATTAGTATCGAATGCATAGTTTTTGGGACGCTATGCTGATTGATGTCAATGCAGTTTATATTAAAACCTAAGTTTGATTATAACACCCCTATGAGTGTAAAGGAGGATGAAAAAGAATTAAAAATAATATGTTAAAAGTGGCTAAGTTTAGTGTCTAATCTATAGTTTTCGTGATCGATAAGCTGATTGTTGAAAGTCCTGATGCCATTGAAGCTCAAGTTTGACCCGTGCATCCTTAAGGGGTGAGAAGGGGTGGAAATAAAATGTCCGAAATTCCCTAGATTAGTGTCGCAACCATGGTTTTCTCGATAACGTATCTTATTGGTGACAGCTTGGATGACGTTTAACTCCATGTTTGACCTCTAGCACTCCTAAGGAAGAGGAGGTAAAAAGGGGTAGAAACAATATTTTTAAACTGACATAGAATAGTGCCGAATCCATTGTTTTTGGCATCACTAAAGCTATTGATGCCAAGGTGATTGAAATCTAATATATAAAAATGAATGTTTATTTGTATTTTATGCGCTGCCATACCGTTCATCCGATTGTGATGGGGCTTTTTGAAAAATGTTCAGGAGAATCCCGGGATGAACATAGGCTGTAAGAGAGTTGTAATACTCAACCCCTTCACCCCTAAACAATCACCCTTTGTAGCGAAAAAACGTGAAATAAAGTCCCTATTTTGACGCTTAAACGCCTAAACGATAACAAATACACCAAATTAATGTACACAGAATTGAACATCTCAAAAAACTCTACAAAAACGTCCGCGACAGCATGTGTTTATCTTTTACGGATAACTTACAATAACCATTTTTGTCTTTCATTGATGCCTAGAAGATCGGGATAAGTAGATTCCCGGGCAAGCATAGCAGCGCACGGCTGGTATCATTTATAAGGAATTTTGTCTTTCAGCTCATTTATGCCAAGTACATCGGGATACTTAGATTCCCGGGCAATGCCGGGTAGACAGCACTTTGTATCTAAACATAATCCGGTATGGCTTTACCTTATAGTGATTGCTTGAATATTAAATTATGGAATATATACTATTTGGATTGTATGAAAGATAGTTTGGAAATATAATTAATTAGTTTACTGGTTGTTTTAGCAGCAATCACGAAGAGAGCAAATTTATAATTATTCAACTAAACGTAAAAACATATTAACATTTATTTAGGAGGAACAGCGCACGCCGCGGCGGTATTAGCTAGAGTGTATATATACATATATATATATATATATATAGATTATATTAGATTAGATTTATTTAGCCTGGTGGAGTTAAGGCCATGTGGCCTTCTCTTCCACTCACCAGGACAAACATATATTACATCAGAATATAACAATCTTAATTAACTCTAATATTAAACACTAAGTAAAAATTTGATCAAAAGATAATATCTAATATATTACGATCTATAATACAACCAGTTAATATTAGTTAAAATTAAGACTAAAACTAATAATAAAATGTATACAAGCAAGGCATATTAAATTGTCCCTGTCTAGTGTATATAAAAAACAGGAAAATAATGAGATATAGAAAACTAATTTTACGATTATACAATATTTAAAACAAAACAAATAAAATATTTGTTATTCTTATATTATTATCATAAATAATTAAAATATTAATATTGCTAAAAGAATACTATCAGTGAGGTGTATAAGTTAGTTTGTTATTAAATAATTCTTTAGTTTGTTTTTGAAGGATGTTATAGTTTTGACAGTCTCTGACATAGGACGGAAGGGAATTCCATGTTTTGGTAAGTGACACCGTAAAGATAATGAATAATATACAGTGTGATGAGGCGGGATATAAAGGACAATGTGCTGATGAGATCGAGTGTCAAGATTATGTGTGTCGGATAGTCTGATGAAACGGCGTGATAAATAATTAGGCGATGATGTGTGAAGTATTTTATAGAGAAGGGATAAGGAATGGACAGTTCTACGATCTCTTAGACGAAGCCACGATAATTGTTCCAGGGACGGTGTAACATGGTCAAATTTGCGAATACCACAAATAAAACCTGCGCAAGAATTATATATTTGTGTGTGTGTGTGTGTGTGTTGTCCTTAATATTCATCTAAACCAATCTTCGTAGATGCGGCGAAGGTGTAGCCGTTACCTATTATGTTAAACAATCATTATGTGTAAGAGTTCAACTATAACGAAAATTTAAAAATCGCTCTAGCGATTGCAATTTTCGATGTTTCAGAATAAAACTCGGAATTTCTATTAAAACAAACCGAGGTATGTATTGTCCAAACATCAGCGAAATCGGACCGTTACAAGTGGAGGTTTAGCTAAAATTTGAAATGGAAGATTTATACTAGCAACCGCCATGTTTGGTTCGTCGCAGTGTGTACCATATAATTAATTAATCCTCAATACTTAATTTATTTAGGCGTAGCAGCGCATGCTGCGTATTAGCTAGTAAATAAATAAATATCTGAAAAATACCGGACAATCAGCTAGTATTCTGTAACTAATAGAAGCGCTGTAAAGATAGAGTGATCCCACTACAGGCCATAGGAGACCCTTGGGGCAGTAGGAGGTTAATGCTACCAAATTTTCTAGACAATCGGCACTTAATGTCAGCCTTGCGTGACGGCCGCCTTTACACCCAGAACAAGCGTCTGGTACTCATTTCCTTTAGAGGCTGAGCCGACACCAGGGGCATGGTGCCACCAGAAAGTTTGGGTCAGTTTAAAAATCCTCACCCCACCGGGACTCGAACCCTCGACTTTCCGGTTTGTAGCGCACTGCCTTAAACCACTACGCTACGGCTGTAATACATTAAGAAGTGCTGTAATAAGTTAATTATACTCTCTCTGGTCTAACTTTACGAGAAATTTGTAGAATGAGACAACTGAACTCACCTCTCTGACTCGCACCAGTGTTGTCGGTTTTTCTTCACCAGATTTTAATAGGGGAAAGGGAGAAGAGGAAAACTGACAACAGGGTGGTTTCTTTCTTTTGTATCTGGACTAAAGTGGTCAACGATCTACCCTTGTATATCCATCTCTCTCTCTCTCTCTCTCTCTCTCTCTCTCTCTCTCCTCTCTCTCCTCTCTCTCTCTCTCTCTCTCTCTCTCTCTCTCTCTCTCTCTCTCTCTCTCTCTCTCTCTCTCTCTCTCTCTCTCTCTCTCTCTGCCAAGTTAAACCAGTTAAACAGTAAACTTCTATCACAATTGAATTTAGAAAAATCAGTCTCCGTGATTTTTTTCCCCCATTTTTTACAGATGGATATATTTTGCTTTGAATGTTAACTCAAAACGCACTATGAAACCCGTAGTTTATGGCTGCGAGGACGTAAGCTCTCCAACGCATCCCTATCCTGAGCTAATGTTTTTCAGTCATCCCCTGTATAATCTACTTCCCTCAAATCATAGTTAATGTTATCCTTCCTCCTCGTTGTTGGTCTACCAATGGACGTTTTACTCAAATTTCTCTAAAATAAGCTTCCATTCCTCTCTTTCATTCACAATTCGTACCACATGTCCTGCCCATGTAGTCTACGAGACTTAACTGTTGTTATTATATCTGGATTCCTATAAAAATCATGTATCTCACTATTATGTAGTCTTCTCCATTCGCCTGTCTGTTCATCTCTCTTTGGTGTTTTGAACGTACATAATTTTTATTATTGTTTCTCAAAGTTCAAGTATTACAGGAAGCTTGATTTGAATTATGAATTTATAAAATATTTAGTCTATAAGATATTATAGCGAAAAATAAAAAAAATAAATACAATAATATTAGCATTTAAAATAATAATATTACAAAATTGAGCTCTAAGTTTACAACATCTGAATAACGTCTTCTAACTTGGATCTTCTATCACTCTTTCAAATTTCATCAGTCTTTTATTTCCCATCTCGCAAAGCACGAGATTTCACTCAACCTCCTTAATCATTTCCTCGAGGTTCAGTTGTTTCACCTTCTATTCACGCAGCATGGTGTAACTTCCATTCTTTATTTGAGTGGATAGTTTTTTCCAATTCCCCAAGGGGAAAGAATGTTGTTAAGGACAGGCGCCAGGGGTTGTTTCCTCAAGGAGCTGATTCCAATGTTTTTTTAGTTATTGCTTTAGCTAGTAGTATCATCTGGCGGGGGTTTATAGCATCACGATGGACACAATCAGCAACTGGAATTACGTTTTCTCACTTTCGTCATTCGCTTGCTGTAGAGTAGAATTCGGACCGTAAATACAGTATGAAGGTTTTTATAGTCCGCTCACGAATGAATGAAATAGCCAATTTTTTATATACACTCAACTTTCTAGTGCAGCATTATCCTTTCTTTGAATTGTAACAAATATAAAATGCAATTTTAGAGAGACATCTGTCTTTTTGTGACTTGTTTTAATATGTCGTAAAATACAGAGTGATTCGTTTGGAAAAAAATATAAAATCACTTTAACTATTGTAACATATGTGTTATTGAAATATGCTAAAATGAATATATAAACATAGAAATGATAAAAAATTCCCCAAAGAATTTTCAACAAAGATTATTAAAATTCTATAACAAGTGCTGGAAACAAAATGCAGTACCAGAAGAATGCAAAATTGGAAAAATAATCTCAATATTTTAAAAAGGCGATAAAACAAAGCCAGAAAAATATAGAGGCATAAGCTTACTATATGCAGCATACAAAATATATGCAAAAATGATCAACTAAAGATTAACGACTATAGTAGACGCAATAATATCAGAAGAACAGACAGGTTTTAGGAAAGGAATAACCTGCACAGACAACGTATTCACTTTAAAACAAATAATAGTGAAGCGAAGAGAATTCAACTTAGAGACGCACATCCTCTTTATAGATTATAAGAAGGCCTTTGATAAAGTATCTAGACCAAACTTATAGAACATATTAAGCGAAAAAGGAATTCCATTACACTTGATAGCAGTAATTAAGAAAATGTATGAGAAAACAAAAATAAAAATAAATCAAAGGAAACCAGTACATATAACAGGAGGAGTTAGACGAGGTTTTCCACTATCAACCACTCTTTTTAATATTTATTTTGACGACATGCTAAGATCATGGAAGCAAATGACGACTTGGGAATTAAATTAGGAAATATAGTAATAAAAACAGTAGCTTTGCAGATGACAAGATTTTAATAGCAAAAACAGAGGACGAACTACAAAGAATGCTATATAAACTAAATGGAATATCAAAATAATACAACATGGAAATATCACCAGAAAAATAAAAAACAATGGACTTCAAGGGCGCTCATCCAGTTCGGACAAAGATAATATTAGAAAATAAACCAATAGAACAAGTAGTAAGATATAACTTCCTAGGTTGCGAAATATAATACACAGCGGAAACAGATTTAAATAACAAACTAAATAAGTTTAATTATATAACAGGAACACTAAAAAGTACTTTGAAAAATAAAGCCAGGAAAGACTCTATAATGAAATTATACAAGACAATGGCAGTGACTATTATTACTTATGGACAATGAAAACACAACAATCTGTCAGAATACAAGCTGCTGAAAATGAAATTCCTCAGACCAATAGGATATCAAAGAACAGACAAAAAACACAACAGAAATAATACAACTAAAAGTAGAGGAATTAAACACAATAGTGAAATACAGAACAAACTGGAAAGAACACTTGGCAAGGGTGACTGAGAATAAAATACCAAAAGCAGCATACATCTGTTCACTACTAGGAAGAAGAAGTCTGGGAAGACCAAAGAAAATATGGAAACAGCAGCAATTTTGAGCCGGAACAGGCTAGTAAATAAGCCTAAACCGTGATGAAGAAGAAGATAAAATGAATAATCATACTAATGAATCATTATTACAGACTAACTAATGGTTATTATTATTACTTTCTTACTTACTCACTTACTCACTGGCACTATCGAACCCGTAGGTTCATGGCCGCGCGGACACAAGCTCTCCATACATCCCTATCCTGAGCTAATGCTTTCCAATCATTCCCTGTATAATCTACTTCCCTCAAATCATAGTTAATGTTGTTCTCCCACCTCATTCTTGGTCTACCAACTGGGCGTTTTCCTTCTGGCTTTCCTACAAGAAGTTTCCAGGCACGTCTTTCATTCCCCATACGTGCAACATGTCCTGCCCATCGCAGTCTACGAGACTTAACTGTTCTTATTATATCTGGCTTCCTATAAAGACCATGTAGTTCATTGTTATGTAGTCTTCTCCATTCACCTGTCTGTTCATCTCTCTTTATTATTATTATTATTATTATTATTGTTATTATTATTATTATTATTATTATTATAACATAAGTTAAACATTTATTTATAGAGGGCAAAATTTAAATTAATACATAAAGCTATGAAAGTTTCATATGATTCTAATAAAATAGTTTTATTTATTAAATACATCATGTACTTTCATCAAGTAAACACCAAACCAATTAAATAGGTAACATATAATTTGGAAAGGGAATGTGAATCTAGCTTGAAATTTCACCGAGAGAAGAGTTGTGATATACAAAGACCATCCAAGAATTATCAGTCTTTTTAACTGCAAGGCTTTAAAATCCAGCGCCAAATCTCTCATTTAAACTACAGGGAAGTAATACAACTCCTGAGTTGGTGAATTTGATAACCCTAATAACGTGTCCCGCGCCACATCCAGTCACACTCCACTCCAATATACTTATTAAGAGGCGTCCATCTGCTTTGCACGATGAGTTTCCATTGTTGGATTCTATCTTCGATTACTTTGCCTTGCAGTTAAAAGCGGCAGATAATTTTTCGGACAAGGCCTTGGTACATCACAACGCTTTCTGGGAGAAATTTCAAAGTAGGTTTCGGCATGCAATGGCTGACAGTTCCTTTGTAAGAGGAAAAAGAAGTTGCTTAATAACAAGAAAACATTTAAGTAGGGAGAACAATCTCCATCTGAGAAAGAATATGATCCCACGATTTCCAAATTTACGCGCTTACGATGTATCATTGTAAAGCAAGCACTGCATTGCTTGTTACTTGTTGAACCATCGATAAAGTTATTTTTCTTCTTCTTCTTCATCACGGTTTAGGTTTATTTACTAGCCTGTTCCGGCTTCAAATTGCTGCTCTTTCCATCTTTTCTTTGGTTTTCCCAAACTTCTTCTTCCTCGTGGTGAATAGCTGTATGCGGCTTTTGGTGTTCTATTCTGTCATCCTTGCCAAGTGTTCTTTCCAGTTTGTTCAGTAGTTATCTATTGTTGTATTTAATTCTTCTACTTTTAGTTGTTGTCTTATTTCTGTGTTATGTTTTTTGTCTGTTCTTTGATATGCTGCTATTGGTCTGAGGAATTTCATTTCAGCAGCTTGTATTCTGGCAGATTGTTGTTATCACGTCATGTTTCGGATCCATAAGTAATAATAGGCACTGCCATTGTACAAATTATATGATCATCGAATTAGGCAAAGGTTAGGGCGTCAGGTCTCTTATTACTATTGTAAAAATACATACATACAAAGTATTCTGCCCAGGAGCAGGTTTTCCACTGCAAACTCAGCATTCTTCATTGTTTCCTTAACTCAGCTTTCCTTTTTGTATCCTCATACAAACAATTTATTTTAATATTGTCTATCATCTGATGTCTTTTTCTGCCTCTAACTTTCTTTCCGCTGCGTGACAAGACAGCACGCTACCTCGAGACTACAATGGTGAACGAAATCTGAAATATAGCAGACCAATTTTCTCTAATCCACATTAAATAAATATCCTCAACTCGTGCCCAACTCAGGGTGGGGTCGAGGGATGAGATGAGATGAAGCCCCCATATATTTATAAAGGTCTGTGAACTACAAGGGTACCGGCCGACCACTCCTGACGCACCGTTACAGGGACGTCTGAACGAAATGAAACGAAATGCATGAGATGAGTGTGGTGAAATGGTGGAATGAAATTTGTGGCAGGAGAAAACTGGAGAAATCCCGAAAAAACCTGCCCAAGCTCCGTTTCGACTACCACGAAACCCACATGAAATGACCGAGACTCGCTCTCGGGACCCCAGTGGTGAGAGGCGAGCATCTAACCTCTTGTGCCACGGAGCTGCATTGACATTCCCATGTTATGTCGCCATCAGTGTAAGGAATAAGTCTGGATACTTGTATAAGTTATTTCTTAGATTTTTTTTAAGAAGTTCAAAGGAATAAAATGTCCCTGTAATAATAATAATAATAATAATAATAATAATAATAATAATAATAATAATAATAATTTATTTTAGCTGGCAGAGTTAAGGCCAAAAGGCCTTCTCTTCCACTCAACCAGCGGATAGTAAAATTATACAAAAATTACGTACAAATTACAATTTTAAGATATTATTAAAATATAGACTAAACAAAATACAATGATGATGTAATATAATACTAGATAATTCTAACAAAAACATAGAATATAATAAAATTAAAATGATATAAAATAAAGTAAGTAGCTTCCTAGATGATTATTAATGGAATGCTCTATATAGTTGTTATGCAGTATTGTTGCAATGAGTTTTATCTCCTCATATACGTTGGTACAATGATCGATTCTTTACATTTATTTGAAAGAATCTAATTTTTCTAAAAAAAACAATCAACCGGTGTAACTCATCATCATCATAATCATCAACAACAATAATCACGGATTAAACCCATGTGGCTTGTTCCGGTCTCATAGATTCTCATTCAAAAGTTGGATCCATCTCTTCTTCGGTCTACCAACATTCCTATATCCTCTTGGCTTGTAATTAATGTTTGGAATCTGATCATCTTTCATTCTTTGAACATGTTCTTTCCAGTTTTTTCTAGATTCTTTTATTTAATCAAAAAGTTTAAAAATGTTTAGCTTATTTCAATATATTCAATTCTTTTATCTAGAATTGCAGCCTGCTACACTTCTCAGAAATCTCATTTCAGCTGCTTCTATTATCTTCTTTTCTCTTTTAGTTAAAACCCAAAATTCACTACCATACAATAGTAAGGGGACAGCTACTGCTTTATAAAATTTTAGTTTTGTTTCCATTCTTTGTTTTTAAATATTCTTTTAATTGTGCCACATGCATAATTAAATTTATTAAGTTTGTTAAATAGATCTTCATTTTTAAAATAGGAGATGTCATAACCCAGGTATTTAAATTGGTTCAATTGTTCAATGGGTTTCCCCTCCAGAATTATTTTAGCTCTCACGGTATCTGATCCCTTAAAAGCTAACATTTTTGTCTTACTTATTGATATTTTCAAATTATAATTATGTATAATGTTCTTTAATTGAAAGTGTGATTTCTGTAGACCATCTTCTGAGCTAGATATTAGAACTTGGTCGTCTGCAAAAAGTAAGGTATCTAAGGTCTTATTTCTTATTTTGAAATGTGAGTCCAAATTTATCTGCCAATTATATATGTTGTCAATATAAATATTAAAAAGGGAGGATGAGAGCGGACATCCCTTTCTTTCACCTCTATTTATTGTTGCTGTTGTATTCTTTTTATTTTTTTTAATTCCAGTTTTTATTGTTATTTTATTTTCTACATATAGACTTTTTATTGCAGTTATTATGTGCTGAGGTAACTTTTTTCCATTATTTTTTTCTCTTCCTAATTTTATCAGTTTTGACCTAATATATTATGCTATAAAATACTTATATCAATAACCTATACACGGTCGTATCGAGTAATCGAACTTCTATAATTATTTATAGAGAAGATTTGGAATAAATTTCAGTAGAAATGCGATTACTGTAATACAATTTCATGAAACGTTATTTATCTTGTAGGAAGAACCTGTTTGAAATTGCATGAAGTTGGTTTGGAACCGTTGCGGATCATCAGTTATATAAACATTAAAAACGAAATATGGCGTAGCGGCCCTTGATTGATGTTAGAGTTACACTGGACTGGACGGGAATAAAATGCTCGTTACGAAACTGATGTCTACAATGAAATTCTATTTGTCTCTACGCTACATTTGTCCGTCCTGTCGTTACAGTAGAATTTTACAACATCAAAATTATTTTCTCTTCAATTTTATTTTCTAATGTAAAATCTCAAGCTTGCTCATATTTATTCTCATACGAATTCTGCAGGTTCCTCAGACCAATAGCAGGATATCAAAGAACAGACAAAAAACATAACACAGAAATAAGACAACAACTAAAAGTAGAGGAATTAAACACAACAATAGAAAAATACAGAACAAACTGGAAAGAACAATTGGCAAGGATGACTGAGAATAGAATGCCAAAAGCAGCATACAGCTATTCACCACGAGGAAGAAGAAGTTTGGGAAGACCAAAGAAAAGACGGAAAGAACAGCAATTTGGAGCCGGAACAGGCTAGTAAATAAGCCTAAACCGTGAAGAAGACGAATTCTGCAGTATTGGACGGGTTTATACCCTGTGGTATAGTGACCGGTATGCCCGCCTCTAGATCCGATGTTTCCAGATTGAAACTCGGAATGGACGGATGTATTTTTTTTCTGGGTGCATAATTCCACAGTATTGTATAGGAACTGAAACTAGGTAAGTCATACATTTTATTTCATACTGTGTCGAATTTTATATGCTTATGTTATTAAAGTGAATGTTGAAATTTATCTATTACAGTTTTAAAACCCTTAACCTCATGCAACTATGGCCAACATAAAAAGTAAAACGTAGCGTGTTGCAACTCATTTTAACTCAAGTAATATTAAAACACTGTATATAGGGTGAGTCTAAATTCCCCTAACATAATAGTGGAATGCAGGCTTTCACGGCCGGTAATCATGGTAGTAAAAGATTCCGGGCTATGTGACCGTGTCGCAGTCGAGTCTACGACAGGGAAACAACAGCTTCTAGCGCTCGCCACTGAAGATGCCCTCCGCAGTTGAGGGAGAAACGTCTGGAAGAAACGCCAGTTATAGACCACGGCCACATAGCCCGGAATCTTTTACTCTCATAACATAGTTTAAGGACTTATAGAGGGATCAAGACAATTAAATTTAACTTAGGAACCCATGTCCGGAAATGTACCATTTTCCGTTACACACAAAATACCACCACAACACACGTTGCCCCTGCTTGTCTCTCGTCTGGAACCACTTACAAGAAGGGCTTGATGTGACGAACACCGTACCATGTTCTCGTGCACCTGATCACCAACATCTAGTCCTCCAACATGCGCCGCAGCCAAAACTCGTGCTACGTAGTAGGTCTTCCTCAGATTCTACTGAGGTATCGTAAATTACGGTTTTCATGTGGCCTCACAGGTAGAAATCTAGCAGGGTCTCAAGTCGGGAGAATGTGCAGGCTAACCAATCGGGCCTGCCATTGCATTGAGTTTCAGTGTACATTAACATCATGTCTGTGTGTGTATGCCATGGTCTATTTAACTCATAGCCCACATGGGAGTCAATGACCAATCACGTTTCAATGATTTCTGTTTTACAACCAATCAGAGTCGTGTTTATCAGTGTTAAATTTACCATATTAAAGAAAGCTCCTCCTTTTTAATATTCTGAACAGGTCTGACCATTATTTTGCAGTGACTGAGCCTGGAAAGAAATACGGCTACCAGATTGTATATATAGTGCATAGATGTCAACACTTAGCGCTTGCAGGAGTTAATATAAAAATATTTGTAGCAATTTATTATACTACCAAAAAAATAAACCACTGTTTGCACTTTCTTAAATGCATTTTTTCCCAGGTAATAATCCAGAAAAATATAATTGTCATATTTACATCATACGACATCAGAAATTAATTAATATGCAGTTTGATGTGTTTCATTTTTTCTCCACTAGAGAGCATTTTTACAATATTGCGTTCCTTTGGTAATAAATAGTATGATCTGGTTGCAGTGATAAAAAAAGAAGCAGATGAAGCGTACCTATCGTTTCTCATTTGTTTTCAAACATCGCCGTTTACATTAAATATATACATATTTTAAAATAAATATAGTTAAATAATGATTTGTGAGTAAACAGCTTAATTTTCTTCGTTAAATAGTCCTAACAAATGCCACTCTTGATTTCCAAATTCTCTAGATAAATTTGGAAATCACTCGTGGCATTTACTTATGATAACAGCAACACATTACTAATGAAGTACGTACACCTTGAACTGTCGTGAAGGATTATACTGTACTGTGCAAGTGCAAACGTGATGTCGTGGCACCATAAGAAGAACCCTCCGAAAGACTAGAAGATAAACTCAGCTCAGGTTTTATAAAATTATCGCTGTTCCTGTTATTTTATATTGATCTGAATCTTGGGTATTTACAATAAATTATATCTCACACGTTCAAGCCACTGAAATTTAATTTTTAAAATTCGTAATAGGATGCTCACGCATGGATAGATTACGTAATGAGAAATAAGAAAATGAACTGGAGATATTTTCAATACTCAATAAACACCGATGGAAAGAGCATTTCGACAGAATGGACAATTCAAGATTACCCAAAACGATCAACACCTACAAACCGCATGGAAAAATATTTTTGGGACGGCCAAGGAAACGATGGACTTGAGACCGGATCAGGTCGTATAGACCTAATCCTGGAAAGGAAGAAGAAGGATGTGAAGAAAATTAATATGAAGGTACGTTGGGCGGTGCTAGTATTAACCAGTCCCTGTAGAGGATTCTAACCGTCATGGGGAAACATGGAATTGTGCTAACTTGACAACACTGGATAGTCCTGCCAAGGTACATGCGCATGCCAGAGTGAAAAGAGATACACATAAAGTGAAGTAACAAGCAAAGGTGCTTACACACAGAAAATAGAAGATCGTCAAATGTTTCTCAATTCCATTTTCAATGTATACAGAGTGGAAATGAAATCCAGAGACTAGCAGTATTTCATAACTTTGATTAAGGATATGGCTGAATATCTGATCTAAAAGATATGTAAGGTTTTACAGCAACTTATGCACACCCTGTATGGAATCGTTGACGTTGGAGTGAAATGATGACAGCAGGGGATGGAAGTTATAAGGATTCTCCAGTTTAAAACATTTTTTGCGAGAAGGGTCTTGTAGCGAAGTAACATAAACTTAGTTCCTGGAGCAACCATGAATAAAAGATGACAATTTCTACACATCCTCTCCACTTCCTCGTCTTCTTTGGATTTCATTTCTTGACCAGTAGCACTGAATGCAAAATTTCACTGGATAGCGCTCTATATCCTCTCTTCTGCTAATATATGTATGTATTTATTGAATTACTGTTAGGTTATGGCCTGGCGGTAGCTGTATGTACAGAAAAAAATCATGTTACAATAACATATCCTGAATAGCTTAAATAGTAATTTAAGTGATGTCAGTATAGTTAAGGACAAAGAGAATAATGAATTTATAAACATAAATTGCATCTATTTCTTTATTCACTTCCTCCATTTTATTTCTGCAGCCATGAATACTCCATGTGTCAATTTTCAAAGTCCTTTTTCTTAGCTTTAATCGTCCTAGAGTGTTTTTCCGAGGCATGATGTTTGGTTTTTTAGCATTTTTTCTTTTTATGATGAACGAGGAGCTGGCCCGATGCATCAACCGCCAACCTGGGGGACGGGCAATTTTTGTTCAAGGTTTTCTTCCTCTAGCCTTTGATAGTCCAGTATCTTACTGCAAGGCAGCAGCGCTAGTTTTGTTCCGCCCTGGGTATTTTATTTCCCCAGTACCCGCCATATCTGATGAGCGTTCCCCTATCCGCCACCTGGGGAGGCGCCCGATGGGAGACTTGCAACTCCACACGGGGTCAAAAGAATGCCAGAACAAATATTGCCTAAGATTGTTATGGAATGGATCCCAATGGAAAGGAGGAAGAGAGGAAGATCGAAGAAAACTTGGATAGAAGGGGTACAAGCGGCTATGAATATCAGAGGATTGGAGGAAGGCCAATGGATGGACAGAGAGGAATGGCATTTGGTTTCCGGAAGACGGCGGCAGCTGCCATGATACCGGATGATATTGACGATAAACATAAATAAATTTAACAAATTAATAAAGCATTAAAATATGTTAAAGTTACAACAATACATAGTCAAAAAATTAGCTATAATATAGGCTAATACATAGCATAGTGCATAGGCTAAATTAACATAATACGTCGGCTAAAATTTAACAGAATTAGAATATCCATCCATCCATAGTAGTTCTGCCCGAGGGCAGGTCCCTCACTGCAAACATAGCATTTTTATGCTATGCTTTGCAGCATTAGTAGGGAATTATAGGTGTAGTAGCTTCCCATTGTCTTCCACACCAGTGAAGAATGATGATGATAATGATAAGGATGATGGTGATGGCCTGATGATTTTCAGAGACCGTTGGGCCATAAGCTTCCTGACATTTGTCTTACAGGTGAGGAAAAACCCCGAAAAAAAAAAAAGGATTCAGATATTTTTTTTTGTTTTATGTAATTAAACTGGGATCAGAATATAAGTTCTAAAACAAAAACAAACTTTTTAATACATTAATAAAGAGTAAAATGACATACGGTGCAGAAATGTGTGAATTAAAATCTAGAACAATAAGTAAATTAAATTCTGCATAAGTTAATTTTTTTGGAGGCGTTCAGATGGAATTTCTAGAAGATATAACATAAGAAACGGTGTAATTAAACAAAAGATGAATGTTCAAACTTCAGTTGTGTATTTCATAAAAAACAAACTATCATGTAAAAAGAATGGCAGAAGACATTCCCAACAAGAATACTAGAATGGGTGCCACTTGGTAGAAGAAGTAGCGGGCGGCCAAAAATAACATGGATTCATGGTGTTTTGAGCAGCATGAGAGAAAAAGGATTGAACGATGGAGATTGGAATGACAGAGATGTGGAGGAGAATAACAGTAGATTAATTTGGCGCAGGTAGATGTTGTGAAACATTCTAAATAAATAAATATTTAAACTGCTTCAAAGAGTCATTGAATGTTGTTGCCGGAAAATTTCATTAATCTATAATTTTCTATATCCGTCCTTTATTTCTTAGTTACAATTTTGAAATTGTGATAAAGAAAGACCAGCAACAGCAGTGTTAATTGGAATATTGTGGAATAGGAATATTTTTATAGAAACGTATATATATATATATATATATATATATATATATATATATAGTCCAAAGCCTGGCTACACATGGAGCGGAAACCTGGCAACTAAGTCAAAATGTGAGGTCAAACTTATTAGCATTGGAAATGTATTTCTTACGACGTTCAGCCAGAAATTCTAAACTGAACGGAATAAGAAATTAAGTGATTAGACAACATATGAATAAAGAAAATTCACTTACAAATTTTGCAAAATACAGACAATTGTAGTGGCATGAACGTGTAAAAAATAATGGTTTAAGAAAGGTTAACAAGAAGAGATTTGGTTTCAGCAGGAAGAAGAGGTAGAGGTAGATCGACGAACACTTGACTGTTGGACATAAAGAAAGTGATGAATGAAAAAAGGACTACAAGACCAGGACTGGTAAGAAAGAGATATGGGGGAAAAGGATAAGGGTGTAGAATATTGGTCAAAGGAAGATGTGATAATACTGGGTATATTGTACATCTCTTCATCAATCAATCATCATTCTTGCCGCAGAAGGTTAAATTACTTTTCAAAATAATTTTATAGTTTTTCAGTAATTTTGTGGATGCTTGTCTGAATTTATTAACTATTTCAAAACATTAGTTACAAATTAAAAAAAAAATAGTCTAAGTTTATTTAAATATGTCGGACAGCAGAGAAAGCTATTAATGCATAAATATATTGTTATCTATAATACATTGTAAATTTAAGTAATCAATTTATTTGTGTTTACTTAATGAAAATTCATTATGTTAAGTGATTGAATAAAATAAATTTGTTAAAGTTTTTTACGATTTTCATATTTATTTTAATACAAATTCGTTACAGCTGTTTCAGTACTTTGTACCGTCTGAAGAAGATACAAAGCACTGAAACAGCTGTAAAGAATTTGTGTTAAAATAAATATGTAAGAGTTTATTTTATGTAATCAAGAAAAAGTGTAAATTCAAATTTAAGGGTTAATAGAAATAATATTATGTGAAATTAGAGGCTAAATAAAATCTTAATAAGAATGATGAAAGAGTGATCGCGTGTGTAAATATATTCTATCCAAATACTAAGACACACTCTTGATATAAACAAAAATTGCTGTCGCTAGAATGTTAACCGGCACACTAACACACACACACACACACACACACACACACACACACACACACACACACACACACACACACACACACACACACACACACACACACACACATACACACATCACACATACACACATACACATACACACACACACATACACACAAACATATATATATATATATATATATTACAAATGCCCCAGGTTGTCTTTCGACATTCCTGGTGTTCTCTCCTGGCATTGCGTACTTGTAACCCAGTTCTGAGATTGGGGCGCCTGGAAGGAGGGGTTACGTTGCCCCAATGATATGATGGGTGATGATGATGATGATGATAGTGGTGCGCCAGGAGAGTCCCTAACCCTAAGCTTAATCTAAGAAGAATGCAATGGTCATATGATTTCGGGGACCGTTTGGGCCTTAAAGTTTTCCTCACATTTGTCTTACAGTTGAGGAAAAATCCCGATAAAAACCTCACCCAGAATAACTGTCCCGACCGGGATCGAACCGGGCCCGCTGCTTGACAAGGCAGCACGCTACCTCGAGACCACAGCGGTGGACACACACACACACACACACACGCACGCACACAATATATATATATATACTCGGACCAACGGATCTGTGCCCCTACAGCGCTGAAATCGTTCTTAGAAAAGTACACTTCCATACTCTCACCATTTCACCGCACTCCCCTCCCACTATGTCAAACGGCAGCCTCAGGTAACTTATCGAGTAGGGATGTTGCTAAACTTCCCCCAGTGTCATGGCTCTTGAATATTGAATAAAGCGAGGTTGGAGTTGGTTTACAACACTGGAGTGCAAGTGTAAGAGAGAGATAGGAATGCAGGGAGGGAAATGATTTGCCGAGGCTGAAAATAAGTAGGCTTTGGTTCGCATATCTTACGGGGGCACAGATCCGTTGGACAGACAATATATTTGTCAAGGTAGTTTTTAGTATCTGGTAGGTAGGATTGGAAAAACAAAAAAAGTTTCATGGTCTCATGTTATAACCTCGATCGTTTCATTCGAGCGGAATTCGCTAAAAGTACATTGGATTGACATGAGACATTCGCAAGTTAATTAAACATTTCAAGTGGGAAATCTATGTACTTCCCTTGCGAGCTGAGAAAAAAATTAGCGGTGCTGCGAAATTTGCGGTCAGGTGGTCGCGCATTAACATTTAGAAGCTTTGAGTAATGATCAATAGAGTGCTCTGTTTGCAGTTAGTGTGCGGTTTTCTGAAACTTGATGTTTGCCCTTTGCCCTACGGTGTATGTATGCATACTCGTTAGTAACCGAACCACACCAACTTTACCTGCTTTCAACCGTTAAAAGGGAAAACTTCCCTCTGTCCTCTCAAAGTATATACAATGCTTCTCCAGTTACACTCGAAACTAAATCCGATATGTCTACTTTCAGCTGACCAATAATGTGTTCACTAGTGTACAGAGTGTAGAGCTTTCATCAAAATCTGTATATAATTACTTAACAGCTAATTTTAACATTAACCTTTAATTTGAAACATATTGCAACACAAATTACAACATATCTCTCTAACTCTCTCTTTCTCTCACACACACTCTCATTATCCTTCACTTACTCTCACTTACTCTCACCATTTCACACTCTATCTCTCTCCCTGTTTTTCTCTTTCACTAGTATATCTCCGGGGATTCTATGCCACCATAGAATTCAAATAAAAACGTAAAAATACACAATTTATTGTTGCTGTTGGTGGATAATTACCTGAGAGAGCTATATAACTTCTGTTGATTTTTTCCCCCCAAAAATGTGAAAAATACCTTAATATAAAGTGAGAAGTTAAGCTCAAAGTAACCTAAAATCAGCATATTTGCATTGTAAAATGTTTATTAGTCATTGCTCAGATAGTGTAGTCAGCTTTTCACAAAAAAAAAAAACTGCTAAGAAACAAGTGAACACTAAACTAATTTGGCGTACTAATTGGCCCTTTTTCTCATCATAATTTGCCCAATAAACACTATTTGCCCATCTAACACTTATTTGCTCGTTTTCTCATCCTAATTTACCATCTAATGTAGGTGGACTCTTGAGATAGAATCCCCTTATATATACACCCAAGGGGCAGTTCTTTCACTGCAATCATAGCATTTTCATGCTATGATTTGCAGCTTTAGTAGGGAATTGTAGGTGTGGTAGATTCCCGTTGCTTTCCACACCGGTGAAGGATGATGATGGTGATAAGGTGATGATGATGGCCATATAATTTCGGGGACCATTTGGGCCTTAAAGTTTTCCTGACATTTGTCTTACAGGTGAGGAAAAACCACGATAAAAACCTCACCCAGAAAAACTGTCCCGACCGGCTGTGTGACAAGGCAGCACGCTACCTCGAGACCACAGCGGTAGACTATATATATATATATATATATATATATATATATATATATATTTAATATCTTTATTGTACGCATGCCCTATTACATTATGTAATACTACGTGCTAATTAATCTAAATATGTATAATTGTTTATTAGAAAATAATTCTTATTGACTGTCTTAATCAATCTTGCCTATATTGGTTATAAAACTATACTGTTATATACATGGTGTAACAGGACCTCACCGACAAAATGATAGGGATAATAGGCCATGCAGAGAGTATCATTTTTTGTGAAGGAACATATAGTCGCAAACACGTAGTGTATGTGTTATGCGCAGATGAAGGTGAACCCATAAGGATTGGAATTGAATACAAACAATTGTACACATATCATTTTATTGAAAAAAATACATGTTTTACAATAAGTATTTAAACAGTCGACCCTGTACCTCATTGCATGTTTAATATCGTCGCAGCAACGATCGGCCAGAAGGGCAGGATTCTTTTTGACGTCGTCAAAACGCCTATTGTTTGAACACTTATAGTTAAAACAAGTATTTTTCAATAAAATGATACATGTACAATTGTTTGTATTGAATTCAGATCCTTACGGGTGAACACCTTCATCTGCGCATAACTCATAAACGACGTACTTGCGACTATATGTCCAATCTTCACTATTTATTGTAGCGGCAAACTAACATAACTATTGCAAGTTATTTTCCTTGTTTGATAGCCATCAAGGTTCTTAGAGCGGGAACATTTGTCGCTTAGCTGCCTGATGCAATCTTCACTATTTATTGTAGCGGCAAACTAACATAACTATTGCAAGTTATTTTCCTTGTTTGATAGCCATCAAGGTTCTTAGAGCGGGAACATTTGTCGCTTAGCTGCCTGATGCAAATTTTTTAGCATTTATGAAGATTTGGTATCATAGCCATTGTTACAAAACATAATATCTGATAGGACTGATGGAGTTTATATCTGTTTCAACATTCAGGCACAGGTGAATAGAGAAGACTGCATAACAGTGAATTGCATGGTTTTTATAGGAAGCCAGATATAATGATAACAGTAAAGTCTCATAGACTGCGATGGGCAGGGCATGTGGCACGAATGGGGAATGACAGACTTGCATGGAAGCTTCTTGTAGGAAAACCAGATGGGAGAATAACATTAACTATGATTTGAGGGACGTAGATTATGCAGGGGATGATTGGAAAACATTGGCTCAGGATAGGGATATATGGAGATTTAAAGATTTGGCGATAAATGTGCGCATACACTTACTTTATGAGCCAGTGCAACACATGGCATCGAAATATCAATTTTTTTAATGTGGCGCTTTCATGAGACTCATAGTGGCCAACCTGAGGAAGTTGACTCTGAAAAGAAAAACCATATATGAGCCAACAATTGATTATTACAAAGATAAATACCAACTAGATAGTATAACTGTCACAGGATTGATGATTGGGGCAAGAGGTACTATACCAGGATTCCTAGCCAAATTTTGGAATTCCTTAGATTTGGACAGGGTGTATCTTTCTAAAATTGCCATCGCTGCCATTAGAGGATCAATTTCAAATTTTAAGGAACGATTTTTATAAAACTTCTACTTTGTAGTATGTATACTTCAATTAGGTCTACAATTTGAATTTTTTAAATGTATTTACAAAATGTATTTCATCAATTCCAAAAATTAATTATCTCTATCACTTTGCCCTTGAGGCAATCCTCTAATGAGGAAAGTTGTATGTAATAAAAAATGCATATATCTTCCAAATGTAAAGAGAAAATCAAGATTGATGATCAGTTGTTAGACTGACTGAATTAGATGGTTACTTATGACCCTGAAAATAAAGACAACTAAATTTTGATAATAGAAGTTATTCTTTACTTCAGAGGAAAAACCAGTCAGATTCAGATGCAAAATACATCCATTGTGTAGATCTGAGAATTAATTCCGTCTTTATATAGGAATGGGTTTCAATTAAAACTTTACCGCGACTTAATCAAGTTAGGTTGGTAGGAATGTTTAAGAGCTGCCTCCAGGGATGCCGTGTGATGCAGGGTTTGTTTCCCTACATTTCCCAGGGGTGTACAAACTTCACATATTTCCTAAATTAGGTTGCATTGTTTCCAAGTTTACACGGTTGTCTAACCTTGATAAAATTTAAATATTTCAGTTTCACGCAACACCTCTTGTATTATTCTGAAACTCTGTTTACTTTCATGAAAGCGTTTTACTGCTATTCTAGAATCAAAATTTAAAGAGGGAACTACCCAATACCGAACATTACAATTGTAGCAATGTTCTATTCTACATGTTCTGCCCTAGGGCAGGTCTTTCACTGCAGTCATAGCGTTTTCATGCTATGTTTTGCAGCTTTACTAGAGAATTATGGGAGTGGTAGCTTCCCGTTGCTTTCCATATCGGCGAAGGATAATAATTATAGTAATGATGATGATGATGGCCAGATGATGTTCGGGGACCTTTTGAGCCTTAAAGCTACCTGACAGATGAGGAAAAACCCCGGACAAAATCTCACTGAGGAAGCTTGTTCCGACAGGGCCCGCTGCGTGACAAGGCAGCACGCTATCTCGAGACTACAGCGGTGGACTTACAACAATGTAACCGATTTATTATACCACCAAGATAACTTCGTACGGGCGGAGAGGAAGAGTTTTAGCGCTAGTGTCGCCGAACAACTGAATCTGTGGAAGGGATGTAGGATAAGACTGTACATCCGATCACGTACTAAAATGGTTCAATTTTAAGTGTGGGTGGAGAATCCCTAAACACGTGTGAAAGATCTATACATGGTTGTCAAATTGTTATTTAAGCGCGGAACGCTCAAGCGGTCGGATCATTTGAAATCACAGTATTTGTCGTCTCTCCGTTACTAGCCTCACAATAAATCACAAGTGGCAACATGTAATGAGAAGTGACAGCCCATTCCTACACGTAACCCAATAGTAACATGGTTGTCAAATTAGACATTTTGCCAATGACCGCCTAGAAGGACGGATCATTGAAATCCATAGTATTTGTCAGCTCTCTATCTACCAGACAAAGAAAATATACAGAGAACAGGAAGTGGCAGCATAGTAAGGAAGAGAAGGAGAAAGACAGCTTGTTATTTTACAGCTGGCTTAACTTGGCAGAGAGAGATATGGAGATACAAGGGTAGATCGTTGACCACTTTAGTCCAGACACAAAAGAAAGAACCCACCCCGTTGTCAGTTTTCCTCTTCCCTCTTCCCCCTATTAACATCTGGTGAAGAAATTCCGACAACACTGTTACGAGTGAGAGAGTTGAGTACAGTTGTCTCATTCTACGATTCTACAAATTTCTCGTAAATTAAACCATAGAGACTATAGTTAACATATTTTCCGCCTGTTCAGACTACTTGGTGGAGTAATAATTGGTAAAGTCATCTAATTACGGGCCTTAGGAGGTCTTTGGCCTAGTATGAGGTTAAGGATCCAATCTTTTGCAGACAATAGGCACGAGTTGTCAGTTAGCCTTTTTGCCCTCCACGCTGCCGCCTTTAGTCCCAGATCGTAGTCCGGTAATTATTTCCATTAGAGGCTTTAATCAACTCTCTACATCTTGTCGCCGCCAGAAATTTAAGGTCAGTTTAAAAATATAGAAGCCATCGGGAATGGAACTCGGAACCCTCGGTTGTAGTGTATTACCTTAATAAAGAAAGCATGAAGCTAAATTTAAAAAATGCGTTTACTCAATTCTTAATAGTTGGACTTCATCCAATCCCCAATGACCGTTTGAAGCCATTCCATTTCATAACGAATTAAATAACTGGCACTATCAGATCCAGGTTCATGACCGCGCAGACATAAGCTCTCCAAGCGTCCCTATCCTGATATTTTTCCAGTAATCCTCTTAATTCACCTCCCTCAAATCGTGATTAATGTTATTTTCCCACCTCATTCTGTGCATACTTAGTGTGCGCTTTCCCTCTGGTTTTCCTACAAGAAGTTTCCATGCTCTCTCTTCCTTCATTCCCCATTCATGTCACATGTCTCACCCATCGCAGTTATTATAACATCTGGTTTCCTATAAAGATAATGCATCTCACTGTTATGGTTGTGTAATCACCTCCATTCGTCTCTCTGTTCGTCTCTCCTTGGTCCAAAATTTTTCCTAAAAATTTCATTCTCAAGTACTACTAATATTTTCTCCTCCCATGAAGTAAGGATGAGAGGCCATGTTTCGCATTCATATAATAATAATAATGATGATGATGATAATAATGATGATGATGATAATGATGATGATGATAATGATGATGATGATAATGATGATGATAATGATGATGATAATAATGATGATGATAATAATGATGATAATAATGATGATGATGATGATGATGATGATGATGATGATGATAATGATGATGATGATGATGATGATGATGATGATAATGATGATGATGATGATGATGATGATGATGATGATAATGATAATGATGATGATGATAATAATGATGATGATGATAATAATGATGATGATGATGATGATAATGATGATGATAATAATGATGATGATAATAATGATAATGATGATAATAATGATAATGATAATGATAATGATAATAATTGATAATAATATAATAATATAATAATAATAATAATAATAATAATAATAAGAATGGAAGATGAGCGATGGCCGAAGCAACTATATGAATGGCATCCTAACAGAAAGAAGAAAAGAGGAAGACCAAGGTTAACATGGAAGGAAAACATGAAGACAGTAATGCAAGCTAGAGGGCTAAGCATCGAAGATGCCCAAGACCGTAGGCTTTGGAGGTTTGGCACGGGAAGACGGCAGCAGCTGTAAAAACCCGAAGATAGATATATAATAGCTTTATTTTACCTGGCAGAGTTAAGGCCTTATGGCCTTATCTACCACTCAACCAAGTTAAAAAAGTACGAACATGATTCTTACATCTAACTATAATAGAAGTAAATATTACAATATAGTGTGTCTACAATATGATTATTATTTACAAAATACCTTGATTTAATCTAGATTTAACGAAATATAAAATGTACAAGATGGAAAAAATGAGAAAAAAAACTATTAATGACATAGAATAAGTTTAACTCTTGAGCAAAATTAATTCTTTAACAACAGATAATTGTATAAGCGTGACTTAAAAGTACCAAGTGTGCGGCAACCCTAACATCTTGAGGAAGGGAATGCCAGGAGTGGGCAGAACTGGTGAAATAACGGTTCTGTATATTTTTGGTTTTAAGTTTTTTGACAGAAGCAGGGATGTCAAGGTGTCCCTTTAATGCATAAGAGCGCCCGTTTTCAGAATTGAGCCTATGTTTATTTTTTTGTGCTCTTCTTTTCTACGGCTCCGTAGCGCAAGTGGTTAGATACTTGCATGGTTCTCGAAGTTTAGTCTCATTCACTCCATGTGGGTTTTCGTGTAGGACTAAACTGACCTCGGGCAGATTTTTTAGGGGTTTCTACCGTTTTCCCCTGTCACAAATTTCATTACACCATATCTACATATTCCTCTCATCCATTTCGTTTCATTTCGTTCATCCACCCCTGTTACAATGTGTCAGGCGTGATCGGGCGGCACCCTTGTTCCCCAGACCTCTATAATTATAAAGCTTCATCTCATCTCATCCGTCGACCCAACCCTCAGTTGGACACGAGTCGAGCATGCTATACTTAATTACTGTTTGTAATTATTGTTCCTAGGCATTTGAATATAGCGGAATTGTGTACAAGCAGATGTGAAAGGATTTGGAATAAAGAACTGGAGGGAGTTGGCGATGGACAGAGAAGGAAGGAAGAAAGCCATAGAGCAGGATAAAACCCACTTGGGCTAAACATCAAATAAGAAGAAGAATGTATTTATATGGCAGTAAGTAAATAAAAAAAAGTTTATAGGAATAGAAAGCTTAAATTTCACGATTTCAAATATATGTAGTATGGTATATTTTGCCCATGTACATGTTGTTCCACCCCACTGTACAAAATTCTATATTCTTTAAGATCTTGACTTCCTTTCAACTTATTTTTTTTCAGAGGATGATTTACAAAGAGCCATTTATATGTTGAATCAATTACGACTCTATTATAATCTCAAAGTCTCAACTTCAAAAACTAAAATTATGGCTTGTCAGGACAGAGTGCCAGTCGGATCAAAAATAATAATTAACAATGAAATAATAGAACATATAGCACACTTTAAATACTCGTATCTTGGTTCAGATATAACATATAGTTACGATTGAGATATACATAATAAATTAAACCGATATCAAATTATGTGTGGCACCATAAGAAGAACCCTCCGAAAGACTCGAAGAGAAACTCAGCTCAGGTTTTATAAAATTATGGCTGTTCCTGTTCTTTTATATGGATCTGAATCTTGGGTACTTACAAAAAAAAAAGATGTCTCACACATTCAAGCCACTGAAATGAAATTTTTAAGATCCGTAGAAGGATGTACACGCATGGATAGATTACACAATGAATCAATAAGAAAAGAACTGGATATATTTTCAATAGTCGATAAACTTGAAGAGCACAAATACCAATGGAAAGAACATTTAGACAGAATGGAAAATACAAGATTACCCAAAAAGATCAACACCTACAAACGAAATGGAAAAATATCTTTGGGACGGCCAAGGAAACGATGGACTTGAGACCGGAACAGATCGCATTGACCTAATCCTGGAAAGGAAGAAGAAGAAGAAGAAGACGTATATTTAGTGGTGTAAACGTTTCGTAACTGGCAAGAAATAGCAGATTAAAGTGAAATTGGGATCTTTTGTCAGAACATGGTGTGTCATACTGGCTAATAGAATGAGGAGACACAATTAGCATGGCTTAACACTTGGGTGGAGCACAATGAAGTGACATAGTTAACAAGGTCATTTGTTACAACAGTACTTCCTCTTTGACACAAGGAAATCTTGGTTGTGTGGGAATTAGATTTGAATATTTTTTTAGTTCATGTCTAATCGATTTTTATTATAGTTAACTAGTTGCAGTGGATGTTTCTGCATTTTCTGTTTGAATATGCAATATCAATTTCAAAATTTATTTGGTTTGAAATTACTAAAAATATAATTACAGGGCCTTATTTCTACTCTAACAGCACCTAAGTTGTAAATTTAGTGAATGATAATGTGTTAACCAACTTAGACTACTGGCACTATCGAACCCGTAGGTTCAAGGCCGCGCGGACATAAGCTCTCCATACATTCTCATCCTGCGATAAAGTTTTCCAATCATCCCCTGTATAATCTACTTCTCTCAAATCATGGTTAATGCCATTCTTGTACCCCATTCGTGATCTGGCAACTGGACGTTTTCCTTCTGGTTTTCCTACAAGGAGCTTTCATGACCCTCTTTCATTCCCTATTCATGCCACATATCCTGCCCATCGCAGTCTACGAAACTTAACTCTTCTTATTATATCTGGTTTCCTATAAAGATCATGTAGCTCACTGTTATGTAGTCTTCTCCAATTACCTTTTTTGCTCATCTCTCTTCGGTCAAAATTTGTTTCTGATACTCATAATCATTTCTCCTCCCATAAAGTAAGAGTGCATGTTTCGCGACCATATAATATAACTGGGAGAATAACAGTGTTATATTTTTTTCTCTCGGATTGTGGAGAGGATTCTCTTTCGGACTAAAAAGAACCTGTTCCAAATTCAGGTCTCACTGCACCCTCATAGTTTCATGCAAAGCTTCCAGATTCCTGACTACCTTCTCCTGGCCATCTAACATCTTGTGAAGCGACTATATAATCTTATATATACAAATTAATGTTTGTTTGTTTGTAAGTTTGTTTGTTTATTCGTACTTTATGCGCGGTCATACCATTGATCCGATTGTGATAGGGTTTTTGCAAAATGTTCAGATTCCCGGGATGAACATAGGCTATAAGAGAGTTATGATACTCAACTCCTACAACCTTAAAAATCGCCCTTTGTAGTGGAAAACATGAAAAAAGTAGCTCTTTGGACGCTTAAATGGCTTACGCTGCCTAAACCATAAGAAATACACAAAATTAATGTACACAGAATTGAATATCTCAAAAAGCTCTACAAAAAAGTCCACGACAGCATATGTTTATCTCTTACGGTAACTCACAAAAACCATTTTTGTCTTTCATTGATACCAAGAGTCCCTTATCTCTTACGGATTACTCACAATAACCATTTTTGTCTTTCATTGATACCAAGAGTCTCGCGCCGTAGCAAGTCTCGCAAGAAATCTTGGCGCAAAACTACGGGACTTACGCTGGTTCAAGTCTCTACGAGGGAAGAAATTTTCCTCATGAAATTTCGGTCAGTATGGGACCGGTACACAGTGGGTCAGAAATGAAATCTAGCTGGGGGGGAAAAAAATAACTGTTTCGACTCACTCTCATCAATTTATTTTTTTTCACTCTAATATAATTGTTATATGACGGTTGAATTGAACGTTCGGGCAGGACAACGTCTGCCGGTTACGTTAGTTAAAATATAAAATTTTATGAGTAATATCTCAACGGAATATTATCATACATTTTATTAAAGCGACTATATCCAAGGGTAATTTATTTTATTCCCGCGTCAATATTTCCTGTGCCCAGCATTATATAACGAGTAATGACCTAACATTCCATGTTCCTAGGAAAATGTCTCTGTGTTTGAGCCTTTGGCACGTATTTCCTGAAGTAGTCCCCGCCCGGAGAAACAAATGGGAAACTATTTTACATCCGGAAAATGTTATATCAGTGAAGCCAATGTCGGCGTTTCTTGACGATTATATTTTTACGGTGAAATATCTTTCTACGAAGGTGGTTTTGAACATTATATGTCAACATTCATATTGGATTTGGTAAGTGTTGAAATATAATACAGGCTATTTTTTTGCAGTGATGCATTTGGATAATTTACAAAGAGTCGTTCGTTGAATTATTTCCGATGTCGGAAAAGGATAAATTAATATGTTTTAACTTCTTCTTCTTCTTAACTTCCTGGTTTAGGCAAGAGTTGCCTGTTCCGTCTTCACTAATAGACCTAAGACCATGTCTTCCGAGGACGTCCGACATCTCTTCTTCCTCTTGGAGAATAATGGAAGATTTTATTTGGTAATCTACTTTCTTCCATTCTTTCTACATGTTCTTTCCTCTGTATCTTGTTGTTAAATATATTTTCTTATATGGAGTAGATCTGCAGTTCTTCACGGATATCCTCGTTTCTTATCTGGTCCATTCTAGTGCAGCCTTTTACTCTTCTTAAAAATTTCATTTCGGCTGCTTGGATTTTACTTTCTTGTTTGGTAGTGGTAATCCAAGATTCACTCCCATACAAAAGGACAGGGACAGCCATTGTTTTATAAAATTTTAATTTTGTTTGTTTATGGGCTTTATTATTCAATGTTCTATTTATTTACCACAAATAGCTTGAAACTGACGTGTTTTGTGTTCAATATCTTTATCATACCCATAGCTGATGTCACCATCCTAAATATTTAAAGTGAGATACTTGTTCAATAATTTCGTCTCTAATTACTATTTATGCACGGAGAGTATTTCTTCCACAAAATGCCATTACTTTTGTTTTACTTATTGAAATTTTAAAATTATAATCGCTACATATTGCATTTAGTTTTAACTGCAGTATTATATTGACCAGACATTAAATCAATTTAACAATCTCGTGACGTCAAGTTAATTATTGGCTACACGCCATTTAATTTTCAATTATACGGTATTTTCATAATTTTATACTTATGTCAGAGGAAACTGACATATACATTCCTGTTTATGAAATTAAATTATTATTGTCTTTGTACCTCAATACGCTTCGGTATTAATATCAATATTAATATGTGCTTCTACATAAAATAAGTTGGTTATACTCGATGTGGGGCATATCAACAAATACGTCCTATACCTAATTCGTGCCTGAGTTCCTGTTGTATGTAATGAAATCATATGTATGACTGCATTATCATTGATCGAATAACTTTTTACCTTTAAGCGTGTAAGATAATATAGTTCCATAACACTCGAATTAAATAAAAATAAAGTTCCATACACATTCAGTTATATTGCGGTTAAAATTAGTATCACGGTTGAATTTGATTCATACATAACCTCCAAAATGAAATAAATTTAAGAAATGTTTGCCTTCTAGATTGTAGATAATCGTACACCATTTACCAATAAATGCATTTGTTCGTAGCCCAATAGACGGAGTCGGCGGAGTAATATCTTATGCAAGTTTGATTACAGTACGACTGGAACTTAGCTCGGAATTACAGTAATATATATATATATTCCACCGCTGTGGTCTCGAGGTAGCGTGCTGTCTTGTCACGCAGCGGGCCCAGATTCGATTCTCGCTCGGTCGGGACAGGCTCCTGGATGCGGTTTTTTTCGGGGGTTTTCCTCACCTGTAAGACAAATGTCAGGGAGCTTAGGGCCCAACGGTCCCCGAAAATCATCCGACCATCATCGTCATCATCCTTATCATTATCATCCTTCACCGGTGTGGAAAGCAACAGGAAGCTACCACATCTATAATTCCCTACTAAAGCTGCAAAACATAGCATGAAAATGCTATGATTGCAGTGAAAGACCTGCGCTCGGGCAGAATTACTATGGATGGATATCTGAGAAAACAATATAGCCAATATGAGGCATGTGAGGTATTTATAGCTGTTGAAAGCTTTATATTTATATTAACGTGTCGTGAACGGCTTTTAATGGTATTAAATGCTTATTTAAAGCCTTATATATAAACAGTAATCTTAATATTGCTTACGTTAAAATTATTCACCACACGCTATATATTATATTAGGTTTCATGTTGGCGAAAATTGCGCGAGGTTAATTGTTTAGGAACTTTTATAATTCGTTTTCCACATTCGATTTACATACATATCAAACTCGACATTGTATGAAATGAAACTATTTAATAATAATAATAATAATAATAATAATAATAATAATAATAATAATAATAATAATAATAATAATCCATCCATAGTAATTCTGCCCGAAGGCAGGTCCTTCACTGCAATCATAGCATTTTCATGCTATGCTTGCAGCTTTACTAGGGAATTGTGTAGGTGTGGTAGCTTCCCGTTGCTTTCCACACCGGTGAAGGATGATGATGATAATGATAAGGATGATAATGATAAGGGTGATGGCCATATGATTTCGGGGACCATTTGGGCCTTAAAGTTTTCCTGACATTTGTCTTACAGGTGAGGAAAAATCCTGATAAAAACCTCACCCAGAAAAACTGCCCCGACCGGGGATCGAACCCGGGCCCGCTGCGTGACAAGGCAGCACGCTACCTCGAGACCACAGCGGTGGACTCATAATAATAATAATAATAATAATAATAATAATAAATAATAATAATAATAATAATAATAATAGCTTTATTTTATCTGTCACAGTTAAGACCTTGCAGCCTTGTCTAACGCTCAATGAGGTTTGAAAAAATACAAAAAATGCTCTTACATCTAAATTACAATAAGCAAAATAATTACATTAGTATATATCTACAATACAATTATTATTTACAGTATATTTTATTTACTCTCGATTTAACGCATAAAATATACTAGGTGTAAAAATGAGAAAAAAAAATTATTAGTGACATAGAATACATTTAGTTCTGGAGAAAAAATAATTATTTAACAAGTAACTGTATAAGCGTGACTTAAAAGTGTCAAGTGTGCGGCAACCCTTGATATATTGAAGGATAGGAATTCTAGGAGCGGGCAGAGGCTACTGTGAAAGAAGTAGAATAAGAGGAAGTGCTATTAAGAGGGATTGTTAGCAGACTGTTATCTTATGACCTCGAGTCAATATTGTGGTAAGAAGATGACTTCTCAAATCTGGACGCCAGGTAACTAGGAATGTAGGGATTTAGAAGCTTGAAAATAAGCGAAAGAGTCTTCTATACCATTTACACAATACGTAGCTTATTATAATGTTATAATTAATTCTGTATTAACCCATCAGTCCCTTTGAATCCTAAATGAAACATACAAGAGAGGTTTAATTTTTCCTCACTGAAGATCCCTCTTATTGGTTTTATCCTGAAATTGCTGTACCCGAAGCACGAAAATTGCTGTGAGGCATTGCAACAAACACACAGTCTTGTTCCATGCCCATATTTTCATTCTAATTCTGTTAAGGGTAGGTGGCAACAATGTATAAACCATAAAAAGAATATAATAAAATCGAGTGACGTATTTTGAAATTAATATACTCAAACCATTCGCAATTAATAGTTAGTACAACTAATAAGAAATATTGGAGAATTCGGCTTCAAATCCCAACACAGATACTTTTTTATATTTAATAAACTAACTAATACCCGGCGTGCGCTATTCCACTTAAATAAATGAAAATTAATGTGCTTTTATGTTTAAAAGAATAAGTAGAAGGAAAAATTATTATAAAATAATATTTTTTAGAGACCCCATGCTGATTTACCCGGCGTTGCCCGGGATCTGCTTATCCCGATCTTCTTGACATAAATGAGCTAAAATATGAAAATTAATATGTTTTATGTTTAGTTAAATAAGTAAGAGAAAACATTTATATCATCCCGATCTTCTTGGCATTAATGAGTTGAAAGACGAAAATTAATGCACTTCTTATGATTAGTTGAATAAGTAAAATGAAAAATAATTATAAATGTATATCGTAATTATTTTAAGATTCCTCGTGCTGATTACCCGGTGTTGCCCGGGAATGTAATTATCTCGATATTTTTGGCATAAATGAGCTAAAAGACAAAATTCGTTATTGTGAGTTATCCGTAAAAGATTACCCGTCATGTGCTACCATGCTTGCACAGGAATCTACGTACTTGTCTCGATCTTTTTGGCATCAATGAAAGGCAAAAATGGTTATTGTGAGTTATTCGTAAGAGATAAACATGTGCTGTCGGGGAAATTTTTGTAGAGCTTTCTGAGTTATTCAATTCTGTGTACATTAATTTTGTGTATTTGTTACGGTTTAGGCAGTGTAAGCCATTTAAGCGTCCAAAAGCTAAAATTTTACGTTTTCCACTACAAAGGACGATTTTTATGGGTGTAGGAGTTGAGTATCACAACTCTCTTATAGCCTACGTTCATCCGGGAATCTCCTGAACATTTTGCAAAAAGTCCCATTAAAATCGGATCAACGGTATGGCTGCGCATAAAGTACGAACAAACAAACCAACAAACAAACAAACATTAATTTTTATATGCTAGACCGGATAATATTTTCTTCGTTTTACGTTCTTTTTCTTCTTCATCTTCAGGGGTAGATCTTTACATCCGTTCACCTCATATATCTTCTCTTCGGACGTCCTATATCACGCCGTCCTATAGGTCTATGTCCAATTTTTTATATGGTTTTCATAAATATTTATTTTATTTAACATTCATAACAGCTGTTTCAATACACTCTATCTTCATTAAACGAATGTCATAAATACAAATAAATTTTCTTGGTATACATACTAGGTCCTTTCCCTCTAGTTTTACTTTATGGAAGAATTGGTATAATAATAGTTTTATACAGTCCTCTTTTTAGTTTTTTTTTTCTTTTTAGAAAAGTTGGGATTACAAGAGTACCTGTAATTCTAGTAAAGGCATGCATTTCAAAGATTGAGCTTAATTTTAATTTCTTTCTGCATCTCATTCCTGTTTGTAATTATTGTTCTTAGGTATTTGAATTCAGCCACTTATTTTAACTTTCCCTCATTTCCTTTATATGATATATTTCTATGTGTGACCATATATTTAGTATTATTGATGTTTACTTCCAGTCCCAAATTCCTAGTACCTCCTCGCTATTACCTAATAATACTATACCATTAACATAGGTATACCAACAACTTTTAATACCATAGATTTTTTACGCATTCTTTATCCTCTAGATATTTTAAAACCTTCTTCTTCTCTTGATCCTAAGCTTACAGCCTGTTGTGAAGCGAGTTTTTCCATGTTTATTGTTACACCCCGTCTCCAGTTAAGTGGTAGCAGGATATTTTTATAGGCCGAGTACAATAAAATGAGACGGGCCCAACATTAAATCAAGGTCAGGATTTACCTTACTTTGCAAAGGATAGCAAAAACTAAGGAATTGCAGGCAGTCACATAAATAAAGTAAACCTAAAACCAAAATATATATTTAACAAATTAAAAATAAGAGGAAAATGAAATATAATAAACTTTAGACGTTAATCATGTACACAGGTTATAAAGAGAGCTGATGCAAAGTTATTTATACAAAGCGTTGTTATTGAATATATTATGAAGTTATATGCTGAGTTTAGTATGCATATCTAAATCTGAGACAAATGCTACTCTATGATTAAGTATAAACAAGTACGAAGGCTTACGTTCGTCCATGATAGGTGACCTCGGAGTCGAGGACGCTCGCTGCAACCAGCCACATGGGGGTCAGAGCCATCTCTCCAACCCCCGACGAGTCTCATCTCGGGGTTGAAACCCCGGGGTTAAATATATTTCTAAGTGGGTCGCTTTCACATGACGTGGAAGCGTTAAGACTAACTTATCGTGCCGATACGTGATTGGTACACGTCAACCAGATATTCATTTATATTAAATAAACTGTCTAAAAAACCCTAATACTTATAATAACCAAATATTTATGGGGAATAATTAATTTTTAATAAAGCCTATAAACTTTGGGTCATAACATTTATCATGGTCTTCCTGGGAATCTCCTGCCTGTTGGAATATTAATTCGTACGACTATAAATTTAATTATCTATGAAAATAATATTAAGATTAACAAATATTTTCTTTTGTTTTGTTTTAAATATTGTACAAACGTAAAATTAATTTTCTATATCTCATTATTTTTCTTTGTTTTATATATACATTAGACAGGGACAATTTAATATGTCTTGATTGTATACATTTTATTATTAGCTTTAATCTTAATTTTAACTAACATTAACTAGTTGCATTATAGATCATAATATAATAGATATTATCTTTTTGATCAAATTTTTATTTAGTATTTAATATTAGAGTTCATTGTGATTGTTATATTCTGATGTAATATATGTTTGCCCTGGTGAGTGGAAGAGAAGGCCACATGGCCTTAACTCCACCAGGCTAAATAAATAAATAAATCTAAAAAATATAAATAACTTCCAATTCTTGAAACATGGTTATTCTATTCGTGCCATTTTCTTGTTATCCATTCATGTATTTGTTGTATTTTACATTGTTTCGATTGTATTCCATCATATTTTGTTTTCTTAATTATTTTTCTAAGTGTAATATATTATTGTGTTACCAACATTTGTTTTGTTTAGAATGTTTCGGGCCTCATTTCATAAGCATAAGTGAGCCCATGTCATACTGGGGTGATATGTGATGAAGACTTAACGTTCTCTGAATCGATACGGTAGCGTAGAAGGTCCATCAGGAACCCTGAACTTATCAACTAATGAAGACCCAGAATAGTAACTTGCTTGAAGTATCATCCTAATATTAATCCTGGAACCTTATGGTGGAGTCTTGGTGACCCCACAATATTCATGTGAACATTCGTAATTTCGGACTCAGTTTTTCAGAGCTTTGTGAGAATTCAGTTCTAACTTTGTTCTTTAAGTGGTGAGACTTTTGTGAGTTTTCATAAAATAGTTTACAAGAGGGAGAGGGAAATATTTGTTGTGGTAGTAGTTGGGGTGATACAAACCCCAACGTCAATGTGTTTTTCTTCAAACTGAATTTCGTGATTAGGCCAGTAGGCTGTCAAGTCTTTCAATTATATTGTAATTATCTATGTTAGTGAAACGGTAATTTCTTACTTTTTATTTTATTTTATTTTTATAATGGCATTTTCAAGTAAATGGCTCACAAGTGATGAAATAAGTGAACTCGTAAACAGAAGTGATAGTAAAGTGAAGTAAAGTAAAGTGATCCCACTATAGGCCTCAAGAGGCCCTTGGGGTAGTAGGAGGTTAAGGCTCCCACTTTTTCTGGACAATCGGCACTTGATGTCAGTCGGGTTGTCAGCCCTGCATGACGGCCGCCCCCAGAAGAAGCGTCTGGTACTCATTTCCGTTATAGACGAGTCGACCCCTGGGCCATAGTGCCGCCAGAAAGTCTGGGTCAGTTTAAAAATCCTGGGGTCCAACAGAAACAGGTGCACAACATGACAGAAGCTGTAGCTTTCAGTGGAAGAAAAATGTACAATTTTTGTCCTAGAAAAACGATAAGAAGTTATCTATGGAATGTGTGGACTGCATTAATCCCATGTGGAATGATCACAGGCCCCTCCTTTGTGCTTCATGTAGTGAACTTTCAAAATAACATTACATTGATCTGGCGCGTGATTACAATGTGAGATAGTTATATAGTTAATTAGTTATGTACTCCCTGACCCTCAATGGTCCGCTTAATGGTATGGAAGTTTAATTTACTAGAATGCATAATATGATAAAATAGAAAACCTTATACGAATCCTATTAAAATAAACACGTTTTAAAACTAAAATTATGTGAGGGCTAACTGTGACCCCACAATCAGGAATATTGATGCAACGTTTAACAGTCAGGTTCCAGGCTTAAAATAATTAATAAAATGAGCCTGGTTGAGAATTTTATAACGATGAATTCGACAACTTGTATTCAGACCCAGATATTGAAAATGTTATTAAAATTGGCAGACTGAAATGGGTGGGTCATATGATGAGAATGGAGGAGGAGAACACTACTAGAAACCTTACACTACTGAGACCAGATGGAGGAAGAAGAAGAGTAAGACCGAGGCGATGGATGGAAGGAGTAGTAGAGGACGTCCGAAAACTCGGGGTTGGGGGTGGAGAAGGAGAGTGTTGGACAGGGATGCATGGAAGAGTGTCCTAACAGCAGCCAGGGCTCATAAAGGGCTGAGCTAGAAGAAGAAGAAGAAGAAGATTGATATTTTAAAGCAGAGTTCCCCAACATTTTTGTCTCATAGACTACGTGGCATGTTTTTTCTATTTTGGGTAGATCTCCTGCCTTTCTAACATTGAATTTTTACAAATTCTCCTACATGAAATGAGTTTTTACAGCTGACACAATGCTACTCCCTTCTGTTTTCACTGATATGGGCACCTTGCGGGTCAGAGTCGACTACTGGTGGTAGATATAAAATGCTTTGGGATTGACTGTTTTAAAGTAATGAGAGAGTAATTTTAATTTTACTTTTAAGCACCAATACTAGGCTGATTGGGGTGTACAGCCTTTGAAATAATTAATGGTGCAGATCGAAGCCACTGCGCAATATCAGAGGTCAACCATTTGGTTCACAAGTATGCAACTATTTGTGAAACTAAAATCCGTTCTATTTCGTTGTGTGTCATGCAATAAAAATAATTTCTCGTAAATAAGTACTGCGGTAAATACTGTAAATAAAACGAAGCAAAACAAATAAAACAAAACAAAGAATATTGATTGAAATAAGGACGAGAGAGAAGAAAAAGTAAGCATGGCAGCGGAATCGAACACGTGATCTCATGCATGCGAAACAGAAGCTCCCTCCACTAGACCACAACAGTCCCTGCTAGAAACGGTCTATATAAAGCGATGCATTATTTCAGGACATAATTGTATATTGAAGTTAGACATTAACTTGACTTAATTTAAATTAATCAGACGCATTTTGCATTAGTAGTGAAAATAAACAATCTTGTTATGCCTTGTGTTTTGTAAACAAAGTAATCAGACGTTACAATCGTTATCAATTTTCTATACATACATATATATATATATATATATTATATATATATACACTTACTTACTCACTGGCACTATCGAACCCGTAGGTTCGTGGCCGCACGGACATAAGCTCTCCATACATTCCTATCCTGAGCTAATGCTTTCCAATCATTCCCTGTATAATCTACTTCCCTCAAATTATAGTTAATGTTATTCTCCCACCTCATTCTTGGTCTACCATCTGGGCGTTTTCCCTCTGGCTTTCCTACAAGAAGCTTCCATGCAAGTCTTTCATTCCCCATACGTGCAACATGTCCTGCCCATCGCAATCTACGAGACTTAACTGTTCTTATTATATCTGGCTTCCTATAAAGACCCTGTAGTTCATTGTTATGTAGTCTTCTCCATTCATCTGCCTGTTCATCTCTCTTTGGTCCAAAAATTTTCCTAAGTACTTTATTCTCAAATACTTGTAATCTCCTTTCCTCCCTTAAAGTAAGAATCCATGTTTCGCACCCATATAATATAACTGGTAGAATAATAGTTTTATATATTTTCAGCTTAACGTTTTTTGAAAGGAGTTGGGACATCAAGAGTCTCAGCAATGCATAATAGCACGCATTTTCAGAATTTAACCTATGTTTAATTTCTTTGTACATCTCATTCCTATTTGTGATTATTGTTCCTAGGTATTTGAATTCAGCCACTTCCTCAAAATTTCCCTCTTATAATTAAATTAATTAATTAATTAATTTCCTTATATATATATATATATATATATATATATATATATATATATATATATATATACAAATTTACTTATATAACGAAGCCTGCTTAACGTGTAGGCATTATGAAAATTAACGACGTTATTAAAAAAAATCCTGACCTGCGCATGCGTCGTCGCAAGAGAGTATCTTACCGACTGCTCTACTGAAGCGAACGATATGAAGAAAGGACTTATGCCTCGCAGCTGAATTTGACCTCAAGGGAGGCAGCTGTAACAACTTACTAGTGTGAATCGCTCTTCAAAACTATCGACCATCAATAGTAACGCCATCATTTTTTTTTTTCAAATGTTGTACATTTTGTCTTAATTCCACTTTGGAACAAAGAGGATAAAAGTAGGCTATTTATTTATTTATTTAGCAGGTTTCACAATGTTTCACATCTTCCTGCGCCCAATTAATTCATTGTCATTCTCCTCCACATTTCTGTGTCATTCCAATCTCCATCATCCAACCCTCTTTCCCTTATACTGCTAAAAAATCATCAATCCACGTTATTTTTGGTCATCCTATTTTTCTTCTTCTACTAAGTGGCACCCATTTTAGTATTCGGCTTGGGAATCTGTCTTCTGTCACTCTTTTTATATGACCATACCAATTTGTTCGTTTTTTTAAATGAAATCCACGATTGAAGTTTCAACATTCATATCTATAATTAATACGCGAATAAAACATTTTGTACCCCTTTTTAAGCACATTGCGCGCATGGGGGAGTGTGATATTTTGTATAATTAAAGTTCATATAGTGAAGGAGACCAGAAAAATAAAATTTGTGTATAACATGTGTTACAAATAAATTAAATTAAAATAAAATAAATTATCTCTAAGGAATTTATGTGTATTACTCATTCGTTTACGTTGATACCGAAAGTGCATTGTTGAATAAAAGTGACGTGTTGGAGTGAGAGACTAAGAAGAAGGGAAATATATTCCCGTACTAATATATTGACTTAGGCTTTCACGGCCGGAGTTACTATGATGATCTTGCAGAAGATTGCCGGGCTGTTGGCCGTGGTCTTGAGGCTTGTAATTCCCCAACGTTTCGCCAGAGACTGCGTCCGGCATCCTCAAGGGTTGTATTGCTGTTGGCTGTGGTCTTGAGGCTTGTAATTCCCCAACGTTTCGCCAGAGACTGCGTCCGGCATCCTCAAGGGTTGTATTGCTGTTGACCGTGGTCTTGAGGCTTGTAATTCCCCAACGTTTCGCCAGAGACTGCGTCCGGCATCCTCAAGGGTTGTATTGCTGTTGGCCGTGGTCTTGAGGCTTGTAATTCCCCAACGTTTCGCCAGAGACTGCGTCCGGCATCCTCAAGGGTTGTCTTGCTGTTGGCCGTGGTCTTGAGGCTTGTAATTCCCCAACGTTTCGCCAGAGACTGCGTCCGGCATCCTCAAGGGTTGTATTGCTGTTGGCCGTGGTCTTGAGGCTTGTAATTCCCCAACGTTTCGCCAGAGACTGCGTCCGGCATCCTCAAGGGTTGTCTTGAGACAACCCTTGAGACAACCTTTGAGGATGCCGGACGCAGTCTCTGGCGAAACGTTGGGGAATTACAAGCCTCAAGACCACGGCCAACAGCCCGGAAATCTTCTGCAAGATCATCATATTCCCTTACACCTAATAATAGGCCAAGTGGAAATTTAAATAGTATAAATAGTATACAAATGTCAAATGACGCGTTATTGTTTTTTTTTTAAATTGGCGTAACCAAGCTATACCACATATTTCCTATCTTTCGTATTTTAAAAATAAGTAGAAAATTAGTACATAATGACATATTTGTGGCAAACTTAAAATAATAATGAATTTTAGTCGAATTTCAACCGCTGGGCGACCACTAGTTTTGTTTAATTACGTTGTTTCTTATTTTATCTCTGCTAGAAATTCCAGCTGGCCGCCTCCAAAATCCATTTCTGCAGATTTTACTTATTGTTCTAGACAGGTAGAAAATTACTGAGTTATAACTAGGTAATAAAGTAATGGTAGAACAATTTAAACGTTGTCTTTAAATGAGCAAACCTCAACTGTTTGGATTGTAAATGAGGCAGAATGGTTGTAAGATGGATACTATAAACAAGGAAATAAGCGTTGATAGAGATTTACGAACAGAGATATTACGTTTAACACTTGTCTGGTATTAAAAAGGATTAGTTCAGATCAAACGTTGGTCTGACACAACACAAACGTTAATTAATAGCGTAATGAACTCTCACATATACTATTAACTAACGATAAATTCCTTTACTGTGGTTTTCCTCTCTTCAGGTTCCAAATATAAGTCAAAGTCAAGGCCTTCTGAACTTAAAGCATAGCAGCTTGATAACATTGATTATTACGGTGACCTCACAACGTTTGGACACGTCTATTTAAATACATATGAGCCCTTGAATATTAAAATATGCCATGTCCACTTTTGGTTAATTTACAAGTGAGCATATATACTGATACTTACTTACCCACTGACACTATCGAACCCGTAGGTTCATGGCCGCGCGGACATAAGCTCTCCATACATCCCTATCCTGAGCCAATGCTTTCCAATCATTCCCTGTATAATCTACTTCCCTCAAATCATAGTTAATGTTATTCTCCCACTTCATTCTAGGTCTACCAACTGGGCATTTTCCCTCTGGCTTTCCTACAAGAAGCTTCCATGCAAGTCTTTCATTCCCCATACGTGCAACATGTCCTGCCCATCGCAGGCTACGAGACTTAACTGTTCTTATTATATCTGGCTTCCAATAAAGACCATGTAGTTCATGCATACCTAGAATATATTTGTGTTTATAATTGTATTTTTCTAGAATTACGAAGTGCCTATTAAAACAAATAAAATATAGGACCATTCAAAAAGAAGGAACAGACTTCAAACATTTATTTCTTCCAAACTTAAAAAAAGAAGCAATATTCTAACGTTCTTGGATAGAGAAAAGTTAAAATTTCACTATTTGATGCATTCAATACGACAAATACCAAAACGGCGACTCATTTCTTGCCACACACGAATCAGCTGGTCTCTAGTCATTGAATTCACAGCTTCAACAATTCGATGTCGCAGATTTTCGAGAGTGTCAGGCATAGGGGGACTAAAAAGTACGATCTTTAACTTAATCCCACAGTTAAAAATCACACGGGGTTAGGTCTGGTCACCTGGGAGGCCACCGGCGATGAAGTTGATCTTCTGATCCTCCTCTTCCAATCCAACAGCGCCAATGCAACCGTGATCACAACTTCAAGTAACAGCGCCTATGCGGCCATGATCGGAATTTCAAACATTTCTCTTTCTAGAAACGTTGGAATTGTGTTTCTATTTTTAGTAGTTTGGAAGAAATAAATATTTGAAGTCTGTTCCTTCTTTCTGAATAGCCCTGTATTTCTTTGTATTACTATTTGTAATATGTTACCTATTTAAACCAGTATTTAGAAGAAAATTCTGTGTTCTCGAAATGTGGCATAATGGACATGACCCATTTTATACGCTTTATATTAGCTTGACCTCTATCTACGTATCTATCTCGTATCTATCTATCTATCTATCTATGTAACGGAATTTTTCAATGCGATTTTCACCCACTTAAAATCATTGGATCGACTTGAAACTTTGTATACTTGTAAAGGACCCGTGACAATACAATAATTTCATATTGTTTTCCTAAAATCCTGACAAGAATCATAAGAAAATAAAAAAGTGTCTTTGTGTCTATGTAACGGAATCTTTGAACACGATTTTCACCCACTTATAAACATTGGATCGACTTGAAACTTTGTATACTTGTAAAGGATCCGTGATAATATAATATTTTCATATTTGTATCTAAAATCCTGGCCAGAATCGTCAGAAAATAAAAAAAAGTGTCTTTGTATCTATGTTACGGAATCTTTGAACACGATTTTCACCCACTTAGAAACATTGGATCGACTTGCATCTTTGTATACTTCTAAAGGACCCGTGACAATACAATAAATAATACTCAAGTAGTATAAAATTTTAAAAATATATTATAAAACTGCGTTGAGATAACTATATAAATCTTAAAAAAATATATATAAAAGATCAGTACGTGGAATTCTCAGTCGTACTTAGCTATCAGCAGTATAAATTTTGTAGTAACCTAAACCCTATTTAAAAAAAAACAAATATTACTAGCGACAGTCAGTACGAAACTATACGCAGAAGATGACACATGTGTTGGAAAGACTTCCTAGAAACTTCACTCTGCTGATTGTTGAGTACAACAGAATTTCAGTTACTAGATTCTATATTTTAAAGTTTTACAAGGAGTGACAAATTGCTAATTTTGAATTTAAGTGTATAGATTTTAGTAGTTAAAGCAAATTCTAATCTGAGTAGCCAGTGGATCCTGTAAGTAAAAATCTGTCTGGTGCTGAAATCTAGTGGCTGAAAAGAAAACTGCCAAGACAATCACATATGAAGTGTCTCAACTTTGAACCTCATTTACTCAAAACTGAACTTATGTTACTTATTTCCCTTTGCTTCTAAGGATTTCATATATATATAACATTTTCTGAGATGTTACCTACATTGCATTATTATACCTTATCATATGAGTATGTTAGATTACAAGTAAGTAGTAATTTATTTTATTTCAGTACTTCACGATTTTGCAAAAAGGGCTGGAAATAGGAACATTACATTACCATATATTGAAATATATACAATACGGATACAACGTTCGTCAACATAATAATCCATCCATAGTAATTCTGCCCGAGAGCAGATCTTTCACTGTAATCATAGCATTTCCATGCTATGCTTTGCAGCTTTACTACAAGCTGTGGTAGCTTCCTGTTGCTTTCCATACTGGTGAAGGATGGTGATGATAAGGGTGATGGTGATGGCCAGATGAATTTCGGGGACCGTTGGGCCCTAAACGTCCTGACATTTGTCTTACAGGTGAGGAAAGAATAAAAACTCACCCAGGAGCCTGTCCCGACCGGAAATCGAAAACGGGGCCCTTGCGTGACAAGGTAGCACGCTACCTCGAGACCACAGCGGCGGACTAACATAATAATAAGTAATGGGATTGATTGACTTTTTTTCGAAAGAAAGGAAATACATTTTCATTTACATTGCGCACGGGCATGTTTGGCATCCGTGCATATTCTGTTCCATGAATGAAAAAAAATACTAATACGTAAACAAATACATACATCACCTACTCTCATGTATAAAAACAATGAATATATGTAAGTCTGTCTACAGTACTAAGTTACTAATTCACTGGCACTATCGAACCCGTTGGTTCATGGCCGCGCGGACATAAGCTCTCCATACATCCCTATCCTGAGCTAACGTTTTCCAATCATTCCCTGTATAATCTACTTCCCTCAAATCATAGTTAATGTTTTTCTCTCAACTCGTTTTTGGTCTACCAACTGGGTATTTTCCTTCTGGTTTTCCTACAAGGAACTTCCATGCACGTCTTTCATTCCCCATTCGTGCCACATGTCCTGCCCATCGCAATCTACGAGACCATGTAGTTCACTGTTGTCTCTTCTCCATTCACCTGTTTGTTCATCTGTCTTTGGTCCAAACATTTTCCTAAGAACTTTACTCTCAAATACTCGTAATCTCCTTTCCTCCCTTAAAGTAAGAGTCTTAGTTTCGCATCCATATAATATAACTGGTAGAATAAATGTTTTATATATTTTCAGTTTAACGTTTTTTGATAGGAGTTGGGACGTCAAGAGTCCCTGTAATGCATAATAGCACGCATTTGCAGAATTGAGCCTGTGTTTAGTTTGAAGGTAACCATTAAAATTACATAGGCGTAAGTTCCGTGACTCACGGACAACACTACATTAAGGCCAGTATCGAGAACGTCAATAATAATGTTTTTAATCAGGCTTGAGAATCTTTTACGAGCCTGAAAAGCTTAAAATCCCTCCCGGAGGACTTGCTCCTTGGATTCTTCCATCCTAGAAAAATCCGCCGACCCTGTCCGGGTTTGAACCTTCGACCCTCGGGACCAGAGGCATGAAACAGAGCCAAAATAGTCCATTCTATGAATAGCATACTATAGCCAGTATTGGATGCATTACTTAAGGCGCGTGGCACTAGGAAGGTCGGAAGAGGCACTGCAGATAGGGGGAAGAAAAGTAGTAGCCATGAAAAAAAAAAAATTGCGCGATAGTTGTGTTTTGCCGGACCTTACCAGAAATGGCGACATTATTGAAAGTTTGCAACTTCCTACATTTCGGAGGTTGCCCAACCTAAATAACTCTACTGCTAATATTACATTATACACGCACTGCCCTCATATGTATCTCTATGTACAATTACGTCGTAGCTACAGAAACTATCCAAAAAGGTAGTGTTAATACGCTCTTTGGATTCTTCCATCCTAGAAAAAATCCACCAACTTACCAGCAATGCGCGACATTATTTGAAAGTTGAACTTCCTACATTTCGGGCCTCCGTTTCGCCAACCTAACTAACTATACTGCATAATTGACATGTAAACGCACTGCCCTCTATGCTATTCTATGCTACAATTTACCCGTAGCTACAGAAACTATCCAAAAAGGTAGTGTTAATGCTCCTCGGATTCTTCCATCCTAGAAAAATCCACCACTTACCAGCAATGGCGACATTATTGAAAGTTCAACTTCCTACATTTCGGGGGTTGCCAACCTAAATAACTATACTGTAATATTACATTTACACGCACTGCCCTCTATGTATTCTATGTACAATTTACGTAGCTACAGAAACTATCCAAAAAGGTAGTGTTAATGCTCCTTGGATTCTTCCATCCTAGAAAAATCCACCACTTACCAGCAATGGTGACATTATTGAAAGTTCAACTTCCTACATTTCGGGGGTTGCCAACCTAAATAACTATACTGTAATATTACATTTACACGCACTGCCCTCTATGTATTCTATGTACAATTTACGTAGCTACAGAAACTATCCAAAAAGGTAGTGTTAATGCTCCTTGGATTCTTCCATCCTAGAAAAATCCACCGACCCTGTCCGGGTTTGAACCTGCGACCCTCGGGACCAGAGGCATGAAACGAAGCTATAATAGTCCATTTCTGAATACTATAGCCGTCTTGGTGAATTCTAAGGCGCGTGACAGGAGGTAACACTGCAGATAGGGGGAGAAAACTAGTAGCCATGAAAAAAAAAATTGCGCGATAGTGTGTTTTGTCGTACTTACCAGGAATGGCGTCATTATTGAAAGTTCAACTTCCTACATTTCGGGGGTTGCCAACCTAAATAACTATACTGTAATATTACATTTACACGCACTGCCCTCTATGTATTCTATGTACAATTTACGTAGCTACAGAAACTATCCAAAAAGGTAGTGTTAATATACATTATGAAACAAATCACTGCATTTTAAATGAACTCAACTTTATTTGAAACAATATAAAACAATAAGTAGGTACTTGCGGCCATTTTATCAATATAATTGTTCTCAAGGCCTCCTGTTTCAACTAATAAACATTGCCCACACAGTTAACGTTAGTTAGTTGTTTATAATGAACGCAAATATTTCCAACAAATATGTTATTATTTTGCTATTATTTGTTACTTTGAAAACACGATCGCGCAAAAAATAATGTACAACGCACGTTTGTGAAGCGTTTTACAGAATCTTGGATATTAAAAACTTCGCTATCGTTCGGTTTTTAAACATTTTCCCTCGATTCTGTAAAAACCACTTCCCAATCTCGCATCGTAATATACTGTTCTTATTGATAATAATAAAATAAATTGTTATAAAAACAACACTATTCTATAATGAACACTCGAAACTTATAAAAAACAAAAGTATTCATTAACACAGAATTAGTTGATAAAACAATAGTAACTATTATGTTTTCAAAATTGAGGGTAGTTGTTGGCAGTACCTGTAACTCGTCCTCCCCTCTTACTGCACCATACAACATAGACACCTCATATGCGGCTACAGAAGCCAGAACTGCACAGTAGTCCACCGCGGTCGACAAGGATGTGGATTAATGTATGACTTTAGTGAATGCAGCATTTGGTTTAAGAATTTCTTTCTCAAACGATACAATTAGTTAGTTTATACGTAATATTTCGGTTGTTTCTGGTATCCATGAACAGTGTTTTGTGAGTACAGGGTGGACCGCTCGAATGGACCTAATTTCAATTGCTTGTTACTGGCAAACGGTTGAAGATAGAAACTTAAAACAACGTTCATAGTACAGAAAAACTCACCAAGTTTCGAATCCTGTCGGTAGATGGCACAAAGATACGTTTCTCGTTCTTAGATTTAATTGTTTGTGAAAATGGCGACTCCGCAGATGAAAGCGCAAGCTGTTTTGTGGTATGCGGAGTTTAGATCAATCATTAGAGTTCAAAGGGAGTTCCGGCGTGTGTTTAACCGTGATGCTCCAACTGCTAGAAGCATAAAGAAGTGGCATGATACATTATTAGCTACAGGATCTGTGTTGAAGAAGCATGGTGGTGGTCGCAGAGCATCCGATGAAATGGTAGCAAATGTTCAAGCCGCATTTGAGCGAAGCCCCCGGAAGTCATTAAGAAGAGCTTCGCGGGAACTTCAAATACCAAAATCGACATTACAACGGATTGTCCACAAACGCCTCAAACTGCACGCATATAAAGTGCAGTTAGTGCAACGTCTGGAGCCGAATGATATGCCGAAACGAGTGGAATTCGCCAATACGATGCTGGACCGTCTCGGCGCTGATCCTGACTTCATGACCAAGATTTTCTTCTCGGACGAAGCCACTTTCCATTTGTCAGGCAAGGTAAACCGGCATAATGTGCGGATCTGGGGATCGGAGAATCCTCACGCTATTCAAGAGCATGTTCGTGATAGTCCGAAGATGAATGTTTGGTGCAGTTTGTCACATAATAAGGTCATTGGACCGTTTTTCTTCGCCGAGAAAACTGTTCGTGGTACCACATATCTTGACATGCTGGAGCAGTTCTTCTTTCCACAAATTGAACAACTGCAGCCTAACATCGTTTTCCAGCAAGATGGTGCTCCTCCCCACTGGTCCAATGAAGTTCGTACGACTTTGGACAACATTTTCCCTGGCCGTTGGGTTGGTAGGGGAGGACCAATCGCGTGGCCCCCGAGATCTCCCGATTTAACACCACTGGATTTCTTTCTCTGGGGCTATGTCAAAGATAAAGTTTACACCACCCCAGTCAAAGACCTTCGTGATCTTCGTGAGCGCATCATAGAGGCTATTGAGAACATTCCAGAAGACATACTCCAACGTACTTGGCAAGAAATTGTTCATCGCTTTGATATCGTCACAGTGACTGCTGGGGCTCATATAGAGATGTGGTGATCTGGATATCAAAACTTGGTGAGTTTTTCTGTAATATGAACGTTGTTTTAAGTTTCTATCTTCAACCGTTTGCCAGTAACAAGCAATTGAAATTAGGTCCATTCGAGCGGTCCACCCTGTATATGATAAAAATATGATAGGCCTTACTATTAGCCACTGGAATATTTTTGTCAGTATTACGAACTGCTGGTTTTCTTTGGGCTTAAAGGACCTTCGGGACTTGGAAATTTTGGTAGCATGAGGTTCTAGCCGAGCGTTAGTAAGAGGATGTATTAGATATAAAGGCATACGTGTTTTTGAACATAAATAAATTGATTCCTAATTTATCTATTTTTATTTCTAGAGAATAATGATTACAAATAACCCTAAATATTGACACTAGATCACAAGATAGCAGTCTGCTAACAATTCCTCTTCATAGCACTTCCTCCTATTCTACTTCCTTCACAGTAGCCTCTGCCCGCTCCTGGAATCTCCTTCCTCGAGATATCAGGGGTTGCCGCACACTTGGAACCTTTAAGTCACGCTTATACAGTTACCTGTTGTCTAATGATTAATTTTTCTCTATTTATATAATTTTATACTATGTCATTAATCTTTTCCTCGTTTTTTTTATATATATTGTACATATTATATATTTAATTTGTTAAATTTAGAGTAAATCAAAATACATTATAAATATTAATTGTATTGTATTCATAACTTGTAATCGTTATATATATATATATATATATATATATATATATATATATATATATTGTAATTTAGATTTAAGACTATTTTTTGTTTGTTTGTATTTTTTTAAACCTGGTTGAGTGGTAGACAAGGCCTTAAGGCCTTAACTCTGCCAGGTAAAATAAAGCTATTATTATTATTATTATTATTATTATTATTATTATTATTAAGTATTCTAACCCTAAATAACTAATCTAAGCTTATATTAAGAAAACCTACATTCTAACTTTGTGGGGTTTGAGAGAGGGAGATGTGGGTTTTATAACTCTACCCTTATCTATATTTTAAAAATGATCTACTATCTCTTTAACTTAGACACATAGTATGATCTATTCGAAATACTTGAATTCTTCTTCTAATTGTACTAGCAAATTTGTTAAGAAAAATGGTCGGTAGACTTACCCATAGCTACTGCATCCACTGACTGACCCGAGTCCCTTACTTTGCCAGGGTTAAATACTAAACTTGACCTAGACCTCCACTGACTTAACTGTACTATCATACCAAGGTCTAAATGCACAGATTTTCCAGTTAGCCTTGAAAACTTTGTTCTGAAATATAATGTCTCCAAAGCTTTATTTCAACAACGTTTTATTTGAATAATTAAATTAATCTATGAAAGAAAATAATCCATGTAAAATACTCTATGTATTCATAATGCATTCATAACAGTCAGTGATATTAATCAGTTTTAAAAATGAAAGAATATAGTGATAACATCGGTATTTAGTTTTATATACATTGTATTTTCAACATCCAAAACTACTGCAAAATTGATATTTATTTGCTATGACAGCTATACGTGTAAAAAATTAATTTCTTCTTTGTTGCTTACAAAAAAAAAAAACTTAAGACATCCAAAGTGAAAATTGTGAATTTAGTTTTCTCTGGTTTTGAGTCCTCTATTATATTTTCTTTCTCACAATGGAACTGACATTAAAGTCACAGAAGCAAGGACTTTCTTTGGCAACATGTAAGATGCCAAATAAAGCGCTACTATTGCTTTTACCTCTTCAAAAGAACAGATCAAAGGAAAAAGAATAAGAAAAAACTTCTACCCCTGACGTGTTGCAGTTCCGCCCATTCCTGAAAATCTCGTTAAAAAAAAGGAGAAGGTACGAAAAAAGAAAACGTAAAAGGTGTGGATGTAGAATTTTTCTGTTAAGTTTGACTCCCTTAAGGCCATCTTAAATCCTAGACCACATACGTAAGATTCTTGCCCCCTGTTTGGAGTTTGGGAAGTGTGAATTCACAAAGTCGCCCTCCATTATAAAAGATCCTAGTGTGGAACATCAACTCTTATTCTTTTTTTTTTCCTTACTCCATCATCCTCATCACCACCATCATGGTCTCTGGATAGAGAGTTTGTCCCGTGCCGTAGACAAGTACTTAACTCATTACCTTCAGGTTTAATTGCTCAATGCATTTCCCCAGAATCCGAATTTAAATCACCGTAAATTATATTGTCTGTTTTCAGACATTCAAAACGAATAAAAGATAACGGTACTTGAGATCTCAATAAGGGTGAAGGCCAAAACACGTTCCTATACTATTAAAAAATATTGATAAATGATTGCCCTGCCAAAGGATGTACAAAATATTGTAAAATATATAACAGGCAAACTTAAGCGTGTGTACATCGTCTTCTGAGTTGAAGACCATTTAACAACCGGCGAGTGCACTTCGTCTTCTGAAGCAAATGAGTTAAGGCAAGATGCCAAGGCGTACTAGAGCTACTGAACTTAAGCTTGTTCGAGTCCCTATTGGGGAATGAATTTTCTCACAGAAAATCTACCAGTATGGGACCGATGCCTTCCCAGCATCACGATGAATTTGGAAGCTACAATAAATAGCGGCTTCAGGTTGAGAAAACTAGCTATATCGACTGGGATACCAGAATTGCTGACCACGTGTCACTACTATACTGGTTGGATGATCGTCTACCTCTGTGATTAACATGTGGATTTGAGGCCAGCAGCCGGGTGGTAGGCTAAGGGCTTTCTAGGCCTGTCGCGCCATGGAGTTTGTTTTGGATACAGGATTTTCAAAGTAATTTTTTATATCTTGTGATTCATTAGATAAATAAAATAAGTATAGAACTACTCAAAGACGGAAGCAATCATTACCGTTTACAGTAGTATTTCCTGATGAATTTTATCCAGACTAACAGGGGAGCAGCTATAGCCCCTTACTTACTTACTTACTTACTCACTGGCACTATCGAACCCATAGGTTCATGGCCGCACGGACATAAGCTCTCCATACATCCCTATCCTGAGCTAATGCTTTCCAATCATTCCCTGTATAATCTACTTCCCTCAAATCATAGTTAATGTTGTTCTCCCACCTCATTCTTGGTCTACCAACTGGGCGTTTTCCTTCTGGCTTTCCTACAAGAAGTTTCCATGCACGTCTTTCATTCCCCATACGCGAAACATGTCCTGCCCATCGCAGTCTACGGGACTTAACTGTTCTTATTATATCTGGCTTCCTATAAAGACCATGTAGTTCATTGTTATGTAGTCTTCTCCATTCACCTGTCTGTTCATACTTTGGCATGGGTTCCCTGAAGTAGTCCCCGCCCGGAGAACCGAATGGGGGACTATTTGACCTCCGGAAAATTTTACCCCAGTAGAACCCATGTCCGCATTTCTTGACGGTTGTATTTTTACGGTGAAAGATCGTCACTCTTTCGACCAAGGTACTTATTTCGTCTGGCTTATCACCTTCGACCAGTTCGGCATGGGTAACCCTATCGGCAGCAATGCTACCGCCGGCATAGCTCTCAGGATCATTTAAGCACACAAGCCACTCCACCACGACAAGGTAAAGATACCATGGAGGGCCCCTTTATACACTAATATCTTGAACTCTCTTTATACCCTTCATTACACTCTTTTTCCACGACATTTGCGATCTTCCTTTTTTTTTCAGGAATTAAACCCAATGGGTACAACTAGGACACGACACACACACCCAGTCCCAAGGTTGAGATTTTAAAAATCCCTTACCCCGCCGGGAATCGAACCCGGGTCGCTGGAGTGGAAGGTAGGCAGTCTACCGACTACGCTACAGCGACGAACGATCTTCCTTTTTTCCTCTAACCTTGAGGGTTTCAAAACATGGCTTGTGTCTCAATGGCATCCTGATTTTACCGATGAACGTGACCAATGCATCTTCATTTCCTCGTCTTTGTTAGCGAAATCTGAAGAAATGAAGCTATTGTTTTAATTTTTTTTACAAATCATAACTCCTATTCAGTAGACACCGATAAATTACATTGCATTACCTTTTTTTCTTTGTCCATTTCGTCACTTGTTTACCTTCTTATTCGCTTGCATTTACTATATTTCCCCCGTAACTTAGGCTATCTACAATTGAGGGCTTGTTTAGATTTGTTTTGTGCTATTATTGGACATAATGTTGATGATTATCGACAGCATACGGCTTGCTGCCCCTGCAATCCATGTGTAAATATATCTGAATTGTATTATAATTTACCCTAATATATATATATATATATATATATATATATATATATATATTGACGATTTTTTTAATTATTAATTTAACACTTCTCATAGAAGGATAAATTATATTTGAAGAGAAAAATTTTCTCTTCAAATATAATTTATCCTTCTATGAGAAGTGTTAAATTAATAATAAAAAAATCGTCAATAGAAGCCCTACTGGCTATAAAGTAGTGTTAAATTCCCAATAAATGTCTTCTTAACTAAGAAGCCGCCATTTGCAAAGATAGAAGCTATGGTTTCAAGCATTTGGCGCGAGGGAATTACAACGTACATAAGAGAAAAATTTGCGTCTAGATCTTAACTCGCCTCGGTAGCTCAGTTGGTAGAGCACTTGGCCCGGAAAGCCAAGGGTCCCGGGTTCGAGTCCCGGTCTAGGCGAACATTTTTCTCTTCAAATATATATATATATATATGTTTGTGTGTGAATCCAAGATAAAAGACAGTCCGTAGTCTTACTTCTCATAATATTATTCAACTGTTTATACGTGAAACCAAAACAGAAGACAGTCATAAATCTAACTTCTCATTATACTTACGTTGCAATGTTACATTTTAGTACATAAAAATCGCAGCCCTAGTAATAAGTATAATTACTACAGAATTATTTCGTCGAAGTTTATTTCTGCCGAATTTAGTATACGTACTGAATTCTATGTGTATTTATTAATAATATAAAGTATGCCCTACATTATAATACATTAGGATAATTTACCAAAGTTGTCGCGCTTGCCCTGAAATATTTGGCGGCGGTTCTCCAGGGAGTCGCTCCGCACAGTTTGAAAACCCTGCTCTACCAAGAGCAGTGGTCTGTCTATACAGTATTCCCAGAGAAATAAAGTCTCATGAAGGAATGCGGCTGAGCCGAACGCCGCGCGAGTCTAGATTGTATTGTACACTTCGAAAACATAGTTTGGCAATTCGCTGTAACATAATTAAAAACTAATATAACATATACAATTAGTGGACGTCATTAATTATATATAAACAGGTTTAAAATGTAATAAGACTTCTTTCTGTGCCCAAAGCTTTTTTTAAATGTTTATCTTCCTTCTCCATTCTTCTCTATCTTCCCATTTCAATTCTTCCAGACCTATCTCCCTCATATTACTTCTTATATCGTCCATCCATTTAAATCTAGGTCTATCTTTCTTTCCTTTCTCAGGTGGAATCCATTCTAAAGCTTGTGTTGGGTAATCTTGTCTCTGGAATTCTACGTATTTGACCATACCATTCTAATTGTCTGTATCTCACAAAATCTAATATTGAATTTTGGACTTTCATTTGTTGTCTGATGCTTGTATTTCTGATATTTCCAATTTAGAATATCTAGTTGAACGTCTGAAACAATCCATTTCAGTACACATAAGTTTTAAACTCAAATTATCATTTTTCTTAGTTTAAATATTTTATAATTCAATTCTTTCGGCTTTGACACTTTGGAATTTTTAGCAATTACTTGTTTTAATGATGAATAGGGAGCTGGTCTATTGAATCAACCCCCAACCTGGAGGACCAGGTAATTTTTGTTCGAGGTGTTCTTCCTCTAGCCTATAACGAAGCAACGTCAAACTGCAAGGCAGTAGATGTATAAAGTCTGTCCGCTCTTAAAATGATCCTCATAAATACAAAACCATGTGATCTGCTCGCTTTTCATTGGTTATGGATGCCGACGTACGTTGTAGAAGCAATAAGTTACCGAACAAGTAGTTCCCTTCATTAAATTAAAAATGTGCCCTCTGAATATACTTGTAATTATTCGTGAATGAAAATAATAATATTCAAAACATAGAAAATATACTAAAATACAATAATATTATAATGATATTGTGAAAAAATTAGTGTCTGGACCAGGAATCGAACCGTGGACTTATCGTATTCCGTACGAGCGTGCAAGACCACTACACTATCCGAGACATGGTACAAACATTAATAATTCTTTCTACATATACAAGTCTATAATTCTCGTTTCGTCCGCTGTCAGGCAGATCTCACCAGCAACGACAACGACCGGTTTCGTTTAGAAGTATCTATGTTTGAGAATTTTACACCACCACTTTTGTAAGCAGTAATCGAAGTTATTTTACACTTTCCAATATTGTTATTTTAACACAGCTCCAGTAATGGAGAGGTCCACGGTTCTATTCCTGGTCCAGACATTAATTTTTCTTTTCACAATATCATTATAATATTATAATATGGTCAATTATTGGAAATGTGTTAAAATAACAATATTGGAAGGTGTTAAATTACATCTAAAATACACTTAATCAGTAATTACAACTTAAAACAGTTTATTACATATGGATGATGCATTTTCAAAATGGCTGAAAGTGTCGAGTCTTCTGTTACTGTGTCGTCATCTCCCTGCCAAAAGTGATAGTAATTGTGGCACGAATGGCGGAAGCATACAATTGACATATTTTGTTGATGTTAGGATCTCTAAGAGTGGATAAGTTATAGTTACCTCTTCCGCCAGGTACACCGTACCGAAGGACCCCTCCGCCACAGAGTACCAGAGAAGAAAGTGGACAAGTTTCGCGTACATGCCACAATCGGCGCTAGTGTAGAACAACTAACGACATCTAAATTTTTTCAATTTTTTCTGGTACTAATATGAAATTCAGCACCGTCTGGTGGTAAAATTCTCAATTATAATTATATAACGCCATCTGGTGAATAATCATAGAATTGAACTTTTATAGGAATTAATGCATATTAATTAATCATAAATTATGGAATTATTTGTACCCAGCCTCACATACCTAAGATTTTCTTTAATATTAACAGAAGGGAAGAATGGAAATAAATAAAACATGTTAATTTATTTTCGTTTATAAAAAATTAAAAACGTGCATTATGAGCTCTTTTAATAAATATTTACAATTGACCTACCCCCTTATTCTCACATACATATTTTATACAATATTTATTAAAGAACCGTAGCCATGCCGTACATCTGAAGTCCATTATAAAGTCACATTTTTAAAATGTTTATTAGAAATGGCTGTACACTAACATCACTCTTCCTAACCTAACAAATCTTAGAATTTAATCACTTCTAGTAGGTTTATCTTTGAAAATAGATTCACATTAAAACCGTAAACAAGCTTGAATTTACTTACAAATTAGAGTAAAATAAAATCTAAGTAATGATTTTAACTTTCGATAATATATAATTTTTACAGTACCGTCTACATAGAACGAAAGGATAGCAGTAAACAATTTAAATTTACAAAATGGCTAATTTCCCATAATCCCAAGTGAACACGCCGTGTGCCTTGCATTTGTTTTATTTAGTTACATATTCTGTTACTACAAAGCAGCGCTACCATTGTAGTTTGCTCATCGTAGTTCATCGTAAACGACCGACATTTTTTAGATGTCACTGTACTCAGTTTTCCCTCTATTCGAAGCTTCTATAATGTAATCCGCTATATCTGCCATTGAGGTTTTCACCGTAGCCGTGGCAAGGGGCCCTCGCAAGATACTATCAGTTGGGCAAGCTAAACCATGCTCTTTTTTTTTGTGTTGATTCTTCCCCTCACCCTTTAACCTGGCTTGGGTCCGGCTGTGGCAGTTTTAGTGTGACATCATGTGAGTGTAATTAGTCAAATCAACACAATAAATCTTGCTCAATAGCAGGAATCTGTACCAACTAATCTAATTTATTATGTTTAGTACGTCGGAACAACAATCGCTACATAACCACTAGCCAATAGTATTCGAGGAATTTACCTGCATGCAAACTTAACATCCTCGTTCCGCACTAGATCATCATCCCGCGCGGGGCACTGGGAATACAGTATCTATGACTGGTTTCTCCTTACGAGAAGAGGAGGAGAGAGAGAGAGAGAGAGAGGAGAGAGGAGAGAGAGAGAGAGAGAGAGGAGAGAGAAGAGAGGGAGAGAGAGAGAACGAGAGCGAGAGAGAAGGAGAGGGAGAGAAGGAAAGAGAGAGAGGGGGAGATAGGAGAAGTGGGATGAGGGAGAAAAGAAAGAGATGGGGCAGTATGGGAGAGAGGGATAGGAAGAATAAGGGAGGGGAGAGAGAGATAGAGAGGAGAGGAGGGAGAGAGGGAGAATAATATAGGGAGAGATAAAAAAGATAGAGAAGAGGGAGAGGGGGTAAGAGAGGGGAGATAGTGAGAGAGATGAAGAGGACAGAGAGAGGGAGAATAGGAGTATATGGAGAGATAGAGAGAGAGAAGAGGGAGAGAGAGAGGGTAGAGATAGGAGAATAGAGAAAGATAGAGAGAGAGGGAGAGGGAGATGGGGGAAAAGAGAGGAAGAGATAGTGGGAGAAAGGAGAAAGATAGAGAGAGAGGGAGAGGGAGATGGGGAGAAAGAGAGGAAGAGATAGAGGAGAGATGGGGAAAGAGAGGGAGAGATAGTGAGAGAGATGGGGAGAGAGATGAGAGAGATGAGAGAGATATAGAGATAGAGAGAGACACATAGAGAGATAGAAAAAAGAGGAGAGAGAGATGGGATAGAGAGAGAGAGAGAGAGACATAGAGAGAGATAGAAAAAGAGAGAGAGATGGATAGAGAGAGAGGAGAGAGAGAGAGAGAGAGAGAGAGAGAGAGAGAGAGAGAGAGGGATTAGCTCTTCTGATTTGTTAAAAGAATATTTCATGCATAATGTTTATTTAAATTTCATCATCGCCTTAAAAAGACGTAATAATTACGCCCTCTTCCACTACTTTCAAAGTAAAATACTTTTTATTTTATCCTAGAAACTTTGGGAATCTCGAGAAAGTTTTCTTTCTCTCTCGTATTAAGGGTGTAGAAGTTAGGCTGGGTTTTGTTATTTTCTGCAGGTGAAAGTTGTAATTTATTAACCGACACTTCTCTGTGCTTAAATCCGACATGCTTCTGAGCCAAGCTTTTCCCCTTGGGGCTGGAGATTAGAACCCCTTTCATTTTAATTATAGAGCGAGCTCCGACTGTGCAATCAAAATTTAACCGCGTTTAAAAATAAACTAACTGAAGTAGGCACAATTCATTTTGCTTCTAGATAAACTCTATATTAATATGTTAAACGTATGAAACGTGCATAGGCCTGATAGTTATCAGGTAACTAGTTACAAAAATAAATATGAAATTATTGTATTGTCACGGGTCCTTTACACGTATACAAAGTTTCAAGTCGATCCAATGTTTCTAAGTGGGTGAAAATCGTGTTAAAAAAATTCCGTTACATAGATTCAAAAACACTTTTTTTTGGTTTTCTGATGATTCTGGCCATGATTTTAGAAACAAACTATGAAATTATTGTATTGTCACAGGTCTTTTACAAGTATACAAAGTTTCAAGTCGATCCAATGCTTTTAAGTGGGTGAAAATCGCGTTGAAAATTCTGTTACAAAGATAGATAGATACAGGTCAAGCTAATATAAAGCGTGTAAAAAACAGAACTTTAGTAACTAGGCCAAGTTAAAACAGGACCGTAGAGAGTGTTCTAGTTAAGTCTCGTAGACTGCGATGGACAGGACATGTGGCACGAATGGGGAATGAAAGATGTGAATGGGAGTTTCTTGTAGGAAAACTAGAGGGGAAACGCCCAGTTGGTAGATCAAGAACGAGGTGGGAGAGTAACATTAACCATGATTTGAGGGAAGTAAATTATACAGGGAATGATTGGAAAAACATTAGCTCAGGGTAGAGATATATGGAGAGCTTATGTCCGTGCGGCCGTGAATCTACAGGTTCGATAGTGCTAGTTAGTTAGTTCGTTCGTTAGTTAGTTTATTCATCTCGGCCAAAGCGTAGCCTACTTGACACTTACGTTATTGTTCTAAATTTAACAAACCCCCTCACATCTCAATTGTTTGGCAATGAGAGTATTAGTGAATTCCGAAGGAGTTAGGCCAATAAGGATATTCCCATGAACATAATTTTGAAAATAAACTTGCATGTCTTCTACTGAAAGAATTACATTGGAATGGATCCCCCAAGAACTCAGTTGAAGAGGCAGACCGAAAGAGATATGGAAGAGAACCATCCTTGAAGAAATTGCAAAGGAAAGGAAAACCTGGAGGGAGGCGAGGAGTTGGCTCAGAGTAGCGACGCTTTGTGGATGACCTATGCTCCTGGTAGGAGATAAAGGAGATAATGATAATGATATCTTTGTTATCGAACCTAGTAGACACTGGATATAATTATATATACAATCTATATGTAAACACTCTAAATCATTGTTTCCCAACCTATGGTTCGCGAACCCCCAGGGGGATCGCAAAATATTTCAAGGGGTTCGCCAAAACTTTTCCGTAATGACGGGTTTCGAGGTTAGGTATTGCAGCATTGTAATAATAATAATAATAATAATAATAATAATAATAATAATAATAATAATAATAATAATAATAATAATAATAATAATAATAATAATAATTATTATTATTATTATTATTATTATTGTTATTATCTATCTTCAGGATTTTACGGCTGCTACTGTCTTCCCGTGCCAAATATCCAAAGTCTACGATCTTTGACATCTTCAATGCTTAGCCCTCTTGCTTGCATTACTATTTTCATGCTTTCGTTCCATGTTAACTTTAGTCTCCCTCTTTTCTCCTTTCTGCTCGGTTACCATTGATGTAGTAGTATTAATTATCATTATTATTATTATTATTATTATTATTATTATTATTATTATTATTATTATTATTAAGTTAACTCTATAATATCCCTTGTTGCATATGAGTAATATCGGTAATCACATTCCATCCATAGTAATTCTGCCCGGAGGCAGGTCCTTCACTGCAATCATAGCATTTTCATGCTATGCTTGCAGCTTTACTAGGGAATTGTAGGTGTGGTAGCTTCCCGTTGCTTTCCACACCAGTGAAGGATGATGATGATAATGATAAGGATGATGATGATGATGATGGCCATATGATTTCGGGGACCGTTTGGGCCTTAAAGTTTTCCTGACATTTGTCTTACAGGTGAGGAAAAGCCCCGATAAAAACCTCACCCAGAAAAACTGCCCCGACCGGGGAATCGAACTCGTGCCCGCTGCGTGACAAGGCAGCACGCTACCTCGAGACTACAGCGGTGGACTTTATCACATTATTTCCGCAATAAATTAATATTTATCGTGAATGCCTGATTTACAGTTCTAATAACGTTAGGTATACATTTGATTTCGCTACAACTAGGCCTACACGTTGTGTAACTTTTAAGCCGTAACCACAGTTACTTTAGGGTTTAACCGTTAAGGGTTAAGTTAATTTAAGTTTATTAAACCTTTTGCTTGGAATTAAGTTTTATGCATTTCTACTGTATATTTAAAAGTCAGGGGTTCACCCAATTCAGATCGTTGTGGAAGAGGGTCGCGAGTCCTAAAAGATTGGAAACCGCTGCTCTAGAGATAGAACACACCATAAATAAAAATTTCAAGTCCGGTTGGTGTAAGTCTGACTTGAATGACACCGTAATTTTCATCATCATCATCATCATCATCATAGTACATTCACGAATTTAGGCCATTTATTGACGTGTTTCGGCCTCAAGAGAAACACCATCCAAAAGTCTTTTGAGTGGACGTCCTGGTCTTCTTCTTCCTGCAGGTTGATATCTTAACATTTGTTTGGGTATTCTGTGATCTTCCATTCGATGAACATGTTGCATCCATCTTGACTTATAATCAGAAATTTTGTTTTCTAAAGGTTCCATGTGTAATTCTTCTAAGATGTCTTCATTTTTTTTTTTGTGTGATCTAGTAGTGTGTATCCTGCAGTCCTCCGAAGGTATCTCATTTCAGCAGATCTAAGTCTCTGTGTATCCTTCTGTTTCAACGTCCACACTTGGCTACCATACAAAAGAGTTGGAAGAACCAGTGTTTTATACACTTTTAATCTTGAATGCTTTTGGACTAACTGTGGCTTGAAGATAGAATTTATTAACCCTAAAATTCTTAAATATTTAGATATTTTTGCATTTACATCCTTTTCTTCTTCATATGAGAACACCGTAATTTTAAAACCCAAAACTAGTGTGAGAACACAAGAGGTTGCTGACAAGTAGCTATTTACTTGTAACAGTAGCACGTTTGTAATAAATTAACAAGGTGAATTCTGCGAAACTGATATTTGTGATGCTATAAGAAGATTCCATTCTATCAACACAGGATCACATTGCTATCACAAGGAGTCTCTTTTACACATCATATCCGTGCAAAGAGGACACATGTAGTATAGGAAAAGTTTCTTATTCTACTTGCAGCTGTTTGCTAAATATTCACTAGTGATGAAACGGATATCCGTAAACTATCCGGCCTAAATTTAGTATCCGGTCGGATACCGGATTTAAAAATAAGATATGTTTGATATAAAATCATAAAATTTACACCAATAACGCTAAGAAAATAATTTTGAATAATATTTTTTCATATATCTATGGATATATGAAAAGAAAAGAAAATGTAATATGGACAACCTTTGCACCTACAATTTGTAGATCTAGAGAAAGCATACGACAATGTCCCTATAGAGAAACCATGGATTGCTTTAAGACGTATGAGAATTAAAAATATAATAATTAAAGCTATACAAAATGTATATGACAATTGCAAAAATTAAAATTGGCAGTAAATTGTCACATGGTTTTACGATAAATAAAGGTCTTCGTCAAGGTTGTTGTCTGCCACCGACTCTGTTTAAAATATATGTACATGAAATATTAAGTAATTGGAGGAGAAACTGATCAAGCATGGGAATTCTTATTTCAAACAACAAAACTTTATACAACTTACATTTTGCAGATGACCAATTGTTAATTGCACAAGATTATGAAGGTTTAGAATATATGACTAGAAAAATAATAGAAGAATATTTAAGATTTTTTTTAAGATTTAAGATTTATTTAGCCTGGTGGAGTTAAGGCCATGTGGCCTTCTCTTCCACTCACCAGGACAAACATATATTACATCAGAATATAACAATCTTAATTAACTCTAATATTAAACACTAAGTAAAAATTTGATCAAAAGATAATATCTAATATACATATTACGATCTATAATACAACCAGTTAATATTAGTTAAAATTAAGACTAAAACTAATAATAAAATGTATACAAGCAAGACATATTAAATTGTCCCTGTCTAGTGTATATAAAAAAACAGGAAAATAATGAGATATAGAAAACTAATTTTACGATTATACAATATTTAAAACAAAACAAATAAAAATATTTGTTATTCTTAATATTATTTACATAAATAATTAAATATATTAATATTGCTAAAAGAATACTATCAGTGAGGTGTATAAGTCAGTTTGTTATTAAATAATTCTTTAGTTTGTTTTTGAAGGATGTTATAGTTTGACAGTCTCTGACATAGGGTGGAAGGGAATTCCATGTTTTGGTAAGTGACACCGTAAAAGATAATGAATAATATACAGTGTGATGAGGCGGGATATAAAGGACAATGTGCTGATGGGATCGAGTGTCAAGATTATGTGTGTCGGATAGTCTGATGAAGCGGCGTGATAAATAATTAGGCGATGATGTGTGAAGTATTTTATAGAGAAGGGATAGGGAATGGACAGTTCTACGATCTCTTAGACGAAACCACGATAATTGTTCCAGGGACGGTGTAAACATGGTCAAATTTGCGAATACCACAAATAAAACGTGCGCAAGAATTATGAACACGTTGAAGTCTTTGAGTGGAAATAATATTTAAGTCTGTAAAAAGAGTGTCACAATAATCAAAATGGGGCATTGCAAGTGTTTTTACTAACATTTTCCTAAGGGCGAATGGCAAACAATTTCGTACACGATTTAATGAATGTATTATTGAGAAGACTGTTTTGCATGTATGGTTTATTTGTGTATTCCAATTTAAGTTTTGTCAATAAATACTCCTAGAATTTTTACTGTCTCACTATAAGGGATTTGAACTCCGTTTAGTGACACATGCGAAACTGTGTTTAGGTTAATTGTAGATAATAGTCTCTGATGACCCATAATGATTGATTGTGACTTTGTAGGATTTAATTGCAGTCCATATTTAACTGTCCAAGTCATTAGTGAGTCAAGATCCTCGTTAATTTTGGCAAACAGCGTCATTTAGTGAATATTTGTCTGTGTGGATGTAGATTTGCATGTCGTCTGCAAATAAATTATGTTTGCAATGCTTTAGGGAGTTAGATATGTCATTTATGTAGATTGAAAAAAGCAAAGGTCCAAGTACCGAACCCTGTGGAACCCCAGCTTTACGGAAGGACCAAGAAGAACATAATGTATGATTTCCTATAACAGATTGCTGGCGCTCATGAAGGTAGGAATTGAACCATTTCGTGGCACTATCAGAGAGTAAGAGGTTTTTAAGTTTATGCAACAATAAGTCCAAGTCTACCGTGTCGAATGCTTTACTAAAGTCCAGTAATGTAAGAATGGTAAGTTTTCGATTATCAGCAGCTTCGCGTATGTCTTCGCAAATATCGTAGTAGAGCAGTATTTGTATTGTGTCCTGTCCTGAAGCCTGACTGAAATTGATCTAGAAGGTTGTAATCATTTAGGTATTCAGTCAGTTGTTTATGGACTAATCGTTCCAGAGCTTTTGAAAGAGTAGGTAAAATGCTAATGGGTCGAAAGTCGTTCGGGGTTGAGGGCGTTTTTAACTTTAGGCAGTGGACGTACGAGGGCTTGTTTCCACAATGAGGGATATGTAGAAGTTTGTAGTGAGGAGTTAAAAATATGAGTTATAGTAGGTAGTATAGCTTCGATTATTTTTATTCAGTAAAGTAATATTTATACGGTCAGTTCCTTCTGCTTTGGTTTTTATTCGCATGATGGCTTTCTATTACGTCGTAGTCTGTAACATATGAGAAGTGGAAATGTTCTCTGTCGGGTTGATTTGTCAGTGATAATTCATTCATTGTTTGTTCTTTATCCTTTGGAGTAGTAGTTATACCTGTGAAGTGATTATTGAGTGTGTCCAGGGAAACAGGTAATTTGTCTACCTGTGTGTCTTTTCTCCCAATTCCCATTCTATTCAAGTTTTTCCAGATTTCTGAAGTATTGGTATTTGTTAGGTTGTATAAATGTCTAAGTTTGGCGTTTCTTATAGCTTGATTTGTCTTGTTACGTAACTGTTTATATTGAGTGAGACTTGTGTCTGTTTTGTTGAGTCTATATTTCTTTATGTGCTGCGTCTCTATCAGTCATCAAGTTACGAATTGAAAGAGTCATCCAGGGTGCAGGGCGTCGTTTCACGAGTTTAGTTTTTATGTGGGGCATGTCTGTTGTATAATTGTAGTATAAAGTCATTTAGTGTCTCAACTTTTTCATCTACAGAATGCAGCGTCCATATTGAATGCCACGGCATCTGCATAGCTTCTTCAATTAGGGTTGCATTGTCTATATGTTTTAAGTCTCTATACGTAATAGTCTTTCGAGTCGGTTAGGGCACTGCCGTGAATATGCTAAGAATATAATATCAGGTGCTGATATTTCCGGGGCTGGCAGTGCCCGTGAGTAAGGACTCTGTCTCGACTTATTAGTTGCAATTAAGGTCAAGTAACGTCTCAGAGTGATGAGTGTGGATGTGTAGGCCGTATGGGTAGGAGAGTCATATCACAAGCTTGGAACGTTAGCCATCAGTTGTCGTGGTATGTTCTGTTATCAGTGGCTAGTATATTTATATTAAAGTCGCCCCATACCGATACCAGTATTCATATTGTATTCGGCCGTTTTGTAAAGTGGGACTCAATTTCAGCGATGGCTTTTATTGTAGTGAGGTGGGTATACTACACAGAGAAGACATTTTTTGATAATGACAAAGAATTTCTATGAACAAATTTCGGCAGATTGGTTCGTTATTAGATAGATACACAATTTTAGGAGTAAGGTCCGTTCTAACGAAGGCTCCAATACCGCCCCCGCGACTGTAAACACGATAGTGTCTAAGAAAGGTATAACCATCCATGTTAATTAACGAAGCGGGTAGGTTGGGATTTAGCCACGTTTAAGATGATATAGAAGAGCATGCAGATTTAAAGAGAAGAAAAATGTTATGATTTCATATTATATGTGCAGTAATACTTTGAGCATTGAAATGGGCTACATGCAATGAAGTAGGGTATGCGTATTAAAGCTATTCATGAAGCATTCCTTGAAGTAGTGGGGTCGAGAAAGGTGTGTGGGAAGGTTATTGTCCTGTAGACTGTCAAAGCGTGTCAAAGGGAAAAATCATCATTTAAACGAAAAATGGTCGTAAAATATTTCAACAATACTTACAATACTAAACTTGGTATCACGTCACTAAGAATACCTTAATTTTATGTACTATAATTAACATGTTTACAAGTGATTTAACTGTCGGTTTGATACACTGGGCCGTGGTCGCAATAATTATATTTCTGAGCCCAGGTAGAATGATGCGTTTGTTATCTCCTTCTTTAAGATGTATTGCTCGCGTCAATTGTCCACACATTTGTTACACCATATTTGGAGATCGCATTCTCTTAATAGCTTATACCTCATTTGAGTTAAGTCTTCCCTAATTGTAACACCACTCCCTTTCAGCTGTTTTTTGTTCTGGAAAACCTCTCTCCTTTTCCGATAGCTTACGAATTTGACGATAACCGGCCGTGGCCGGTCCGCCTTTCTCCCCACACGATGACTCCTATCTATATGAAAATATGAAAAATGGGGTTTAAATTTAAACATGAAAAAAAAAAGAAAATATTTATCACTTGGTGAACCAGAACAAAATTTAATTTTGGAGACTGGAGAAACAATAAAATCTTGTAGTGAGATCACATATTTAGGAATTAAAGTAAATAAAAATGGGAGTTGTGAAGAGGAAATAAGAAATAGAAATAATACAGGAAAATTTGCAATTGCTTGCCTCAATGGAATATTGTGGGATAAAAATATAAGTCATAAAAATAAAATGAATATATATCATACAATTGTTAAAAGCATGATTACTTATGGAGCAGAACTTTGGCCATTAACAACAAAAACAAATAAATACCTTTTGGCAACGATAATGGATTTTATACGAAGGGCCGCAAGAAATTTCAAGAAGAGAAAAAATTAGAAACTCAGTTATAAGGGAGAAAATGAAGATTGAAGACACTATTTTAGATTATATTAAAACTCAGCAATTAAGATGGTACTGACATGTCCAGCGAATGGAAAAGAATCGACTATCAAAATCTGTTTTGGAATGGAAACCTGAGGGAAGACAAAGCAGAGGAAGACCTAAAACCTCCTGGAATCAGGGAATATGTTTATATATGAAGGAGAAACATCTGCAACCAGGAGATTGGATGGACCGACAAAATTGGCTATTAGGAATCGGACGATGTTAAAAACATTAATCAACCGATGATCTATCTATATATCTATGGATGTGAAACCTGGACATTAACAAAGGCAGATAGTAAACAAATAGAGGCTGCTGAAATGAAGATGTTGAGAGCAATGGCAGGATACCAAAGGACCGATAAAAAGAAAAAAGAAGATATAAGAACAGAACTTAATATATTTAATCTCTGTGAATGAATAAAATATTATCAAAATGCTTATCTTCAGCACGTATTACGAATGAATGAACAGCGCATACCAAGAAGAATGTATAATTATAAACCAAAAGGTAGAAGAATGTTGGGAAGACCATTGAAGAGAGATGGAAGGACCAATTCGACCTATAATGAGATCGGAACAGGCCACTGGACTTAATCCTTGTTGTTCATGATTTCAACGGATTGGACATAGGTAGGTACCTACATCTATTTACCTAACCATAACATCCAATTGATAAATTGATCTATCAATTCCATGAAGTAATTTCAAACAAAAGAAAAAAGCAAGTTTTGTTTGGTACATATATACGTGTTTTTTTTTTTTTTTTCCTTCACCGCCGCGAAAAATTTCAACATTGCATAACAAACAGCAAACTTTGGATCGTCACGTTTATATCAAAATATTCCCATAAAGGCGATCATTTCTTTACCGATGTCATTTTCGTCGCTAAATATTTTTAGAATTACTTATAAATAGAGCGAAGAATTATAAGAAGAAAATTATACCAAAATATGAAATCGTAAAAGCAAAATATGAAAAATATGAAAATTATGACACAAAAAATTATGAAGCTAATATTTTCTAAACTTTTTACACATACTCGTATTTATATACATAGGTCTGGGATAATTTATAAGTGTACATACCAGCACATAAGTACAAGCAGACCTTATTTATGGCTCAAGAAATTAAAATATGCACTGTATTTTCATTTTTATTAGCTTTTTCAATAATTATAACGCAATATAAAATATCATGTTCATGATTTTAAACAATTTTAATGGCTCACGCCATAGCTTAGTTTTTAAGGATTCATGCTACAAATCAGAAAGTCGTGGGTTCGAGTCTCGATGTGGTCAAGATTTCTAGCTGAATTGAACTTTCTAGCGGTATTATGACCCCGGGGTCTACTCAGCTCCTTAACGGAATTGAGTACTAGATGCATGTTCTAGGGACAAAGGCGGCCATCAGGCAGGTCCGACAACCCGGCTGACATCTCGTGCCGATTGCCTAGCAAGATGGGAGTTTCAACATCCCAAGGGCCTCCCAAGCCTGTTGTGGGAGGTTATATATCCATCCATAGTAATTCTGCCCGAGGGCAGGTCCTTCACTGCAATCATACCATTTTCATGCTATGCTTGCAGCTTTACTAGGGAATTGCTTTCCACATCGGTGAAGAATGATGATGATGATGATGATGATGATGATAATGATAAGGATGATAATGGTGATGATGGCCATATGATTTCGGGGACCGTTTGAGCCTTAAAGTTTTTCCTGACATTTGTCTTACAGGTGAGGAAAAACCCCGATAAAAACCTCACCCAGAAAACGCCCCGACCGGGGATCGAACCCAGGCCCGCTGCGTGACAAGGCAGCACGCTACGTCGAGACCACAGCGGTGGACGTTATATATATATATATATATATATATATATATACATATATTGTCGCTGATGGCACGGGATTTTCCTCTTACTTAATGGACTTAAATAAATACACAGTTGTTATGTAAAATGTTCTTTTTCACTTTATTTCCTTCTCCACAACTATCACTAAATCTTCAAACACAATTTGATTTAACAACTATTCTTCTTTGACAGTTTATAAGATAATCACTTATAACACAGTTGCAGACACAATCCTTCGTCACAGTTACGCTCACAATTAACCTCTCGCCATCCAACACGGGACGGGGGGTCGTTCCGCTCTCACCACATATTTACAGGCGAGTAGACGGAAATTTCCAGGTCCATGAACGAGATGTTTCGACATGGAACCCTCTAGTCTTCCGATGTTCTCGAATGGGGAAACTCTGTGGCTCATTAGACTATAAATATCGGTGGACCCTGTACTCGCGATTGGCTATTTGCCAATCCAATCCACCAATGCGAGGTTTTTCTCGCCGGCCCGCGCAGTTTAAATGACGCTACTACAACGCGTCACAATATCAATTAATTGATTAATTTATATTTAATTATGAAATCCAAACAAATACAAGAAAGTTGAAAAATATGAAGGAATATGAAATTTTCACCAAAATATGGACATTTTGCCAAAATATTATAAAATTTGAAATTTTGTTTTGGTCTTATTTGATTCTACATATCATAAAACGCACTGATACTTTGACTCGGTGATCTCTGACTAATGGTTTAAAACACGAAATTTCATAAAATTCCTTGCTCTACTTAATAAAAATATTTTTATGATAACCTCAATAACAATGCGCCAATCGGCAATGTTTTGCCGAATATCCGACCACCGGATATCTGTCTATCCGGCTTCAAAGTTGACCGGATATCCGGTATCCGGCCAAACGGTTATCCGTTTCATCACCAATATTTACACACCATATTGAAGGCTTAATTGTATTTTCAATCATTCTTTTGCTTCAGTGCGTGCACTTATATTTCAACTGTTTTTTTAGATTATTTTTGGTCGATGTGACTAATTTCTTATACTTACCAATATTGTTGTTACTGGAAGTAAGTCAACGTTCCCACATCTAACCTGGTTGCTATGCAAACAAAAGAAATCGTAATGCTGATATGGACTCTAAAAGCACAAGTTTAGTAAATAAAATAAAACATTTCTTGAATGTTTTGTACACTAACTCGTACCTTTCTTTAGACTTTTCCGGAATTAATGCAGAACACCCCACTCTCCAAGCTTCTTAAATTTCACTATCATCTACCTTGACTCCTTCCACAATAAAATTATCAAACAGATTCTAATCACGGTACTACTATAAAAATGTCTCCACATCCAACAATCCTTGATTATAATAAAACAAATGAAAAGCTACATAGCAACGATCACCAAATGTTTCTTTCTCATAGAAGCCATTTATATCCAACCAATATTTTAATTCATGTATTACTATATTTAACAAAAATTAGTCACATCGACCAAAAAATAGTATGCAATACACATGAGGTAAGCACGTAACAGATCTCGAAAATTGAAAAAAAAACTCGGCGCAAGCACATCGTTTTTTTTTCATACTTTTTCTCTATCAGAAACAAGTGCTTACCTCACTTGTATCGCAATATACTATTTTAATTCATGGTTTTAATAGACGGTTTAATATCTACTGACATATAGAAAATGATGTTCCATTATTTAACGATGCTTTTTAAAATATTAACTTATTTGTGTCACAAATCAAATCTGAGCGTTTAGGACACCCTAAGAAAAGATGCATGGACTCAGTGAAGCTAGATTGTCATCAAATCCTGAACTGTAGGAATTGGCAACAGAGAGTATTGGATAGAGAATATTGGAGGTCTAGCATCAAGAAGGCCCAGACCCGCTATGGGCTGTAGCGCCATTGGAAGAAGAAGAAGAAGACATTTGAAGGTAAATATGAATAAGGGCCGACCAAGATTGCGGTGAATGGATGTATAAACGAATAGATTTTTGAGGATGTGAGGAAGTTGGGTATTATAGAATAGTGGCTGGTTGCCAGGGATAGAATAGCCTGAAGCAGAATTCTAAGGGAACCCGAGGTTGTACTGATGATGATATAGACGTAAATGAATATCCTGGGATACCATTAAGAAAGTTTTTGATTATCCAATGTTATGATCATATTCTGGAAGTAACAAGTATGGTTAAATGTGTTTCCTGTAGAAAACATTGTTAATTGACGTTATAGCAATCTGTAACTTGATTCCGCCACTTTTTTACGACTTGAAGGCGAGAAAGGGGGGAGAAACAATTTCCGGAGTGGAATATAGTTAGAGACTTCTCCGGAAGATGGCAGTATCCATTACAGTAACACTACAGAGTTAACTAGATTCCTAAAAAAACTGCTAAACTTTTTTCTATTTATTTTCTTCCTAGAAAAGTAGTTCAGGCATTTCTAGAGATCTAAGTTGGCACCTTTTTATAAAGAAAACTCAATTTGGTATGTTTTCTACAAAGATAGAATTAAGAAAGAGATATCACGAGAGAAAAAAAAAAAGTAGCTCATTTTATTTGTATTATGTGTCAGTCGTTTCTAAATGTAACCTGAAACAGGCCTGTCTGCTCTATTAAAAATTGTTATACATGACGTCAGACTACCGACGTAGTCAATGATGCCTCATACGTTGAAATTTCGGGTTCGATTCCTGTAGGATCGAATTTCATGATTTAAGTTGCTCAGCAAGAATACAATTTTAAAATATCGAAAGAAAAAACAAAAATAATGTAATTTAGGGGAATTGAACATGTAAGATCAAAAATCATAATAGACAACAAACCTCCGGAACAAGTAACACATTTTAATTATTTGGGTTGTAATTTTACCATAAACACAAAAACTGAAAGAGGCGTAAATATGAATCTGTCAAGATTCCAAATTATATGTGGAACTATACATAGAACATTAAAGAACAAAACAAGAAGATATACTAGATTGAAGTTTTATAAAACATTGGATGTTCCTGCATTACTTTATGGGAGTGAAACTTGAGTAATGACCAAAAAATTACAAAGTAGAAAACAAAGCGTAGAAATGAACTTCCTTAGAAGAACGAAAGACTGCACAAGAATGGATCGGATAAATAATGAACACATAATAACAGAGATAAATATATATGCATTGAATAATAAAATCAAAGAATATAGAGAAAATGGTTTAGGTATGTAGAAATAATGAATGTAACAAGATTACCAAAAGCAGCATTTAACTAGTGAAGTGAAGAAGAAGAAGAAGAAGAAAGTTGCTCAAGATTTTCCTCAACTTCAAGACAAATACTAGAAATTCGGCCACTACTTCCCTAAAAAGTCCCGCTCCGTAGCCAAGTGGTAAAGGAAAGATGCCTTGGCGCAGAGCTATGGGACTTTTCGCTGGTTCGAGTTTCCATTGGGGAAGAAATTTTCTCGTGGAATTTCGTTCATTAAGGACCGGTGTCCACCGAGTACCAAATGTCACCCCTACATTGGCTGGATGATCTTTTATCTCTGTTGTTAGCATTTGTGGTAGGCCAAGAGCTTTCTAGGCCTGTCGCGTTGTGGAATTTTACTTCCCTTAAAAAAACAGATCTTATATTCATTGTCAACTAGCCTGTTCCGGCTCCAAATTGCTGCTGTTTTCATCTTTTCTTTGGTCTTCCCAAGCGTCTTCTCGTGGTGAATAGCTGTATGCTGCTTTTGCTATTCTATTCTCAGTCATCCTTGCCAAGTGTTGTTTCCAGTTTGTTCTGTATTTCACTACTGTTGTGTTTAATTCCTCTACTTTTATTTTCCGTATTGTGTTTTTTGTCTGTTCTTTGATGTCCTGCTATTGGTCTGAGGAATTTCATTTCAGCAGCTTGTATTCTGGCAGATTCTTGTGTTGTCACTGTCCATGTTTCGGATCCATATGTAATAACAGGCACTGCCATTGTCTTGTATAATTTCATTATAGAGTCTTTCCTGCCCTTATTTTTCAAAGTTCTTTTTAGTGTTCGTGTTATATAATTAAACTTATTTAGTTTGTTATTTATATCTGTTTCCGCTGTGTATGATATTCCGCAACCTAGGAAGTTATATCTTAACACTTGTTCTACTGGTTTATTGTCTAATATTATCTTGCCCGAACTGGCTGAGGGCCCTTGAAAGCCACTTTTTTATTTATTTTTCTGATGATATTTCCATATTGCATAGTTTTATAAACGCAAACGGTAACATATCATATTTATTATTTTAAATGGTTTTGATTTCATGGTATCTTTACCTTGTCGTGGTGGAGTGGCTTGCGTGCTTAAATGATCCTGAGAGCTATGCCGGCGGTAGCATTGCTGCCGATAGGGTTACCCATGCCGGACTGGTCGAAGGTGATAAGCCAGACGAAATAAGTACCTTGGTCGAAAGAGTGACGATCTTTCACCGTAAAAATACAACCGTCAAGAAATGCGGACATGGGTTCTACTGGGGTAAAATTTTCCGGAGGTCAAATAGTCCCCCATTCGGTTCTCCGGGCGGGGACTACTTCAGGGAACCCATGCCAAAGGCTCAAATACAGGGACATGTTCCTAGGAACATGGAATGTTAGGTGTTGCGCGTATGGGGAATGAAAGACGTGCATGAAAACTTCTTGTAGGAAAGCCAGAAGGAAAACGCCCAGTTGGTAGACCAGGAATGAGGTGGGAGAACAACATTAACTATGATTTGAGGGAAGTAGATTATACAGGGAATGATTGGAAAGCATTAGCTCAGGATAGGGATGTATGGAGAGCTTATGTCCGTGCGGCCATGAACCTACGGGTTCGATAGTGCCAGTGAGTAAGTAAGTAAATTGATTGTATATACATTATAGTAGACAAATGCCCTTTTCGCTCGCCCTACGGACGTCCATGTTAGTATGTAATTTTAATTCAGGTGGCGGTGCGATAATCTGTACGTGTCTACTTTATGTCACGTGGGAATTACTGTCACGATAAATATAAAATATTGCAGCGTCTCGCCGTAGCAAATAATTACGGAATTATTCCACTGACTGTGCGTCTCTGATACATTTACTCGCCCAAAACATTTCACTCTGCAGATACCATTTTTCTCTCTCATGTCACATAATTACACAATGAGTCAATCAGAACATTTAAAACTGTTTTAAATATTTCATGAAAGTTAGTTTTATTATACAGGGTTCAACTAAATTCCCATTACGGAATTTGCTGGAAAATCGCTGAGAGAGAAAATTCGCAGCTCTGTTATTAGAGAAGAATGTGAAATTGAACCTATAAACCTGTGGATAAATGATAACTAACTAACTCACTGGCTCTATCGAACCCGTAGGTTCAATGCCGCGAGGACATAAGCTCTCCGTACAATCTTGTCCTGAGCTAATGTTTTCCAACATTCTCCTGTATAATCTACTTCCCTCAAATCATGGATGTTATTCTCCCACCTCATTCTTGGTCTACCAACTTGGATTTTTCCCCCTGGTTTTCCTTCGAGAAGCTTCCATACACCTCTTTCATCCCCCATACGTGCCACACGTCCTGTACATCACAGTCTATGAGACCTAACTGTTTTTATTATATACATACAGGACCTGTCTATATTCTGAATCTTACACAATATCTATGGCTAGAGCATGGAACTCACTTCCCAGTCATGTCAGGGACTGTCAATCGCTATCATTATTTAAATCCAAATTAACTGATATCTTAAGTTCGACACAATGAAAGCATTAACTGCGTAACAACTATATAGAGCATTCCATTAATAATCATCTAGGAAGCTACTTACTTTATTTGATATAATTTTAATTTTATTATATTCTATGTTTTTGTTAGTATTAGCTAGTATTAGATTACATCATCATTGTATTTTCTTTAGTCTGTATTTTAATAATATCTTAAAATTGTAATATGTACGTAATTTTTTGTATAATTTTACTATTCGCTGGTTGAGTGGAAGAGAAGGTCTTATGGCCTTAACTCTGCCAGCTAAAATAAATCATTATTATTATTATTATTATTATTATTATTATTATTATATATCATGTAGCTCAATATTATGTAAGGTTTCTCGATTCACCTGTCAATTCATCTCTTTTTGGTCCAAACGTTTTCGTAAGACGTTTATTCTCAAATACACGTAATCTTCTTTCCTCCCTTAAAGCAAGACTCAATGTTTCGCATCCATATAATATAATTGGGAGAATAACAGTTTTATATATTTTCAATTTAATGTTTTTTGAAAGGAGTCGGTACGACAAGAGTCCTTGTAATGCATAATAACATGCATTTCCAGAATTGAGCCTATGTTTAATTTCTTTGTGCATCTCATTCCTATTTGTAACTATTGTTGCTAGATACTTAAAATCAGCCCCTTCTTCAAAATTTCCTTCATTTGTCAATAGTTGACCAATTCCATTATATAACGCATTTCTACGTGTTAACAAATAGGCTATTTAGTTTTATTGACGTACACTTCCAATTCCAATTTATTAGTGTTACTCAATAGTGTGTGTATGTTGCCCTTTAGTATCTCCTCGTTATCACTCAATAATACTACATCATCAGCATAAACTAACATCCTATTAATACCATTGGTTTGTGGGCCTTCTTCGTTCTCCAAAGATTTGATGACATGCTCTAATATAAAATTGAAGAGAAGACTAAATTGGAATGATCACGTAGATGGAATGGAGAACAGTAGATTAGTGAAGAAAGTACGTGACTGGACACCTCAGCAGATAAGACCGTTGGGAAGACCATAGCTACGATGGAAGGACGTTACCATACCCTGAACTTGAAGTGAATGAACACGCAACAAGCTGCCAGCTTTGATGCGTATATGAAGAAGAAGAAGAAGAAGAAGAAGAATGAATATTTTATTATAGATTATTTTTTATCATATTTTGTTAGTTCAAATTATCAAGTAGGTAAAATGAGGACTAAGGATTAAGATTGTTGTAAATGAAATAAATATATTCTAATAAATTTAATAATTTAATGCACTCGAAAATCCAAAAAGAAAAAAAAATACGCTTTGAAGACATGTAGTGGAGACCAAGACGTTTATGTTTATCATAGGAACCCATGTTCGGAAACGTACCATTTTCTCGCTACATGCAAATTACCACAACCCACGTTCCAGCAAATTCGGCGTCAAGTCCTCAAGACTTGACTCTCCAGACTACTACCCGTTGGGTCACAAGAAATTCTTAAGAGACTCCTTTGGCATTCGAGGAAGACTTACTGGCGCGCGTTACGGCTGCGCCGGATGTCGCAGGACAAAGGATTGGTGATAATATCTACCAGAACTTGGTACGGAGGTTCCTTATCTTTGTTGATTTCAGTGGTCGTCACATCGAGCTCTTCTTGTAAGTGGACCCAGACGACCTGTGTAGTTATGTATATTATTTGCTATAGGCCTATTCAACGTATTTGTTGGAGAGTCGGTCACTGCAAAATAATGCTCTGACCTGTTCAGAATATTAAAAAGAGGAGGTTTCTCTATTTTAGTAAACAGAATTTGATAAATATCGAGGTGAAACACGACTGTTATTGGTTGTAAAACAAAATTAATTGAAACGTGATTGGTCATTGACTCCCATTTGGGGCATGAGTTAAATAGTCACAATAAATGCCACTCTTGTTTTCCAAAACGTCTAGATAAATTCACTCATGACATCACTTATGATAATATTTTATAACATAATTATTGTACTGAAACAGTTTCTGATCCATGCGTTATGTTGATTAATCAGAAATAATGGTTATTGACGATACGAGTATTGAAAATGAGGTTTTACGCATGAGTTGATAGCTACGCTTCGGCCGGAATTTCGAAATGAATTCATAAAGTACTTCATATTCATGGAACGTAAAAATCATGTTACGTATGTCGGATTTTATTGTGACAAAATAAACATTAACTTGCACACGACTGTTGTGCAGCCGGTATATAAAATGTACTTCAAATGTGATGACTGCTATGAAATGTTGATGCTATTTGGAGTAATTAAAAATAAAATATTAATAAAATGATTTTATTTTTTGCGCGTTAGTGAGTTTTGTCGTACTTACCAGCAATGACGAGTAAGATTGAAAGTTCAACTTCCTACATTTCGGGGTTGCCAACCTAAATAACTGGACTGTAATATTATATATTACGGCCCATGTGCGGGAAGTAAAACCACTGCATTTGATGTATATAGAAAAATATATCCAAAATATAGTGTTAACATACATTGTATGAAATAAATCAAAACATTTTAAATGAACTGAACTTTATTTGAACCAATATTGAAAGTTGACTTAACAAAATTCTACTGAAAACTTCTAGATTTTTAGCTTTATGTCCAATATTCTTCTCTTTGAGGAAGCTCACTAGTGTAACAAAATCTGCAATATTGATACCTTCTTTTAAATTTATTATCGTCATCAGCATTGAATATTCTGATCACAAACTCGCTTACTTACTTACTTACTCACTGGCACTATCGAACCCGTAGGTTCATGGCCGCGCGGACATAAGCTCTCCATACATCCCTATCCTGAGCTAATGCTTTCCAATAATTCCCTGTATAATCTACTTCCCTCAAATCATAGTTAATGTTGTTCTCCCACCTCATTCTTGGTCTACCAACTGGGCGTTTTCCTTCTGGCTTTCCTACAAGAAGTTTCCATGCACATCTTTCATTTCCCATACGCGCAACATGTCCTGCCCATCGCAGTCTACGAGACTTAACTGTTCTTATTATATCTGGCTTCCTATAAAGACCATGTAGTTCATTGTTATGCAGTCTTCTCCATTCACCTGTCTGTTCATCTCTCTTTGGTTCAAAAATTTTCCTAAGAACTTTATTCTCAAATACTCGTAATCTCCTTTCCTCCCTTAAAGTAAGAGTCCATGTTTCGCACCCATATAATATAACTGGTAGAATAATAGTTTTATATATTTTCAGCTTAACGTTTTTTGAAAGGAGTTGGGACATCATCACAAACTCGCTACAGATTTTAATGTTTCACTCCTAAGCACGAAATAAGCAACCACACTTTTTTCACTTACACGACAATTCTTCTCCTCCAGCCACTTTCTGAATAAAATGTATGTTGTTTTATATTTTAATTTAGATTTCTCTGGCACTAAAGAAGTACACCCAACTTTCCACGCTTCTTCAATTTCGTCGTTTTGATTACAATCATTCATACTTGCAGCCATTTTATGCTAGATAGATATCAAGGCCTGCTGTAATCTCAACAATTATTTTCGACATTTAGCATATATACATTGGCCAAACTATTAACGTCTGTCAACTGTTCATAATGAACGCAAATATTTCCAACAAATATATTATTTTACTATTATTTGTTATTTTGAAAACACCATCGCGCAAAAAATAATGTACAACGCACATTTGTGAAATGTTTTACAGGATCTCGGAAATTAAAAACCTCGCTAGGTTTTAAACATTTTCTTCGATTTTGTAAAAACCACTTCCCTCTTCCCAATCTCGTATTGTAATATACTGTTAAATACTCCAAATAGCATCAGCATTTCATAACAGTCATCACATTTTAGGGACAAAAATAAATAGAAATAAATCAACAAAAAAAATAAAATATGAATACAACAAAATTAATGGAGCAGAAATTTGGCCATTAACAACAAAAACAAATAAGTATATTTTGGCAACGGAAATGGATTTTATACGAAGGGCAGCAAGAATTTCAAAAAGAGAAAAATTAGAAACTCAGTTATAAGGGAGAAAATGAAGATTGAAGACACTATTTTAGATTATATTAAATCTCAGCAATTTGAGATGGTACGGACATGTCTAGCGAATCGAAAGGATCGGCTACCAAAATGTGTTTTGGAATGGAAATCTGAGGGTAGACAAGGCAGAGGAACACCTAAAACCTCCTGGAATCAGAGAATATATTTATACATGAAGGAAAAACATCTACAACGAGGAGATTGGATGGACCGACAAAATTAGCTGTTAGGAATCGGACGACGTCAAAGACATTAATCAACCGATGATCTATCTAATAAAATTAGTTTACAATGACATACTTTCATTTGCCCTGGTCCCTAGGTTCGCTGGTTCAAACCAGGCCGAGATAAGTTGATTTTTAAAAGCGAAAAAGAAAAAAGTATATTTTCCTTCGGAAAGGAAGTAAAGTTTTTGGTCGCATGTCGTTTATTTGCGTTCCAAATAAAATCTGAAGTCTGAAATAAGTTACTTGTGAGAAAACTTGCCCAATCTTTAACGACCAGATTTAAATAGCGACCCTAGTGACCAGAGATGTTAAAGACCGTCATTATATAGAACTAGCTAATACCTGGCGTGCGTTCCTAAGCCTAAATAAATTAAACATTAAATGTTAATTAAATTGTATGGTATACGCTGAGACAAACCAAACATGGCGGTTGCTAGTCAGATTTTAATTTCGTATTTCAGGTAAACCTCCACTTCTAATTGTCGGATTTTGCTCATTTTTGGATAATACTTACCTCGGTTTATTTTAGTAGGATATACTAAGTTTTGTTGTGAAACATCAAAACTGTGACCGATAGAGCGATTGTTAATTTTTCACTTTAGGTGAACGTCTACACCTAATTGTTTGAGAGGGTACAGTTGTGAATCTAAACCTTCCTGGTACCAACTCAAACACACACAAAAATTGCATAAAAATCGATCCAGTCGTTTAGGAAGAGTTCAGTGACAAACACGCGTACAGAATAATTATGTATTATAAAGATAATATCTAACAAATTTACATGTTATGTATCATGAAGATAGGTTTTTTGTGACAGTGGTTATTTTATTATATGCTTTTAAAATAAAGTTAAAAATGGCCTAATGTATATTTTCTTTTGTTCGGGAAGAAGAATAGTTTGGGTTTTATTCCTATATGCACAAAAACTGAACCAGGCAATCATTAACGTATTTAGCTGGTTTCATATAATCTTCCTGCTCCCAATTAATTTAGGGATTGCCATTTTCCTATACATTTATCTCTTGTTACAATCACCATCATCCAATTATCTTTTCCTCATGCTGCTTAAAACACCATCAATCCTTTTGATTTTGGCCCCCCACTTTTTCTTTTACCAGGTGGCACCCATTCCAGTATATTTACCGAGAATTCGTCTTGTCGTTATTTTTACATAACATGCCGTTTAACTTTTTAAAAATGAAATCCATAGTTAAAGTTTTAAAATTCATCTTATGTTTAAATACACTATTTCTTATATTTTATGTTCTCGGAATTCCAGCTGAACGCCTCCAAAAATCCATTTACACGGAAATTAATTTAATAATAATAATAATAATAAATAATAATAATAGCTTTATTTTACCTGGCAGAGTTAAGGCCTTAAGGCCTTGTCTACCACTCAACCAGGTTTAAAAAAAATACAAACAAAAATAGTCTTAAATCTAAATTACAATATATATATAAACGATTACAAGTTATGAATACAATACAATTCATATTTATAATGTATTTTGATTTACTCTAAATTTAACGAATTAAATATATAATATGTACAATATATATAAAAAAAAACAGGAAAAGATTAATGACATAGTATAAAATTAAATAAATAGAGAAAAAATAATTATTAGACAACAGGTAACTGTATAAGCGTGACTTAAAGGTACCAAGTGTGCGGCAACCCCTGATATCTTGAGGAAGGAGATTCCAGGAGCGGGCAGAGGCTACTGTGAAGGAAGTAGAATAGGAGGAAGTGCTACGAAGAGGAATTGTTAGCAGACTGCTATCTTGTGATCTAGTGTCAATATTGTGGTAAGAGGATAACTTCTCAAATCTAGACGCCAGGTAAGTAGGGATGTAGGAATTCAGAAGCTTGAAAAGTAGTGAAAGAGAGTGCAATTTACGTCTGTCAGTAAGACGGAGCCAAGAGAGGTTATTAAAGTGTTCGGAAATATGGTCATAACGGCGGATATTGAAAATGAATCGAACGCAAGCATTATGAACACGCTGCAGTCTCTGCGACAAGTCATAGTTTAGATCATTATATATAATGTCACAATAATCGAAGTGTGGTAACACAAGATTCTGCACAAGGATTTGTTTTAACGAAACTGGGAGAAAAATTCTTTAAACGTCTAAGAGAATGTAAGATGGAGAAAGTCTTTTTACATATGTGTTTCACTTGTGTTTTTGCCAGGTTAAATTTGCGTCTAGATGTAGTCCAAGATCTATTACTGAAGAAGAATAAGGGATAATTATATTATTTATAGTAATGTTTGGTAGTGTAGATATGTCAAAGGTTGTAAGCAGTCTTTGTTGTCCCATTTACTTGTGACAATTTACTTACTGTTCTTGGTTTTAATGTCAATGTGTCATTGTATTCCGTATTAAAAATTATTTCTTTTTCGTTTTATTTAAATAATAATAATAATAATAATAATAATAATAATAATAATAATAATAATAATATAATAATAATAATAATAATAATAATAATAATATAATAGTAATAATAATAATAACAATAACAATATAATAATAATAATAATAATAATAATAATAATGATAATAATAAATATAATAATGATGATAATAATGATGATAATAATAATGATAATAATGATGATAATAATAATAATAATGATAATAATAATAATAGCTTTATTTTACCTGGCAGAGTTAAGGCTTTAAGGCCTTGTCTGCCACTCAATCAGGTTTTAAAGAGTACAAAACATAGTCTTACATCTAAATTACAATAATCATAAACGATTACATGTTATAAATACAATACAATTATTATTTATAATGTATTTTGATTTACTTTAGATTTAACGAATTAAATATAATATTTACAAGATATATAAAAACGAGAAAAAATTATTAATGACATTGTATAAATTTAAATAAATAGAGAAAAACTAATTATTAAACAACATGTAACTGTATAAGCGTGACCTAACAGTGCCAAGTGTGCGGCAACCCCTGATATCTTGAGGAAGGAAATTCTAGGAGCGGGCAGAGGCTACTGTAGAGGGATTGTTAGCAGACTGTCATCTTGTGACCTAGTGTCAATATTGTGGTAAGAAGATAACTTCTCAAATCTGGACGCCAGGCAACTAGGAGTGTAAGAATTCAGAAGTTTGTAAAATAATGAAAGAGAGTGCAATTTACGTCTGTCAGTAAGACGGAGCCAGAAACGTTATTGAAATTTTCGGAAATATCGTCATAACGGCGGATATTGAAAATGAATCGAACGCAAGCATTATGAACACGCTGCAGTCTCTGCGACGTCATAGTTTAAATCATTATGTAATAATGTCACAATAATCGAAGTGTAGCTACACAAGATTCTGCACAAGGATTTGTTTTAATGAAACTGGGAGAAAGTTCTTTAAACGTCTAAGATAATGTGAGATGGAGAAAGTCTTTTTTACGTAATATATGTGTTTCACTTGTGTTTGCCAGGTTAAATTTGCGTCTAGATGTAGTCCAATATCTATTACTGAAGAAGAATAAGGGGTAATTATATTATTTATAGTAATGTTTGGAAGTGTAGATATGTGAAATGTTGTAAGCAGTCTTTGTTGTCCCATTAGAATTACTTGTGACTTGTTCGGATTTAGATTTAGACCGATACTTGATGACGAGTTAAAGATGGATATGAGATCGTCATTCATTATTTAAGAAATTAAAAAAAAAATCCAGCAAATAAATACTACTGAACAAATTGCAAAAATAATCCTGTTCTCTACGACTAAAATATAGCGGTTTTGCGAATGTAGAATTAGAATGAGGGCAGGACATATGGCACGAATGGAAGATATGCATGGAAGCTTCTTGTAGGAAGACCAAAGGGAAAATGATCAGTTGGTAGACCAAGAATGAGACGGGAGAATAACATTAACTATGATTTGAGGGAAGTAGATTATACAGGGGATGATCGGAAAACTTTAACTCAGGATAGGGATGTATGGAGAGTTTATGTCCGCGCTGTATGAAACTACGGGTTCGATAGTGCCAGTGAGTTAGTTTAGAATTATAATGAAGCAGTTTTTTTTAACTCCTTATGGCCATGTCCTTCCTGCATTGCTGGTAGGTCTTGTGTGCGCGTTAGTTACGCCCATAATTGATTGTGTTATGTTTTATCTACGTTTGTTTTGTTTTATTTCAGGTAAGTGAGCAGTGCATAACTTTACGTAACAATGGAGAAATGACACGAGACAATTATGTAAGTAATTGTAGATTTAAAATATATAATGTATAATTTGCATGTTGATAATGGAATGATTATATTCACGTTAGCGTAAGACCATTAATCAGTCGGTATTTGGAAGTAATCCAGCTGTGTATCTCCTAACTGTGATCAGAATACGCAATTTCTCACCATTCCCCTTTACCACTAAAAATATCTACATAACATAGGTTAATGAGCGACATATCGGATCAAGATTTACTGCAGGAGAACAGGAAGTACAAGTTGGATGTGCTTGTGTAGTTTACTGTGAAGACAGTGAAGTTTTCTTCAAACTATTCAAATTTTCCCCTACCTTTTCGGTTTTCCAAGCTGAACTACGTGCTATAAAAGAAGCAGTACTGTAATGCACGCATTTTTAGTGACTCACAGGCTGCACTTCATATTCAATCGATCGCAGATAAATTTAATTTAAATCCGAACTCAGTAGAAATCAGAAATAATATAACAAAATTACACAAAACAACTGTGCCCGTCTTGGATGCGAGGACACCAAGGAACTGTGGGAAATGGACGTGCTGATCAATTAACTAAATCCGCAGCATCTTCTGAGCTTCATTATTCATTTTCAAAGTGTCCAATATCCTACGTTAAAAAGAACGGTTGGACTAAATCATCACTGTTTGGAATGAACATTGGATAAGGAGTGCAAATGGCGCTTTGACTAAAGAGTTCTTCTTTCCTACAGTACACCATAGGCTAAAGGCAAAACAAATTATTCCCAATTTAATTTTAACACAATTTATGACTGGTCATGGAAAATTTGGAAGTTATTTTAGGAGATTTAATATTAACTTAGACAGCGATCATAGTTGTAAACGTCAGGAATCAATACAATCTGTAAAACATTTTTATTTGATTGTCCTATATTCGAAAGACAACGATTCTGGATAAACTTACCTTTAAATGATGATGAGGCTTCTGCCTCAATGTGTGAAGTGATTTTTAAGAACCAAAATTATTATAAACATTTTATGTACTTCATAACACACTTTCATAACAATACGTAGTATTTTCTAAGACACTTATAGACAATTTCTATAATTCATAAAACTCATTCAAAACCATAAGACAATATTTCTGTTTTACAATGTATAGTATAATATTGAGTAAGCTACAACCCTGACATGCCCTTGTGGCGAAATAGGGTTTCAAAATATTTGGAGATTCAATAATAACGAGCGACATATATAGAGCTATTCAAAAAGAAGGAACAGACTTCAAACATTTATTTCTTCCAAACTACAAAAAATAGAAACACAATTCCAACGTTACTAGAAAGAGAAAAGTTTGAAGTTCCGATCATGGCCGCATTGGCGCTGTTGCTTGAAGTTACGAACATAGTTGCATTGGCGCTGTTAGATTGGAAGAGGAGGATCAGAAGATCAACTTCATCGCCGGTGGCCTCTCAGGTAACCAGACCTAACCCCGTGTGATTTTTATATGTTTAAGTTTAGTGAATTCTGAAGGAACATAACTATTAAGTTTGTTCTCATGAGAATATTTTTGAAATTTTTACAAATCTCCATTCATCCTACTTACAGGGGAACTGTTAACAATCTTCTTCATCTTTTTCACTTCATGGGCAAGGCAAATTATCTGTTCCGCCTCACAGTTTTTCAGTCCATCTTTTTCTCTGGCCTTCCTACGTTCCTTGAATCTCTTGGTTTGTAGTTAAATGCTGCTGATGGTAATCTTGTTACATTTATTCTTTCTACATGTCTAAACCATATTTGTCTCTATATTCTTTGATTTTATCATTCAGTGTATATATGTTTAATTTTGTTCTTATATCTCCATTCTTTATCCGATCCATTCTTGTGCAGCCTTTTGTTCTTCTAAAGTAGTTCATTTCTACGCTTTGTATTCTAGTTTGTAATTTTTCGGTCATTACCCAAATTTCACTCCCATAAAGTAATGCATAATTTGCCAATGTTTTACAAAACTTCAATCTATTTTTCTTCTTGTTTTGTTCATTAATGATTTAAGTATGGTTCCGCATATAATTTGAAATTTTAACAGTTCATATTTATGTCTGTTTCAGTTTTTTGTGTTTATAGTAAAATTACAACCCAAATAATTAAAATTTGTTATTTGTTCCAGTGATTTGCTTACCGAAACCTAACTTGAAATGTCTCCCAGAGTAGCGTTTGTTCCTTCAAACAAGTGTTTATAATGTATCATTAAACTGAAGTAGAACATTCTTAGAAGTGTTGTATCAAGCAAATATCCAAAAATGTACCTGCCGATTTTAACTGGAAGGCATCCTGAATTCGCACAGCGCCCTGCCTCACTAGACTCCTCTCTACTCAAACAGGAACGATCATCTGCCTCGCACAGTGGGTTGGCATTGCTGGATTCTGGCTTCGATTTCTGTGCCTTGCTGTTAAAATCGGCGGGTAATTTTTTGAACACTGCCTTGGTGCATCACCACGCTTCTCGAGGAGAAATTTCAAAGTGATCTAGTGTTTTTGTTCCTTGGCTCTAATCCCGCCCGGGGTCGATAGATTTTAGGATGGAATGTCCAAGGGACAAGTCATCCGGTAGGGACTTTAAGCTGTGGGTCACGAGCTGCCCTTGTCATTGAGCTGCTAAGACATCCGAGGAGGCCCTTATTGTATTTATGTGGTTTAAAATTGAAGACTGTGATGCAGAGTTTGAAATCCTCCCCATGTAAGACCCGGGTGGACTTTTTAACTAAAAATTCATTTAAAATCGGGGATTAAACCAAGGTAAAGGGAATATATATATATATATATATATATATATATATATATATATATCAGAAGAAATTTGTGATTTGCCAACGTAAGGGTTAAATGATTCGCTCAATGTAACTCTATGGTGATGTTTTTGCGGTAATACATATATTTTTGAATGTAGTTCGCTTGTTGTCGGAGCCAAAGCCCCCAGGGGAAACAATGATCTGTGTATCACTTATAAGTTTATGACAGTTTGGAGTTTAAATGATCTCCATGATAAGGGAATTTAGGTTTATTAATAAACATGAACTATACCACAACATCTTGTGTTGCCAGACAGCGTCAGAATGCTGTATACATGATTCAACGAAATTTATTCATCGTCAACACCTCTATGAATTCATCTGCATCCAACTTTCACAGTATACAGGACATCCCGTTATCACACAGTCCGACTAGAGTAGGGTATATAATTACGGTGAGCAACAAAAAATAAACTTTATTTTTGTCACAGAAAGAAAAATAGGGGACTGAATATAAATTTACAGAAAACAGAATATTATGTGTTTGTGAAAGGATGTGGATGAGCTCATACTTGAAACAGGGAAAATAAAAAATGTGAATTTTTAAAAATATCTTGGATCAATAATTACAAGTTTAGGTACCTGTGAGAGAGATGTACAGACTAAAATTGCAACGGCAAAAAATGCAACTAAGACATTATATGGAATAATTTGGACCAAAAATATTACAAAGGAAACTAAAATGAAAATTTATAAAAGCGTAATACAGAATATTTTGTCATATGGAAGTGAAACTTGGTCTTTGACGGAATTACAAAAGAATAAAATTAGAATAGTTGAATTTGATTATTTTAGAAGAAGCCTCCAAAATTCAAGACAGGATAAAATAAGAAATGAATTCCTTTGGAGAGAAATGAATGTCACCACATCTGTTGTTAAGATTATTGAAAATCAAACGCTTAAATTGTATGGCCATGTACAAAGAATGGAAAATGAAAGATGGCCAAAAAATATACTGGTATACCAATGGTCACCGCCTGGAAGAAATAAACGCGGCACACCAATATGGAAATGGAAAACCTACGTCAGAACCATAATGGATGATAGGAATTTGGAAGAGGGAGATTGAAATGATAGAGATAAATGGAAACTGAAGACGGCAAACTTATAAGTGGGGGAAGCCGAAGAAGAAGAAGAAGAAGAAGAAGACGACGAAGAAAGAAAATATGTCATATTTTCTCCTATCTACCTAACCTAATACAGGCTTTCCACTTTACGGCAGTTCGCCTATGATTCCTGCTTTCCAGAGATTCCTATCTTCCCATTGTCCCTCTTCCACACTCCTCTTCATCATGGCATCATATATTCCCTCATACCACGTTCTTCTACTTCTCCCCCTTTTCCTTCTGTCTGGTAGTATCCAATCTAACACCTGTTTAGGCCACTGGTCTTCCGACATCCGTTGTACATGTCCATACCATTATAAGGCTCTCTTTGTTATCCTTTCGGTAACAGTTTCTTGTGCATCCATTTCTTGTCTGATATATGTATTTCGAATATGTTGTAGCCTGGATATTCTCATACTTCACCGTAAATCCGCCTATTTCTGTCACCAAGATTCTTTTCTGCATCCTTTCATTTTTCTCCTGAATTCAAATATGATATAAGTTTTTGTCCATGATGCAAGGTTTCCCAGAGACGCAAACACTTTAATATTTTCTACATTCGCAGCTACACAATATTCGAGCATTCGGACTCATTAGAAAGTAAGAAATGACTTTTCTGCTATATTTCGCCTGTGGAGCATCCCTCTTGATGGTCCAACAATAATCGGCCAGTATATTAGGATACCATTTGCCTTGATATCTCTTTTCCATAGCTGAAATCTCCTGATGAAAGTGTTCCCCGTGCTCATCGCTCACTGCGCCAAGATTTTCCGATAAAAAATCTAGGTTTATGGCTAAGCATCGAAGATGCCCAAGACTGTAGGCTTTGGAGATTTGGCACGGGAAGACGGCAGCAGCTGTAAAAACCCGAAGATAGAGAGAAATCTAGGTTTATTAAAAAATAATCATTTAAATCCATTAATTGAAATTGAAATAAAAAACTGTGGGTGATGGAGAAATTCCGAATACATATTTGAAAACACGATAAAAAAAACTGCATTAAGTAAACTATTGGTACTCATGAGACAAAAATCATGTTTACCAGTGTAATTACAAGCAGGAATGGGAGCAAAAAGAAAATAAACATAGGCTCAATTCTGGAAATTTATGCTATTACGCATTGCATGGACTTTTGGTATCACACTTTCCTAAAAAATAAATAAAAGAAAGTCATCATCATCATCATCTGCATTCATGGATTAGGTCTGTTGACCGTTCCGACTTCAGCCCATCTCTTTCCAGGTCTGCCCACATCTCGGGTGCCTTTAGGTTTGTATTTTGTTATTTGTTTTGGATATCTATCTTCATTCATTCTGCCTATGTGTTGCTTCCATTTTTGTCGATATGTATCTATTTTATCAGTTATTGCAAATATTTCAAGTTCCTGTCTTATTTCTGTGTTCTTGATTCTGTCTTCCTTAGCGCACCCTTTAACAGATCTCAAAAATGTCATTTCTGCCGCCGTTATCCTACTTAGATCTTGTTTTTTATGTATCCAGGCTTCTGAACCATAGAGCAGTACCGGTACTGCCAACGTTTTATAAAATTTCAATTGTTGTCTCTCTTGTTGTTTTGTTATTTAGTGTTCGTTTTATCGTACCACATATTCCCTGGAATTTTGCTATTTTATTAGTTATATCCTATCATAATTAAATGAAATGTCACATCCTAGATAATTGAGATGGTTCACCTGTTCTATGATTTTGTTTCCTATTACTATTGTGGATCTGATTTGATTTTTCCCTTGGAAAGAAAGTTAATCTGAAAATATATAAAACTGTTATTCTTCCAGTTATATTTATACGGATGCGAAACATGGACTCGTACTTTAAGGGAGGAGAAAAGATTACACAATTTGAGAATTAAGTTCTTAGAAAAACATTTTGGACCAGATAAAGAGAGAGAGAGAGAGAGAGAGAGAGAGAGAGAGAGAGAGAGGGTGGGAGGGAGGGAGGGAGAGAGAGAGAGAGAGAGACGAATTGACAAGTCAATGGAAAAAAACTATACAACAGTGAGCTACATGATCTTTATGAGAAAGCAGATGTAATAAGAATAATTTAACCTTGTGGACTGCGATTGGCAGGAGATACGGCACGAATTGGAAATGAAGCTGCATGGAAACTCCATGTAGGGAAAGAGGATTAAAAGCACCCAGTAGGTAGACCGAGAATGAGGTGGGAGAATAACATTAACCATGGTTATTATGAGGGAAGTACTTCATACATGGAAGAAGCGAAGTGGTTAGCATAACAAAATTTCTTAACTTTAATTTCAGTTTTTATCAAGATTTCGTAGCATAATGCCCAAACGGTCCCCGAACATCATCTAGCCATCATTATCATTAACATATTCATTAAGTTGAGGATTAAGGCATCTCCTGGCGCATCATTACCATCATCATCACTTATCATATATCATTGGAGCAGCGTAATTCCGCTTTTCAGAAGTAGGTTACAATAACGCCATGCCAGGAGAGAATACCAGATGTCGAAATGACAAGTATCTACTTAATTATCCAGACCATATGCACAAAGTAAATTTTCTTTAGCATATATGAAAATCGAACCCAGGATCTCTGGGTTACTATTATAGTAGTAGTAGGACTTTATTAGACAAAAAGTAAGATATTTACAATATTATTTACAAATATGGGTCGCAAGGGCAATAAGCCGTACGTGCTGTTGACAGTCCGTGACAATAAAGTAATAATTGGTACTAGTGTAAAGAAAAATAAACAAAAAAAGCAATAACATTACAATTACATAAGGAAAACACAATAATATTACAATTAAATAATAACACAATAACATCATACACTAAAAAAACAATAACATTAAAATTACATAAAGAAAACACGATAATATTACAATTAAATAATAACACAATAGCATTATACACTAATTAATTTATATATAATTATTAAGAATTAATGTTATTGCATTTTGATAACATATATTTATTCATGAATGAGTGTTGTCCTTATTTTCCGCGTTTTGTCCAGAAATTTCCCCAAGTTTATCCAATTTTCTGGATTTACCAATAACTCGTAGCATGCCAATCTTTCCCGATTTGAATTTAGAAATCTTTCCGGTAATAACTGACGTCTCCAATATTGTAAATCATTACATTGTCCTAATATATCTCATCTTCAAATTTCCCGCACATTGGACATATTCGCATATCGTGAGCGTCGTTAATTTTTTGAAATTTCCATAACATACTAACCATTACACTTTAGTCAAACACAAACGCGCGCATGCGCGCATAAGTGGGGGGGGGGTTCAATATCCCAGTAATAAATTGACGTCGCAACGTTTGGCAAAGATTCTAAGTGTCCGGAACTATGTTCCAAATTTAACCATCACTTCCGATAAGACGTCTACACTCTGTGATATATGGGCAGCAGAACTCCCTCACATGATTCTATTTCTATAACCGTTGAATATATAAATATAAATAACACTAATGCATTCTCGCAATAAAATGAAACCATACAGTAAGTTGGCACCGATGATGACGTTTCAGATTCAAATTCAGAAGTTCGCAAGTGTGAAGAATCAAATTGACAGGATTTTCCCCACATTTCTTTATTTTGCCTTATATTTTCATTTATCATAATTTATAACTCATTAAGGGAGTACGACGCAAAAAGTGAACATCAGAATTCGAGATGATTTTTGGTATTAAAATGAAGGTTATGCATGCCCAGCAATAAAACATACAATAATTTGCGCATCATTCAGAAAATTAAAAATTATATATACAAATAAAAATATTTTTTGTTTGTTTTCTGGAAAGAAATTCAAAGTTACAAAAAGCACGGAATGCATAAAACATACATACATACATAAGGACTTTATTAAACTAAAAGTAAGATACATACAATGTTATTTACAAATATGGATCACACGGGCAGTAAGCCGTACGTGCTGTTGACAGTCCGTTACAATAAGTTGATGTTTAAAAACAAAAAAAAAACAATAATATTACAATTAGATATCAATACAATTACATTATTCATTAACTTAGTTATGTAGAATTATCAAGAATTAATGGCATTGCAATTTGCTAACAGATTTATTTATTCCTGAATAAGTGTTCTTCTTATTTTCCGCGTTTTGTCCAGAAATCTACCCAGGTTTATCCAATTTTCTGGGTTTACCAGTAACTCGTAGCATGCCAATCTTCCACGATTTGAATTTAGAAATCTTTCCGGTAATAACTGATGCCTCCAATATTCTAAATCGTTACATTTTCCTAGTATATGTATCTCGTCTTCAAAGCTCCCGCACATTGGACATATTCGCATATCGTGATCGTCGCTAATTTTTAAAAATTCCATGCCCCTAACCTGAACCAAGCAAACCCTGATCTCTCTTTAAATCCTAGATTGAGTATGTAAGAAATCATATGAAGTTACTCGTATATGCATACCAAGTTTCGTATAGCTGGGACACATTGTGGTTCATTTCATTTCATGAAGCACGAATTTTTTGGCTCTATCGAACCCGTAGGTTCATTGCCGCGGGGGCGTAAGCTCTCCATAATCCCTATTCTGAGGTAATGTTTTCCAATCATCCCCTGTACAATCTACTTCCCTCAAATCATGAAAAATATTGTTCTCACACATCATTCCTGCTCTAACAACAGGGAGTTTTCCCACTTCTTTTCCTAAAGAAGATTCCATGCATCTCTTTTATTCCCCATTCATGTAACATGTCCTGCCCATCACAGTCTACGAGACTTAACTGTTCTTATATATCTTACTTCCTATACATACCATGTAGCTCACTATTATGTAGTTTTCTCCATTTACCTGTTTGTAAATATCTTTTTTTTTGTCCCAAAAGTTTTCCTAAAAACTTTATTTTCAAATACTAGTAATATTCTTTCTTCCCCTAAAGTAAGAGTCCATGTTTCACATCCATATAATATAACAGGTAGAATAACATTTTTTATATGTTTATAAACATAACACATACAATAATTTGCGGATCATTCAGAAAATTGAAAATTATATATAAAAAATAACTGTTTTTTTTTCAGGAAAGGAATTCAAAGCTACAACAACCGCGGAATACATAAAACATATGCAGTTATACACATACCAACTTTGATAAGGCTAGGACACATACGTTTCTACTAATATGTACGTAAATATAGTTATTGTCTGTCCAGCCTGAGAAACACACTTTGGCATTTAACTTCCGAATGTATTACTCCGTACAGCACGTGTAGAAGTACATACGACCTCAGTCAGCTGTTTGTTACAAGCAGAAAAAGAAACGAACAATAATAGTTTGAATTTTTAATGTTGCTGGTTGTATTGCACACAAAAGTATGTCGAAAACGAATTACATTATAATTATTGGGCGTTTTGATATTGCCAGTTTCTTTTAATTCCGTACGAATATATACATTACACTCCGATGCACCAGTATATACTGCAGTTAATTTAATTGTATCGTTCACTACAGTGCCAGCATTATGCTCCATACTTACTTACTTACTTACTCACTGGCACTATCGAACCCGTAGGTTCATGGCCGCGCGGACATAATCTCTCCATACATCCCTATCTTGAGCTAATGCTTTCCAATCATTCCCTGTATAATCTACTTCTCTCAAATCATAGTTAGTGTTATTCTCCCACCTCATTCCTGATCTACCAACTGGGCGTTTTCCCTCTGGCTTTCCTACAAGAAGCTTCCATGCAAGTCTTTCATTCCCCATACGTGCAACATGTCCTGCCCATCGCAATCTACGAGACTTAACTGTTCTTATTATATCTGGCTTCCTATAAAGACCATGTAGTTCATTGTTATGTAAGTCTTCTCCATTCACCTGTCTGTTCATCTCTCTTTGGTCCAAACATTTTCCTAAGTACTTTATTTTCAAATACTTGTAATCTCCTTTCCTTCGATAACGTAAGAGTTCATGTTTCGCACTCATATAATAAAACTGGTAGAATAATAGTTTTATATATTTTCAGTTTAACGTTTTTTGAAAGGAGTTGGGACATCAAGAGTCTCTGCAATGCATAATAGCACGCATTTCCAGAATTGAACCGATGTTTAATTTCTTTGTGCATCTCATTCCAATTTGTGATTATTGTTCCTAGGTATTTGAATTCAGCCACTTCCTCAAAATTTCCCTCATTTGTCATTAGCTGTCCATTTCCATTATATAATGAATTTCTGTGTGACCATATATTTAGTTTTAATTATATTTACTTCCAGTCCTAATTTCTTAGTGTTACTCAATAGTGTGTGCGTGTTGTCCTTTAGTATCTCCTCGCTATCGGCCAATAGTACTACATCTATCTATCTCTTCGGGTATTTACAGCTGCTGCCGTCTTCCCGTGCCAAACCTCCAAAGCCTACGGTCTTGGGCATCTTCGATGCTTAGCCCTCTAGCTTGCATTACTGTCTTCATGTTTTCCTTCCATGTTAACCTTGGTCTTCCTCTTTTCTTCTTTCTGTTCGGATGCCATTCATATAGTTGCTTCGGCCATCGCTCATCTTCCATTCTTAAAACATGTCCTAACCACTTTAATTCCTTCTCAATTCTTTCAATTATGCTTTCTTCTGCTTCCATTATGTTTCTAATTTCCTTATTTGTGACACGTTCTAATTTAGACTTTCTGGCACTTCTTCGTAAATAATCCATTTCTAGAGCTATTAGTCTATTCTTGTAGTACTTATTGATTGTCCATACCTCACTTCCGTACATTGCAACAGATTCCATCAATGTTTTACCAATATATTTTTTTTTGTGTCTTTCCAAATATGCATATCCCACCATATGGAATTTAATGATGATATTATTTTGCTGCTCAATTCAATTCTACGTTTTATGTTCTCTTTTCCTATCCTTCGATGTTATCCATAAATATTCCCAAATATTTAGTTTGTTTCACTTGCTTTATTTGGATTCCTTCTTCCAATATTAAATTTTCTCTTTCATTGCTATTTATTGCCAGATATTCTGTTTTTTTGTAAATTTACTGTGAGACCCCATGATTCATATGTGTTTTTCAACCTTTTTACCATGAATTCCATATCAAATTTGTCTTGCGCTAAAACCAGTTGATCATCGGCAAATTGTAATGTCAGCAAAAATCTGTTGCCTATTGGGATCCCCATACCTTTGCAGCTTTGTTTCCATTTCGTTAATATAAATTCTACATAAATATTAAATAAAATTGGTGATAGACTGCACCCTTGTTTCAATCCCTTTGTGGTTTTTATAGGATTAGACATTATATTTCCCATTTTAACATAAGCGGAGTTATCTTTATAGATTTGTTTAATAATTTCTATTAGGTTTCTGTCAATATTGTATTTCTCCAATACTTCCCATAATTTGTTCCTCGGAATTGAGTCATAAGCTTTCTCTAAATCTATCATTGTCAAATGGGTTTCTTCTCCAACTGCAGTCCGTTTTTCAATTAACTGTTGTATTGCAAATATATTGTCAACACATGACCTAACTGGTCTGAATACATTTTGATCTTCACCTAATTTGTCTTTAATATCTTTAATATCTTTTTGTAGCTTCAATAGTACTACATCATCAGCAATAGTACTACATCATCAGCATAAACTAACAACTTATTAATACCACTGAGTTGTAAGCCTTCCTCATTCTCTAAAGATTTAATGGCATGCTCTATTACAAAATTAAATAGTAGAGGAGATAGTGCATCTCCTTGCTTCAATCCTTGTGGATTTCAAAAGTGTCCGGAAACTGTTTGCCTACATGCACCCAACTCTTTGTGCCATTTAGACACATTCGTATAAGTCTAACTAACTTTTTAGGAATTCCGAACTCCAGCAGGATACTATATAACTTCTCCCTCTTAATTGAATCATATGCTTTTTTGAAGTCTACATACAGTTGATGTACAGTACCATTATATTCCCATTTTTTTTCTAAAATCTGTCTTGTATTAAACATCTGATTATGCTCCATAAACTTACTAAATAGATTTAACACCATATATTTCTCACCACCCTTTAACAATTTAGGGTGCTTTTCTTAATTTTGATCACTCATTTTATCACCGAGTTAAGTTAATATGAACTGTGCGACAACCGCCATATTTATAACTGATATTCACTTCCCCTCAAGAATCGATCAGTTTCAAACAAATGTGAATTTATAGTTGCTCTCCGACCTTCGAAGAAACACATAGGTGTACACTGTATTCTGATCAACTATAGTTAACGTAAATACCTTCAAATACGTAATTATATTAATCAATTACAAGATCTATTTTTTGGCTTCCGCTGAACTGTGCTTTGGCCATGAACGAATCACAGTAACTGCAGCTTCGGGGATTTCACGTCCATTTGTTTTCCTCAAGTGTGTTTCTTAGTATAAAATAACATTGCTGTGATAAGGTGTACCACCTCCTCTTATGCCAGAAATGAGGGCAATTAGTGTACATCAGGCTAGTTTACAGGCGTGTGTGATGTTTTTGATTAGGTTTAGATGAGGGTAAGTTAGTGTACACAATACTATTTTCCAGAGTGATTTATTTTGTTAGGTTTAGATGAGGTTCAAATACCTCGGAAAAGTAATCACGAATAGGAATGAGATGCACAAAGAAATTAAACATAGGCTCAATTCTGGAAATGCGTGTTATTATGCATTACAGGAACTCTTGTCGTCCAAACTCCTTTCAAAAAACGTTAAAATTATAAATGTATAAAACTGTTATTCTACCAGTTATATTATATGAATGCGAAACATGGACTCTTACTTTAAGGGAGGAAAGAGATTACGAGTATTTGAGGATAAAGTTCTTAGGAAAATTTTTGAATCAAAGAGAGGTGAAAAGGCAGGTAAATGGAGGAGACTACATAACAGTGAACTACGTGGTTTTTATAGGAAGCCAGATATAATAAGAACATTTAAATCTCGTAGACTGCGATGGGCAGAACATGTGGCACGGATGGGGAATGAAATACGTGCACGGAATCTTCATGTAGGAAAACCAGAGGGAAAACGCCCTGTGGTACACCAAGATTGAGGTGAGAGAATAACATTAACAATTAATTGAGGGAAGTAGATTATACAAAGAATGATCGGAAAACATTAGCTCAGGATAGGGATGTATGGAGAGCTTATGTCATCGCGGCCATGAATCTACGGGTTCGATAGTGCCAGTGAATTAGTTAGTTAGGTTTGGATGATAAGTTAATGTACACCATCGTAATTTACAGGAGTGCGTGATTTATTTTGTTAAATTTAGATGAGGGAAAGCTAGTGTAGGATCTACACCAGATTCATTTCCAGGGTTGTGATGTATTGAATTAGGTTTAGATATTGTACATTAGATTAGTTTACGGTAGAATTATATGAATTTGACGCTCATATTTGGGAGATCTCGAGTTCAAACTCCTCTGCCTACCTGAGATTTTTTCCTTGTTTTCTTCAGTCGCCAAGTCAAATTCTAGATTTGAATTACGACAAGCCATTTCATCATTGTCAACATTTATTTTTAAAATTAATAAGTGAACTTTTCCAGAAATCACATGACAAACACGACACTAAAACACATAGCCTAATGAATGCACATAAAATCATAAACGCGATGACCCTAGATGTTGAAGCATCTATAAATAAAAATGAAATAAAAATATATCTGAAAGTCATACAGTTGTGTCAGTCATATGTTGTATACATGTTCGTAGATTGTTAACCCTTCAAATGTTTCGCTTTATTCACGGCCAATGCAATAATTAATAATGTATTCTTTGAGGCCTTGACGTTCTACAAATAGATATTATTAAAGTTTATGTCACTAGTGATTTAAGTCTACCCACTGGTAGTATAATTTAGGCCATTATCTCTTTAACCAGTACATACAGGGCATCTTAAAGCTAAATTAATGAAATGCATCTGATTGTAAAATAATTACAAACAAGCTGAGACAGGAAACCAGGATCTCGCAAGTAAACCTTCTCTCCTTTGATACCGGATTTCCGGAAACCCATATATTTTCTGAAAGCTTATGTCACAAGTAGACAACCTGTGAAATCTTAGGGGCAGAGGGACAAGCGTTTAGAAGCCATATGACCCACAACGTATCAGTAACGTGTTGGAAACATGACGCCGAAAGTCGCTCATATGCTAGTTTCACGAATTTATATGAACTAATAATATGGTAGGAAGGATGAGATCTTAATATAAAGGAAGAAACAACTTGTTGAAAAGAAACAATGTATGTTGAAAATGTGTCTTGTTATTAACTTCAAACAAAATTTATTACAATTTATTACTAGAGACAATCTATGTGCAATTCATCAAGTAAACAGTGAGACGGGCAGAAAGACATACAATACGTTTGTACTTGACAGCGCCATACGGGAACATGCAAGAAATAGAGGCGTCATTACGGGAATATGTCCATCTATACACACTTTACTGACACTTTGTGAGTCCTATAGCTTCTAAACGCTTGTCCCTCTGCCCCTAAGATTTCACAGGTTGTCTACTTGTGACATAAGCTTTCAGAAAATATATAGGTTTCCGAAAACCGGTATCAAAGAAGAGAAGGTGTATTTGTCAGAAGAAAAATATCTGAGCTTCTAACTGTAGATGATTTTTCCAGTTGATACTCGTATGTTAGATTTAAAATTAAATAGGGGTGTAGAAAGATGTCGAACTTTTTATTACAGTTTGAATTAAGATAAACTTTTAAGAATTAATATGGACCAAAAAGAAATGAACACAAATAACTACGCTGCTAATAGAGTGCAATGTTTTATTTTGTAACTAAATTCTTCAAACATCCTGACGGTTTCACATAACACATTTACTTATTCGTCACTCTTCCTCACTCTTGAACACTTTCACTAGTTTACCGCCAGAACACGACCGGCTGGTTAAATCCTTGTATCTCCTTATAACGGGCTTCCAATATAAAACCGGACCGGCCTCACGGAGTTTCATCCGGCACGCAGTGCTTGTCTCTTCCTCCCGCAATTCACCCTGCCTGTCACCCGTCCTTGAACTGTTTCTTACCTTATAGAAAATGCTGGAAATGTTGTCCTCCCGCACACGTGCTATGGGATCACCTTGGTTTAGACAATGAACACGTGTACACTTGTAAGGTTTGAGTTTTAACAATTTTGTTGCTGTATGTGCAGAAGATACTGAAATCCCAACTTGTGCTAATTTCGGTAATGATTTTTGTGGTGAACGTTCCAAATCCAATTTCGTCTAATTTTTCTTCGGTGAGAACCGTGCGCCTTCGCGTGTGTTTCTTATTTTGTACTGAACCAGTGGTCTCAAATTTAGTCACAAAATCGTGGATTGTCGATCTGGAAGGAGGTAATTGTCCAGGGAAGTTCCGAATAAATTCCTCGCGAACGCGACGAGCTGATTCGTATTTATAATAACATTTACACACATAAATGCGCTGCTCTAATGTCAGCTGACGTCTCATCTTGTCGAACGATAGTAAACTGACTAGTTCAAGGACGAGCGGCTGGCAGAGTGAAATGCGGACGAGGAGAGAGCGCTGCCTGACGGGTGAAACCCAGTGAGGCCGGTCCGGGTTTATATTGGAAGCCCGGATGCGAGGGCAGGATAATGGAAGCCAGTCCATACTTCACTCGAACGGAAATCTCGAGAGTCAGATTTTTCTGGAACCGATGAAGCTGGAAAATGATTGGTCAAGAAATAACTTCGGGAGAAGTTGTTAACCAATTATAGGCTTATAAGGTGTCCTGATATCGCCCGTGAAATTCAAAGGCGGTCATATATATATATATATATATATATACTTCACTCGAACGGAAATCTCGAGAGTCAGATTTTTCTGGAACCGATGAAGCTGGAAAATGATTGGTCAAGAAATAACTTCGGGAGAAGTTGTTAACCAATTATAGGCTTATAAGGTGTCCTGATATCGCCCGTGAAATTCAAAGGCGGTCATATATATATATACTTCACTCGAACGGAAATCTCGAGAGTCAGATTTTTCTGGAACCGATGAAGCTGGAAAATGATTGGTCAAGAAATAGCTTCGGGAGAAGTTGTTAACCAATTATAGGCTTATAAGGTGTCCTGATATCGCCCGTGAAATTCAAAAGCGGTCATATATATATATATATATATATATATATATATATATGTGTGTGTGTGTGTGTGTGTTTGTGTATCAGTATATCACTTTGAGTTTATTTGCTTTAAACTTTTTTTCAGGAAATGGTTAAAGAATGGAACTTAATAATTTTTATATATAAAGGAAACAAATTAAAATATAAAATAACAAATAGAGAGTTATTAATTTACTGTGATAATATGAAATGTTTACACGTTTGGTAGCTACCTCTGATATTTTGTTCTGATCGTCAAACATAGGTTAATGAAAGAATAACAATGCAGTAATTAACTATTTTCTAGGTGTTATGGCTTGAAGAAATAAGAATTCGTTATATAGTGGCTCATGCTTTAACGTACCAAGCTATCAATTGTTTTACTAAATTTTGGTTTAGAGTTTTAATTCAATTCCCATTTTTTCGAATTCGGAAGGGATGAAGCCATTGAGATATTGTCTTGAAAATATTTATATAAAAAACATCTTCACTCCGATCCAATCCAATAGACACCGAAATCGACCTTGGAAAAATGTATATATATATATATATATATATATATATATATGTGTGTGTGTGTGTGGTGTGTGTGTGTGTGTGTGTGTGTGCGCGCGCGTGTGTGTGTGTGTGTGTGTGTGTCCCAATGCTCTAGTGGTAGGAATTTTTATTTCATGGAAACAAACTTGACATATAACAATTAATTTAAAAAGTAAGGTTGAAATCATTAAGCACCAAAATCGGAACATTAGGCGTAGGAGTTTACCTGAAACGAAAAATAAAAAAAAAAACCTCTAACGATCTGAGTTTCCGATGTTTTATAACGACACTAAATAAAGTAAAACTAGTTTAATCCGGAACGTGAATAATGCGGAAATCTGTCCAATGTGAACAAATTTATTGGTCACGGCGAAATAGTAGTAATTTTACTTGTATTTATTTTGTGAAAAACGGAATATGCCCAACGGGAAAACGGAAGGATATTTCTACACAATTCATGAAAAAATGTTTATAAGGCGGAAAGATAGATAGAGAGAAATAAATTAGTTTACGCTTCATTGAATTGCCGTTAGGCGAAATAATAATAAGGGATGATGATTTCTGCCGCTGGGTGAAGTAGATTTCCTACCTGTATCTGAAATGTTCTTTGGGCCTCACTGTACACCCGTTATGTGAAATACAGGTCCTTTTAACAAATATTTGGCGTGTAACATGTGTCTTACAAATAACCAGTGCACTGTAAAATCTTAAATTAGTTTAAGATCTGAGACCGATTGTGTACGTATCTTTCACAGGTAGCGTTCTGAATATCCGGAATAAAGATGGCTAAATCGTATGTATCATTGTCATTAAACGAAAAAGTGAAAGTGATTGAAGATAAAGAAAGACAAACTCTCAGGGCTTGAAATAATAACTAAATTTAAGTGTGCAAAAATCCAAGTTTATGAGATTTTAAAACACAAAGAAAAAATAATTAATGAATGGATACAAGGAAATAATCAAACGAAAAGGAAAACAAAATAAATAAATAAATAAAATGAATAAATCAAGGAAGCAGTGTGGGAATGTTTTACAAGTGCACGATCAAAATATCTCCAAATTTCCGGACCCATGCTCCAAAGTCAAGCTCTAACTGTTGCTACATCCCTAAAGAATAACGATTTCAAGGCATCTTCAGGTTGATTATACAGTTTTAAAAGACGACACGATGTAGTGTGGAATGAAAATTGCGGGGAATCAAAAGATGTGGACGAAAGTGTAGTTAGTGAGTGGACACCGAAACTGCATACTTTAATTTCAGGATACGCGCCTTAGAGACATTTTTAACGCTGACGAAACGGTTCTGTTTTTTTTTTTTTTGCGTGTTACCGTCGAAGTCGCTCGTACATACAGTACTACACTTTTCAACGGCAGCGGAACTACAATTAATCCAAGGCACAATCTTTGAAATAATTGATGGCGCACAGATAATTTTGAAATCTCAGAACGAAGCTACTGCGTATGATCAGAGATCAGCTATTTGGTTCACAAGTATACAAATATTTGAGAAACTAAATCCGTTCTATTTCGTTGTGTGTCGTCCAATGGAAAACAATTTCATGTAAATAAGTAGTGCGGTAAATACTGAAAATGAAACAAAGCAAAATAAATCAAACAAAAGAAAGAACATTAATTGAAATAAGAACGAGAGAGAAAAGAAAAGCATGATAGCAGGATCGAACACGCGACCCCATGCACGGGAAACAGAAGCTCCCTCCACTAGACCACAACCATATCTACTAGAAATTGTCTGTATGAAACGATGCAGGACTTCAGCACTTACTTGTAAAATGAAATTAGACATTAATTTAAATTAATCGAAGGGCAGGTCTTTCACTGCAATCATAGCATTTTCATGCTATGCTTTGCAGCTTTACTAGGGCACTGTAGGTATGGTAACTTCCCGTTTTTTCCACATCGGTGAATAATGATGATAATGATAAGGATGATGATGGCCGGATGATTTTCGGGGACCGTTGGGCCCTAAGCTTCCTGACATTTATCTTACAGGTGAGGAAAAACCCCGAAACAAATCTCACCCAGAAGCCTGTCCCGACAGGAAGTATTTTCATATATACCCAAATGTATTTATAGAACAAAGCCGGTAACATGTAGGCATTATGAAAATTAACGACGTTGTTAAATAATGAATAATAAAACAACTATTTTGTTGTTAAAATAACAGTGATAAGCTCTTCGTATTAGAGGAGTAAACTTTCGCTCCTGCGCTTTGAAAGTGAGCTCACCACACACGAAACAGAAGTTGTTTCTATCGTTAACACACTTTCGAGACATATTTCTTATACAAATACAATTTTACTCTTCTCTTTACAATACACTACAATACAATACACTACTTAGTCTTTACAATATACTTCTATCACAGTTCACTTGACTACGGAAGTGAGCACAGAATTAGCTTCTTTCTTTTAAGAAAGCTTCTATTCAACTGCGAACTTAAAACATACAATCACAGTTTTGTAGGAGAATGCCATTGTTGTAAGTTATGAATTCAAGGCAACAATCGCAAAACATTATAAGTCCATTGTTGGCACAATGAAATTAAATATAAATGTAAAATAATCCTTCTTAATCACCATGTTACATACCAAAAATGCTAATAAATAGGAAAATAATTATTTTCAAAATTACAAAAAAAATGGTAGGTGATGGAAAATGTCTGACTTCATTTTTGGAATCAGCAGATGAAAATACATAAGAATCACCAAAAATCTTTTATGTAACAAAATCACTGTTGACCAGTGTAATCAAAACAAGTTAAAGGAAATAACAAAGTCCAAGTTCTTATGAGGTTTAATATAATACCTAATTCAATTTCATTTTCTTTCATTTACAGTGGACGTGCAGGAATAAGACCATCGTTGTCAAAAATAGTATATTACGATGCGAGGTTGGGAAGTGATTTTTACAGAATCGAGGAAAAATGTTTAAAAACCGAGCGATAGCCAAGTTTTTAATTTCCGAGATTCTGTAAAACACTTCACAAACGTGCGTTGTGCATTATTTTTTGCGCGATGGTGTTTGAAAATAATAAATTTGCGATCATTATAAACAATTGACTAACATTAACAGTGTGGGCAATGTTTATTAGTTGAAACAGCAGGAGGCCTTGAGAACAATTATTGATAACATGGCCGCAAGTACGTATTTATTGTTTTCTATTGTTTCAAATAAAGTTCAGTTCATATAAAATACAGTTATTTGTTTGGTATAATGTATATCAATACTACCTTTTGGATATTTATTGTATATACATTGTACGTAGTGTATATAGAGGGCTGTGGTTTTACTTATACCATTAATTATTAAGAATTATATATAAATTAATTAGTGTATAATGCTGTTGTGTTATTATTTAATTGTAATATTAATGTGTTTTCTTTATGTAATTGTAATGTTAATGTTTTTAGTGTATAATGCTATTGTGTTATTACTTAATTGTAATATTATTATTGTGTTTTCTTTATGTAATTGTAATGTTATTGTTGTTTTTGTTGTTTATTTTTCTTTACACTAGTACCAATTATTACTTTATTGTAACGGACTGTCAACAGCACGTACGGCTTACTGCCCGTGCGACCCATATTTGTAAATAATATTGTAAATATCTTACTTTTTGTCTAATAAAGTCCTACTACTACTACTTCCCGTACGTGGATGTAAATATAATATTAGAGTATAGTTATTTAGGTTGGCAACCCCGAAATTCAGGAAGTTGAACTTTTAATAATGTTCATCATTGCTGGTAAGTACGACAAAACGCACTATCGCGCAAAAATTAACTTTTTATTATTTTTGTACTGTTTTATTGAATTCAGTTTGTCTGGACTTTGATATTTCTCTCTCTGGAAAAAGTTACACGAAGGTGCATTATTGTAAAATTCAGCAACAATACTAACTTTAATTCAAATTATTGATTTCAATTTAGATTTCAGAGCAACATTTCCACACTGAAACAATTTTTCTACACATTAATTTTAATAAATGACATGGTTTTAAACATAGAATTTGTATTTACTCAAAACTATTAAAAATGTGACTTTTATTGTTCTTTCCGAGTACCCCCTTCATGTGTTTTGCGTGCTTATGCGAGAGCGATTTTAAATATTTATTATGTATTTAGGAAGAGCAGTGACCACTGGAACACGTTTATAGTCACGTGATCCAAGGCATATGTTAATATAGCACGTGTCACGTGTCACTGTGTGTGCCAGATGTACACCTGCACGTTACACGCACCATCACATATCCATTTTCTGCTCATCAGTTCACGTATTGGTCTCTTTTTGAACATCTCAAACTTCCCAAAACAACCACATATTGTGTGATCTAAATAATTTCACTCTTAAATAGACTCTTGAATAAAAATGTTCTGTCAATTCCAGAAACAAACTCTGAACCACAACAGCGGTTCACGGTTTTGAGTAAACCGCGATATCTCCATATTTTATTGTTTCCATAACATCTGTAAGAAATCTGAAAACACTCGGATATTAATAACAGAGTATCAATGATAATCATGATTTTATAAAAACTTCCGTGGATTTTTCGTTTTTATCGAATTCCAACGGATTGAAGCTTTCGAAGTTGTTCTCATGAAAAAAAATCATCGCCGATCCTATGAAGTTGATCATGATAAAATTGCATATATATGTGTGTGTATTCAATAATAGATTATAAAGATATAAGCAATTAAATTGGTATGGGCATGTATACGACGAATACAAGTGGAAAGGTTACCTAGGAAAATATTGGAATAGTGTCCACCTGGAAGAAGAAGGAAAGAAAGATCTCGAAATTCGTGGATGCAAGAAATAAGAACTGGAATGAGAACAAGAGGACTGGAGGACATGAAGTGGATGGATAGAAACGAGTGGAGAAGGAAAATAAAACTTTAGGCACAGAAATATGTGTAAACTTGAGAATCTGTATTTAAATAATATATATATATATATATATATATATATGAACCCGGACCTCTGGGTTGGTTCCCCAGCGTGCTATCCACTACACCACCGGACAAATCCAATACAAACATTTATCCTTATATATATATTATCATCATCATCATTATCATCATCATCATGAACACATTCGTTTTAGGCCATGTGGCCTGTACGGTAAACCTAGCGAAGATGGTCTTGCATTAACCTATTTCTTGCTTTGTCATCTTCCAATCTTTGCTTAAGTTTCTTCGGGTAATAGGAAGTCCCCTGGGTTGGTTACCAGCCATCCACAGAGCAAAACTAGTGGTAGGGCTGCTACCTTATAGCCTCTAGTCAGGCGTTCAAAATATGGAATTTCCTCCATATCTGATGGAACGGTTATACCGCCGTGACACGGTCCCCATTACCTCGTTAGTTAAAAGCAGGGTGTGCCACGTGCAGGTGAGGTTGAGAATTAGGTAGGAGAGGTTATAGAATGCACATCACTACCTCTTACACCCCATATATATATATATATATATATATATATATATATATATATATAAATAATAAAGTAAAGTGATCCCACGACAGGCCTCAGGAGGCCCTTGGGGTTTTTATTCAGTTCTTAATGACACTTTCTTGCTTATCCTCTTTGCATAATTTTAGCCGCAAATACTAAAATTATGTAGACTGCGGCACGCGGCACAATTGGGGAATGAAAGACGTGCATGGAAGCTTCGTGTAGGAAAATCAGAGAGAAAACGCCCAGTTGGTAGACCAAGTATAAGGTGGGAGAATAACATTAACTATGATTTGAGGGAAGTAGATTGTACAGAAAATGGTTGAAAAACATTAGCTCAGGATAAGGGTGTATGGAGAGTTTATGTCCGCGCGGTCATGAACCTACGGGTTCGATAGTGCCAGTGAGTTAATTAGTTAGTACTAAAATTATAAATACCCCCAAATATGTAAATAAATAAATAAATATGGATAATCAATATTCAGAAACATTTAATTCATTACGTTTAGACAATAATACATTTTTTTAAAATTCCAATAGGAAATAAATAACATTTTAACAATTATATATGTGTTAAATGTTGTATGCAGTGTAGAGATTCCATGATTTTTTTATACGACAGCAATATACTGGGTGACAGCTGAGAAAAACGTTAAGCTATATTTAAGCATATAACAGTTTTATATGTTTACATTGCCGCATGCATCTCCATAAATAACAACAAAAATCGTTACAAATGTACGTCTAGAAAAAAAAAAGCGGTCATTCAAACAAATATCACTTCATGTATTCATTCCATTACATGACTTTTTTGCTCCTCTTCATTTTATACATCGTCATAACTTTGCGTCGTACAATTGATAATTAATGGAACAAAGGCCTAAACAAATTCAACTAAGTTCGTCATATTTATTTATTTTAATCATTAAATGATATTTGAATATAATATCATTAATGTCTTCCACTTCTTCACAAGTAATGCCACGAGTTATTTCCAAATTATCGATAAATTCACGACTCAAGAAGATCGGGATAAGTAGATTCCCGAGCAACGCTGGGTAATCAGCACGGGGTATCTAATAATAATTGCGGTATAAATTCATAATTATTTTTCTTTGTACTTATTGAACTGATCACAAAAACACATTTAATTTATTTAGGCGTTAGGAGTGCACGCCGGGTATTACCTAGAACATTACATAATTGAAATGGACAGTTAATGAATTTGAAGAAGCAGCTGAATTCAAATACGTAGGTACACAAATTACAAAATAATAGGAAATTTAGTGTACAAAGAAATTATATTGAATATGTGCTATAAAATATATGCCAATATATGAAATTTTATAAAGTAATGGCTGTTCCTGTCTTGATATATAGATCAGAATGTTGGACGATCACTAAAAACAAGAACAAAGATTGGAAGCAGCTGAGATGAGATTTTTAAGAAATATAGCAGGATATACTCTGCTGGATAAGAAAATGAAAATATAAGAAAGGAACTAAATATTGTCAAACTTACAGACCGAATAATTAAATATAGGAACGACTGGAAAGAACATACTGATAGAATGCCAGAAGAAAGATTTCCAAAATTATTGCTAAATTATAAACCACACGGGAGGAGAAATGTTGGACGCCCACACAGAAGATGGTCTGAACAATTTTAACAATTCTAGCTTTCATGAAACCCGAACGAGCCAACAGGCTTAATCCCTGGATGATGATGAAAAATTAAACATAGGCTCAATTCTGGAAATGAATGCCATTATGCATTACAGGGACTCTTGACGTCCCAACGTCTCTCAAAAATAACGTTAAACTGAAAATGTATTATTAGAATTTTATTCTCCCAGTTATATTATATAAAGTGCTAAACATAGATTCTTCCTGTCAGTGAGGATAAATTATTACGAGTATTTGAGAATAAAGTTGTTAGGGACATTTTTGAGCTAAAGAGAGATGAAGACTGCATAACAATGAGCTACATCATCTTTATAGGAAACAAGATATAATAACAATTAAGTTTCGTAGACTGTGGTGGGCAGGACATATGGCACGAATGAGGAATGAAAGAGGGCATGGAAGCTTAAAAAATCTTCAGACGTGGGATCCCACAGTTTGTATTTTATATTTTACATCCTAAAAAATTCCATCGACCCCGGTCGGATTTGAATCCGTACCTTCGGAATCAGAGGCACGGAACGTAACCTCTAGACTCCTGGTAGGCAACTAAGGCATTGCTTGTTTGCAAATGTGATTTAATTTTACTCAAATACTCTAATTTAGACTTAGGATTCCTTAACGGGGCCGAAAACACATTCGAGAACTACGGATTAGATGCAAGAAACTTCCACTAGACCAGTGAGATCTGGACCATGTTCTAACGTATGTAAGTCAATTTCATAGTAAATTGTGATAATTTTAATGATTTTGTAAATTATATTAGGGCATTCCATAAGTAATGGCAGCATTGTTATGACATGATAAAAATGTATATAGGTTAGTTTTGACAATACAAATTTAAGTGGTCTCTTGTCAAGTTAACTATACTTTGCCAAATACTTAGAAGACGGCAAACTCCATCTGCAGCACCGTTTCTGGATATATATATATATATATATATATATATATATATATATCCATCCATAGTAATTCTGCCTGAAGGCAGGTCCTTCACTGCAATCATAGCATTTTCATGCTATGCTTGCAGCTTTACTAGGGAATTGTGTAGGTGTGGTAGCTTCCCGTTGCTTTCCACACCGGTGAAGGATGATGGTGATGATGATGGTAATGATAAGGATGATGATGATGATGGCCATATGATTTCGGGGACCGTTTGGGCCTTAAAGTTTTCCTGACATTTGTTTTAAAGGTGAGGGAAAACCCCGATAAAAACCTCACCCAGAAAAACTGCCCCGACCGGGGATCGAACCCGGGCTCGCTGCGTGAGAAAGCAGCACGCAAACTCGAGACCACAGCAGTGGACTAAATAACTATATTGTAATATTAATAACTATAGTGTAATATTACATATTACAAAACGCGCGTGGAAAGTAAAACCACTGCCCTCTATGTATACTACATACAATGTATATACAAAAAAGTGTTTAAAAGGTACATTATACGAAACAAATCACTGCATTTTAAATGAACTGAACTTTATTTAAAACAATATAAAACTATATACTTGCCGCCATTTTATAAACAAATGGTCTCACGGCCTCCTGTAGTTCCAACTAATAATCATTGCCCACACTATTAACGTCAGTCAACTGTTTATAATGAACGCACATATTTCCGACAAAGATGTTATTATTTTACTATTATTTATTATTTTGAAAACACCATCGCACGAAAAATAATGTACAACGCACGATTGTGGAGTGTTTTACAGAATCTCGGAAATTAAAATCCTCCCTATCGCTTGGTTTTTAAACATTTTCCTCGATTTTGTAAAAACCACTTCCCAACCTCGCATCGTAATGTACTAAAACATTACATCAAGTTATGAATGTGTAGTCAGCAAAAATAAAAAATAAAGCCCGATTGAAACAGCACAAATCAGTATTGCCAATATGATTGACAACATGAAATTCAAAATGTATAATACATTTTATATTGTGAACTAATTTTAGTTGGCCTATTAATGAGATAAATAGAAGTCATGTGAATGTATTATTTGTGTGCATATAATTTCTATTGGTTACTCATGTTTATTTATTTGTAAAATTATTAATTTTATTATGGGTTTTGATAGTTGGTTGAAATTTCATATTTTTTATGAATATTATATTATACTACGCTATAACGTTCCATTTCCGACCCATTTATAAGAGCGAAAAATAACGAACTGAGTTTTGTTTGAAATAAAATTACATACTACACACATTTCATATGCACTACCATAAAAATGGATTATTGTATACCAAGTTGGACTTTCCGCTTAAAACAATGTGATATAATTCAATACTATACAATGCATAATATGTATGTATGTATATGTACCCCGTACGTCCCGCGTGGGGACATGGGTACTCCCTAATGGGAGTTTCTTAACCAACTTAATTTAGTTACGATTATTTATCTACAGATGTATCCGAGTGACATATGGTTAGCATATTACTTCAATGAGGCATATAGAAGACAACTAAAATATAGGCTAACTTAATTGAGTGAATAATATAGTACACTTGTCATATGATATAATATGAAGTAATGTAAGAGAGGCATGGAAGCTTCATTAGGAAAATCAGAGGGAAGACGCCCAGTTGATAGACGAAGTATGAGGTGGGAGAATAACATTAACCTTAATTTGAGGGAATTAGATTGTACAGGGATGATTGAAAAACATTAGCTCAGTATAGGGATGATTTGAGAGCTTATGTCTGGGCAACCATGAACCTACGGGTTCGATTGAGTCAATGAGTTAGTTATAATGTAATATAATATGTAATATAATTTAATGTATTATATAATATATTGCAATATAATATAATATTCATCCATAGTAATTCTGCCCGAAGGCAGGTCTTTCACTGCAATCATAGCATTTTCATGCTATGCTTGCAGCTTTACTATGCTTGTAGGTGTGGTAGCTTCCCGTTGTTTTCCACACCGATGAAGGATGATGATGAGATGATAATGATAAGGATGATGATGATGGCCATATGATTTCGGGGACCGTTTGGGCCTTAAAGTTTTCCTGACATTTGTCTTACAGGTGAGGAAAACCCCAGATAAAAACCTCACCCAGAAAGACTGCCCCGACCTGGGATCGAACCCGGGCCCGCTGCGTGACAAGGCAGCACGCTACCTCGAGACCACAGCGGTGGACATCGTATTACATATGATCCAAGATGAAACAAATAATTTAAATATAAAATAGCTAATATATTGCAATCTTATTTTTATTAAAATATTAATCATTTATATTAGTTAAATTAATTTAAAAATTAAATATATATATACAATATTAGGATACTCTAATCTAATCATGAAATTTAATCCCATTATAAAATCTAAATTCATCGATATGTTCTTGCCGCTGCACTTAGAAGTCATAATTAACACTTATAAAACTGACAGAATTAATTATATTTTTCAATCTTCTCACTAACACTGACACTACAATATGAGCGAACAACTGCAAATTGCTAACTTGAAATGAACATAATGTAACGATAATAAAACATCAGGCACACACTCGCCTTTGAAAGTAGCACCACGCGGTCAAAATTGTACGGAGACTTAAAAGCGATGCGCGGTAGGTAGGATCATAAATAAAAATGTGGGCTGAGTGTTTCTTAAAACGGGCGTGATTTCTCCATGTTTTGAGTAAGAGATGAGTAGGATTAACTCTCGCAAAACACATGTGTTGGGAAGAGAAAAGATCTTTATCTTCTAAGTTTATCTTATACCAAATAGAATTACTTATTTCATAAGTGATACTAGACTAAAATTTACAAATATTACTGCGGGCCAAATGTGATGTGATAGAGGAAATATTGCGGCCAGCATGTGATGGGATCGAGGGCCGCGGGTTGAATATACCAGGCCTAAGGCCTTGGTACAGAGAAAATCATGAGTTTAAAATGTTCAATAGGTTTATTTAGAAGAAACATGCTCAATGGTGTATACTTCTTCACACCTGTTTATATTTTACACTGTTTACATTCAAATTGATGTAACATTTTATATTATAAGCAGCTGTTTAAACAGTTCTTAATTTCCTTCAAGTGGCACTGGTCTTGATACAATAAACATGCAACTGTCAGGTTTCAGAAACATTCTGTTATCTTTTTTATATTATGTGTTTCAATTTTAAAAAGAGAATCCACTGCTATGGTCTCGAGGTAAGGCACTTCCATGTCACACAATGGGCCAGTGTTCAAGTTTCGGTCGGGACAAGACTCCTGGGTGATGTTTTTTTTTCGGGGTTTTCGCACACCTGAGAGACAAATGTCAGGAAACGTTTAAGCCTCAAACGTTCCCGAACATCATGTGGCCATTTTATCATCATCATTCATATTAACTTTGGATTAAGTTTAGTATTAAGAACTCTCCTGGGGCATCATTATTATCATTACCCATAATATCATCGGGACGGCCTAGCACCGCTTTCTAGGCGCCCCAACCTTAGAAGTGGGTTATATTTACACGCCAATTCCCGGAGAGATCACCATAAATGGCGATATGTCTGGAAGTGAATTTATTATAACTTGGATTATATAAGAATGAGATGCACAAATAAATTAAACATAGGCTCAATTCTGCAAATGTATGCTATTAGGCTATACATTACAGGGACTCTTGTCGTTCCAACTCCTTTCAAAGAACGTTAAACTGAAAATATATAAAACTGTTATTCACCAGTTATATTATATGGATGGGAAACATTGACTCTTACTTTAAGGGAGGAAAGAAGATTACGATTATTTGAGAATAAAGTTCTTAGAACAATTTTTGGGTCATAAAGAGATGAACAGACAGGTCAATGGAAAAAATGACAAACTATCGAGGTGCATTATATGTATGGAAAGGCAGATATAATAAGAACAGTTAAATCTCGTAGACTGCGATGGGCAGGACATGTGGCACGAATGGGGAATGAAAGAGTTGCATGGAAGCTTCTTGTAGGAAAAAAAAAGGGAAAACGCCCAGTTGTTGGACAAATAATGAGGTGGGAGAATAATATTAACCATAATTTGAGGGAAGTAGATTATACAGAGGGTGATTGGAAAACATTAGCTCAGGATAGGAATGTATGGAGAGCTTATGTTCTCGCAGCATGAACCTACGGGTTCGGTAGAGCCAGTGAGTTATTTATTGTATATTGAATTTCTCATTATCCGATTTTGTATTTTTTTAACACTGAATAGCTGGTTAAGGTCATACGCTATAAGCCGAAAGGAGGAATGTTCAAGCCCTGATGGGTCAGGTTTTTTTAAACTGACTTAAACCTTCTGGCGGCACTACGATCCTGGGGTCGACTCAGATTGTAACGAAAATTATTACCAAATAGGCGTCCTTATTCTGGTAGATAAATGCGGCCATCACTCAGGACTGAAAACCTGGCTAACATATAGTGCCGATTTTCAATAAAAATATGGTAGCCTTAAACTCTTACTACCCCAATGGCCTCCCAGGCTTGTAGAGGGATCACTTTAGTTTATTTTTATAATATAGCGTGAATTTTCTTATAAATAAATAACATTTAGAGCCTATTATCTCATTATAAGTAACTGTTTAAAAAATGTCTAATTTTGGTACCTCGACATTCTGTTGATGTCCACCGCTGTGGTCTCGATGTAGCCTGCTGCCATGTCACGCAGCGGGCTCGGGTTCGATCCTCGGTCAGGAGAGTTTCCTGGGTGAGGTTTTTATCGGGGTTTTTCCTCACCTGTAAGACAAATGTCAGGGAACTTTAAGGCCCAAACGGTTTCCGAACATCGTATGGCCATTGCAATCGTCATCATTCATATTCATCTTAGATTAAGTTTAGGATTAAGAACTCTCCTGGCGCACCACTATCATCATTATTATAAACCCAACTGGATTTCTTTGGCTTAAAGGACCTTCGGGACTTGGAAAATCTGGTAGCGTTTATCTAGCCGAGCGTTAGTATGAGGATGTACAGTTATACATGTGTTGAAATAAACAAAGGAAGTCTTATTTTAAACTATTTTATTACTAAAGTATAAATATTTAGAAACCCTAAATATTCTGGCCCTAAATCTAATCTAAGCCTATATTAAAAACTACAGTACTTCCTTGGGGGGTTGAGAAGAGGGAGTTGTGGAATTTATAAATCTAGCCTAATCTACATGATTAAAAATGTTATATCCCTTTTTGAAAATTTAGTATTAAAACAGTCTACATTGTTTAGAATTATACTATCCCTTGAAAGCATGTATCAAAATAGTTAAGGTAATTGATTCTGTTTACAAAAAAGTCCCTGACACGTATTAAGAAAAATGGTAGCTTACTCACCCATAACACCTCTGGTTGTCACACATCAACAGACAGACAGACCCTCACTTCTCAAGTGTTATATACTCAATTTGACCTAAAGTTACCCTAACTGTAAACATCACTAACATTCCAGTAAACTAAATGTAGGGATGTTTACAGTTAGATAAGCAAAACTTTGCTCTAAACTATATTTCAAAAGACTTTGCTTGAATAATTAAAATAATCTATAAAACAATAAAAAAATCTATATAAATGACTATGTATTCATAACAATCATCATCACCCATCATGTAATCGGAGCAACGTAACCCCGCCTCCCAGGCGCTCTAACCTCAGAAATGGGTTACTATTACGCCAATGTTAGGAGAGAACACCAGAAATGTCCAAAAAAGGACAAATTGGGGCATTAAAAAAACATTCTGTTTATAATGTTCTAAAACCCGAACTAATAATTATGGAAATAAAAAAGAATGGGACCCAAACCTGGGGTTTTCGCTCGCAATTGGCATTATAAAATCGATAAAACTCTGTTGGCTTTTAGTTATCCTTATTTCGTTAGGATTTAATTTCATATTGTATAGAAATATGTTACCTTTAAGAGAAATCAAATAATTTAACAAGAATAGTTAAGTCTCTGAGAGTACGATGGGAAGGACATGTCAGACAAATGGGGAATGAAACAGGAACATGTAAACTTCTTGTAGGAAAGCTACCACCAATACGTAGGAATGAAATGAGAGAATAACATTAGGTCTAACCATGATTTGTGGGAGATGAATTATACAGGGAATGATTCGAAAATATTAGGTGAGGATAGAGATGTATGAAGAGATTATCTTCATGAGACCATGAACTTGCGGGTTGTATAGTGCCAGTGAGTTAGTTATAGAAATATTTAACGTGATCATAAATATTTTATAAGAGACATTACCATTAATTTTGCATCATCAAACATTTTAATGTTTGGGTCCATTTTATCCATAACAATGGTAAATTATTATATTGAAATTATTAAAATTTCATGGAAACCATAGCACCTGTGTACATTTTCAACTTCCTCTCACTTATAATTTTTGAGTTACTGTATATTATTATTATTATTATTTATTATTATTATTATTATTATTATTATTATTATTATTATTAATATTATTGTTATTGCTATTGTTGTTGTTATTTGTTATTGTTATTATTATTATATTATATTATATTATATTATATTATTATTTATATTATATTATATTATATTATATTATATTATATTATATTATATTAATATTATATTATATTATATTATATTATATTATATTATATTATATTATATTATATTATATTATATTATATTATATTATATTATATTATATATATATTTATATTATATTTATATTATCTTATATTATATTATATTATATTATATTATATTATATTATATTAGTATTATATTATTATCACATCACTCCATGTCATATACCATCTCCACTTCTCGCAACTGGAATTCCCTACCACAAGAAATAAGGGGCTGCCGGACATTGACATCTTTTAAAAGAAATCTAAATTTATATTTGCTCTAAACTCGACTTCATTATTATCCAGTGTAAGATATATATATATATTAATTGGTGTTTCCCGTATAATGTATCATATTTATATTATTATTATTATTACTATTATTATTATTATTATCGTATCATTATTGTTATTACCCTATGAAATGTTGTTTGTACATGAACATTTACATTGCTACATTTATTGTATTTATCTTTAACTGTTTATAATTAGTACAGTGTATATCTATATTTGTCGAATATTTATTTGTATTTGTGCTGGTTGAGTGGAAGAGAGGGCCTTATGGCCTTAACTCGCCAGCCAGAATAAATAAAGTATTATTATTAAAGTATTATTATTATTATTATTATTATTATTATTATCAAACTAACTTGGAAACACCATCTTGAAAGAATGCGTTCAAATCGGATCCCCCCAAAGACATGTTGTCATAATTATATTACCAAGAGGACGAAGATCACTGGGCCGTCCTATGAAACGCTAGAGGGAAAATTTTCTATAGGATCGTAACAGGCCTTGGCCTATTACTTGGAAGGAAGAAGAAGAAGATTATTATTATCATTGTTATTACTACTGTATTTTACAAATTACGTACCGTATATAAAATGAAATATAAATAAACATATATAAATTAGTAACGATCCTTGTGACAAAATACTTTAATCAATTGGTTAATCAATCAATTAATTAATTAGGTCATAATTTATTCAGCTCGGTGGAGAAAAAGTCAACCAGAGGAAACATATTACACTGAAATACCATTACGTTAACTATAACAAAAAAATAGTAGAAAATAAATATGATGATCATCATCATCTGCATCAAGGATTAGACCTGCTGGTCTGTTCCGATCTCATGTTAGATTTGGTCTATCCATCTTTTACTGGGTCTTCCAACTTTTCTTCGTCCTAGTGGTTTGTAATGAAGAATCTGTTTCGGAATTCTATTGTTATCCATTCTATTGATGTGGTCCATCCATTCGCCTCTGTATTGTGTAATTCTATCTAATAGTTTGAATAGATTCAGTTCTCTTCGTATATCCTCACTTCCCCTTTGTTCCGCTATTGTATAGCCAGCCCACACTCCTCAGAAACCTCATTTCTGACGTTTCTACTCTTCGTTCCTGGTTTTTGGTTAAGACCCAAGTTTCGATCCATATAGTAGTGTTGGAACCCCCATTGTTTTATAAAAAAGTGTCTCCTTTCCAGTTCCTTAGAGATTTCGTTTTGTGGTGTCACACATATCATTAAATTTATTTATTTTGTTTTCAATGTCTTCACTTTTTCTATATGATATATAAAGAAAAAAATATATATATGAAGAAAACAAATATATTAGGCCCAAATACAATTAGACCTGTTACATTTATAAAAACAATGAATAAGAAAATGTTATTCCTTATGATTCATGACGTCAGAGCATCATTATTACGACTATTTAACTCATGCCCCAAATGGGAGTGAATGACCAATCACATTACAATGATTTTTTATTTACAACCAATCACAGTCGTGTTTCGCCTAGAATTTACCATCTAAAGTTTATCATAATAAAGAAAGCACCTCTTTTTTAACATTCTGAATAGGTTATAGCATTATTTTACAGTGACCCACCCACTAAGAAATACGGCTACCAGATTGTATATTAGTGCATGCATGTCAACACATTGCGGGAGTTAATATAAAAACATTTGTAGCATTTGATTATACCACCAAAAAAAGAAACCGCTGTTTGCACTTTCTTAAATTACTTTTTCCCAGAAAAATATAATTGTCATATTTACATCATAGGACATCAGAAATGAATTAATATACAGTTTGATGTGTCATTTTTTCTCCTCTAGGGCGCATTCGTACAATATTGCGTTCATTTGGCAATAAATAATATGATCTGGTTGCATTGACGAACAAAAGAAGCAAATGAAGCGTACCAATCGTTTCTCATTTGTTTTCAAACATCGCCGTTTACATTAAATATATAAATATTTTAAAATAACTATATTTAAATAATGATTTGTGAGTAAACAGCTTAATTTTATTCGTTAAATAGTCCTAACAAATGCCACTCTTGATTTCCAAATTCTCTAGATAAATTCAACTCCTCACTTCGTGAGTCGTGAATTTATCGATAATTTGGAAATCACTTGTGGCATTACTTATGATAAAAATTGTTAGAAAATACTTCGTAACTAGGATTGGGAGAATGGGACAGTGTTATCAATGTTCAGACATGGAATGCTGAATTTTCATAACTGAGTACATAACAGAAGTTACACATTTGATTCTACGTGTTTGCAGTATAGTCTACAGAAATCAATACTGCACTCTTCATAAAAAATGGATGTTATTTTCTTCTGCAGACATATTTTATAAATATTGTAGTATTCTATTATTTTCTTCTGTAGATTGTATTGCAAAAAAGCGTAGAGTTGACTGTGATCATCCAGATGCGGCCTAGACGAGAAGTTGACTATACAAACACTTCCAAGAGCTGCCTGGGATATTTTATTGTAAACCCATGTGAGGCCAGGGCTGCAGATACCTGAGCTTACTCAAATGTGACGTCACGTGCGTACATGACACGTGATATCAGACTCGCACAACACACATAACGTACATACCCATATATTTACATATTTCGCTTTTAGTTGTCGTCGAGCGTATCATGGAGGTCCTTAGTTTGATGCAATGTTGAAAGTGGAAACATATTTAAGGATTTAATATTCGCCAGCCTTAAATATTAAAAGCTAACAAAAATAACTCATCCAAACCTTATATTTGCGGGTCTTGAACTTAAAAAACTAACGAAAACTCACCTTAATCTAACAGAAATCACTCTAACCATATGTTTAATGAGTTACCATTAAAACACCCGGCGTGCGCTCCGCCTGAATAAATTATGTTTTTATTTTTTCATTTTACAGGAAACATAGGGAACTTAATAGGTTGATTAAGTGTGGTATAGATTGTGAAGAATAAACATGGCGGTTGCTAGAGTCAATTTTTAATTTTGCATTTCAGGTAAACCCTATTTCTAATAGTCAGATTTTTTTTTGATAATTCCTACTTCGGTTTATTTCAATAGCATATACCTAGTTTCGTTGTGAAAAATCGAAAACTGAGACCGTTAGATCGATTTTTAAATTTTCGTTTAAGGTAAACTCTTACACATAATGATTTTAGAGCACAACACATAGCGGCTAAATACTTGTCGTACACGAAAACTCTTACATACACATTTCCGTCAATCGACCAAATATCTTTCGAGTTTTTGCAAGAACAACATACCGAGGTTGCATTTTTATATGTAAAGATATACAGTAAAAACTCCTTATTCCGCAAATATGCCGCGAATACAGAAACCGCGAATATGGAATGGTAATTTGTATGGGTACGTAATAATAATAATAATAATAATAATAATAATAATAATAATAATAATATAATAATAATAATAATAATAATAATAATACTTTATTTTAGCTGGCAGAGTTAGGGCCATAATGCCTTCTCTTCCACTCAATCAGCGAATAGTAGAATTGTACAAAAATTACATACATATTACAATTTTAATACATTATTAAAATACAGACTAAACAAAATACAATGATGATGTGATCTAATACTAGCTAATACTAACAAAAACATAGAATATAGTAAAATTAAAATTATATAAAATAAAGTAAGTAGCTTCCTACATGATTATTTATAGAATGCTCTATATAGTTGTTATGCAGTTAATGTTTTCATTGTGTCGAACTTAAGATATCAGTTAACTTGGATTTGAATATATAGGAGATACGTTCCAAAATATAATGACAATTATCAAAATAAAATCAATTAATGAGAGTTTTGAACAATTTTCGTTTTACTGTACGTTATAATTTTTCAACAAATCACAAGAGACGCGTGTTATTCAATGGAAATTATTATAACGAATGACAAGTTGAAACAATAAAACACCATCGTGGCGAAGGCGGCATTTATCAACGGACATAGCGGCACGTGAAATACATCGGCGGTGGCTTTAACAATGAACTTTAAACTTAGTGACAATAAGATTTGTTTTATTTGTCCATTTTATTTAAATCACTCTTTGCAAAAGCCGCCTTGACACTTGCTTGAGGTAAAAAAAAAAAATGCCGATGCGTTTATAAAGAATAAATACTTTTTAGCCGCGAATACGAGAACTGTGTCGCAATTTTTAACCCGCGAATAAGGAGCTTTTATTGTATTCGTTATAAATAAGACTAAGGCCATGATTATAGGAAAGAAACCAAGGAAGATAAACAAGAGGATTAAAGATGAGGCCATTGAGCAAGTGGAGAGCTTCAAATATTTGGGTTGTACTATCAGTAGTAACATGAACTGCGGTCAAGAAGTAAAGCAGAGGATAGCAATGGCAAAAGAAGCATTCAACAAGAAGAGAAGCATTTTCTGCAGACCATTGGCAAAATAATTAAGGAAGAGGCTAGTGAAGTGCTTTGTATGGAGTGTAGCATTGTATGGTGCAGAGACTTGGACATTACGACGGAATGAGGAAAAGCGACTGGAGGCTTTTGAGATGTGGATACGGAGAAGAATGGAACGTATAAAATGGACAGACAAAGTAAGAAATAAAGATGTGCTAGACAGAGTGGGTGAAAGAAGAATAATGCTGGAACTCATAAGGAATAGGAAAAGAAATTGGATTGGCCATTGGCTAAGAAGAAACTGCCTGCTGAATGATGCTCTAGAAGGAATGGTCAACGGAAAGAAAGTTAGAGGCAGAAAAAGGTATCAGATGATAGACAATATTAAAATAAATGGTTTGTATGCAGATACAAAAAGGAAAGCTGAGTTAAGGAAAGAGTGGAGAATGCTGAGTTTGCAGTGAAAGACCTGCTCTTGAGCAGAACACTGTGAATGAATTGTATTCATATTTTAGTTATACTTTTTCACATCGTTACGGAGAGTCTAAAGTCTGCAAAATGGGAAGGAAAATATTGCTTGTATTCAGAGGATAATTCAAGTAATCCCGGGTCGCATATCGACAATCACTTCAAAATTCCAGAGCCGCACTCGACGAGCGACTAAAATTTCCGGGGCCGCAGATGGGCTAGAAATCGGATTATGGACTGCACATCGGCGATCTCGAGTTAAACATTCCTGGTCTGCTGTACATTCTGTTATACATATTGAAATACAGAATGTATGTATACTGACACAACAATTGCAATGTCTCAGTCCTATTCATAACTTCTGCAGAATAGGAAAACATGTCAACAATTGCATGCCGAAATCTACCTAGAAATTTCTTTCAGAGAAGCGTTTGATGTACAAAGGCCGTGTCAAAAAATTATCTTCCCTTTTTTAACTGAAAGCCACTCTTAAATCCCTCATTTAAACTATGGGGAAGTAATACAACTCCTATATTGGCAGACTGGATAACCCTCACTACCCACCGTCCGCGACGCGTCCCGCCTCAATTCACTCCACTCTTAACTCATGCAGGGATGTACATATGCTCCGTACAGTTGATTGCCATTGCTGGAATTTGATTTAAATTTCAGTGTCTTGCAGTTAAAATCAGCAGATATATTTTTTTTTTGGACACAGCTTTGGTACATCACAACGCTTCTCTGGAAGAAGTTTCAAGATATGTTTCGGCATTCAATTGTTCACAGTTTCCTTGTGAGTTAAATTGTACGGTATAGCAATGTGTTTTCATTTTACACGCTTTATATTAGCTTGACCTGTATCAGTCTATCTCTGTAACGGAATCTTTCAACACGAATTTCATCCACTTACAATCATTGTATCGACTTGAAACTTTGCATACTTGTAAAGGACCAATGACTATACGATAATTTCATAATTTGTTTCTAAGATCCTGGCCAGGATCATCAGGACATCAAAAAAATAAAGACCGGTATAATAGGTTGCGGACGTTGTAAGAAATTAATATTATATCCTCTGATAGCTCAATTGGTAGAGCGGTGGACTGTAGTGGTATATAATTTCAGTAATTCATAGGTCGCTGGTTCAAATCCCGCCCGGAGGATTATTTTAGAAGAGTATTACTTTTAGCTCATACTACAATAGTATCGAGTTTAAAGATATTTACATTTTTATCTTGTTCTGTAATACATTAATGACATTTTTGTAAACTTACCACATTGCAATTGATCCAAAAAATATGAGAAGGATGCGATTAACTGTAACTATTTATCTATATTAAAATGTCAAGAATATTATAATAATGTTAGATAATAATTTAAAAAATATATATATATAATTATATTCGTGCGTAGACACTAAAAATATCGTAAGCAATTAAATTTTCATGGGATTCTGGTTTATGACAATCAATTAAACTAAAAAATAAAAAATAATAGTTAGAAAAACAAAAACAAAATGCTTTATTAGAAAACTGAACTAAAAAATGAAAAATAATTTTAATTTCTAACACGCTTGGGATAAAATTAAAGTGGTCAACAAAAAAAAACATCTCCAACACATCTAGAATAAAACTAGAGTTATCTCCAAAAAAAAATTACCGCCAAGAGCGTGGAGTGCTTTTTATGGTTTTTACATTTTCTTCTTAGAGACTTCACTCAATATCTGTTTATTATCAAATATATTAATTGATATAGAGCACCCCACGCTTTTGATGGTAAAATTATTTTCTTTTTGTTGATAACTCTAGTTTTATTCTAGATGTATTGGAGATGCTTTTTTGTTCTTCTTCTTCTTAAACTTAATTTGTAGGATTTTCATCCTGTTTATTTCCAAAATCACTCCTCGGAGGAAGACGTACTGGATGTGCATTCACTGTCTATCCATCTCTTGGCAGGTATTCCTCTAGTTCTTCTCCCGTCCATTGGTCTATCTTCTTTAGCTCTTTTTGCAAGCCGGTTTTCTTCCATTCTTTCTTTCTATATGACCCTTCCAATATTTTCGTCTATCTATAATAAATTTGGTTATGTCTTGAATATGGCATGTCCCTAATTTCTGTGTTGTGTATTTTATCAAATAATGTTTTCCCCTGAATAGTTCTTAAGATTTTCATTTCGCATGTGCTTATTATTTGTTTATTTTTTGTTGTATCAGCCCTAGTTTCTGCTCCATATACGATAACTGGTCGAACTATCGTTTTGTATATGCGGGTTTTGCTTTCTATTGGCATATGTTTGTTGCGCCAAATTAAATCTTTCATAGATCCTGATATTTGTGCTGCTTTATCAGCTTGTTTCTTTACTTCTTTTATTAAATGTTGCTCGCAGTCCCAAGGATCAAGCCTCGGATCAAGGACGGAAACAAAATACGACAAACGCTAGGAAAAGGTCTACGATTTGGAAGATTAGAAGTGGAAAGAAAAATTATAGATTTTTTGTTGACCACTTTAATTTTATCCCAAGCGTGTTGGAAATTAAAATTATTTTTCATATTAGTTCGGTTTTCTAATAAAGTGTGTTGTTTTAATATTTTAAAACTATTATTTATTATATAACAATTTCTGTAACTGAAGTAGATAAAAGTAATTTATTTCTGAAGGTTTTCATTCTATATGTGAATTTAACCTACAAAATGCACAAGCGTTATAGGACTGTATGGCTCCTCTAGTGGTAATATGTTACATTTAGTAGGCCTATGAATACTAAAGTCAAGAATATTAAAACAATATTTTTGTAAAATTCCTGTATCATTTACCCTTAAAACTAAAATGATGATAAATTCGTTTCGTAAATGTGGAAACTCAGAGAAAGAAAAACAAAAACAGATCGTCGTAGATGTCAACTTTTACATTTGTATGGCCGCCTTATTACTCGAATATGACTTTTTTTTGTCATGTTTGCCACACTGAATGATAACATTGCACGCTATGAGAGGAAGCGAATAATACATAGTTATCATATCTCCTTTTTATTTCGTCGGCAAAACTGGTTTACTTTTTACAGAAATCACTCCAGCTCTATTACACTATCATTTCTATATAGAACTGAAATTCATTATAACCGTGGAGTTGTATAAAATGTCTGTTGTATTACGTAGTTAGTAGAATCGCTACATAAAACTGCCGGCGCTAGCTAAAAATAAATCATGACCAACTTGATTGTATTAGACCGTTATATTGTAACAATGCGGGAATAAACTGTAAATTTTTACGAAAGCCATTTCATTTTCGTTTCGTTTGTAGCCTTTTATATTGTTCTTTTATCTTTTAACGTTTAATACTTAATAAAAGTTGTAAAATGAAATAAATTATATAGGTTTTATCAAAGGCATCCATAAAATTGGTAATATTCGTTATAAAGTTTAACATAAAAAAGAGGAAATAAAAAAAATAAAATATGGCACTTGATATCATGAAATGTAGGTTATATATAGGTTTAAATTATATTATTCCTAATAACTACCCACTACTACTACTGTTACTACTACTATTACTAATAATAATAATAATAATAATAATAATAATAATAATAATAATAATAATAATAATAATAATAATAATAATAATAATGCTACTATGCTACTATTACCACAACTATCATCACTATTATAGCATTTTATATACGTAGGTAGTAATGTACGTGCAATTGTATATTACGATACAAAGATGAAGACAGTGTTTAACGTATGAGTCGAAATGTTTTTGCCAAATTCGATTGACAGGGGCATAATTTTTCAAGGAATACGTAAAAATCTTTCATCACTGATTCGTACTATATTTTATTTTATACTAACTAATACCCGGCGTGCGCTGTTACGCATAAACAAATGAAAATTAATGTGATTTTATGTTTAGTCGAATAAATGGAATGAATAATAATTATAAATTTATATTTTTTACCCCGTGCTGATTACCCGGCGTTGCCCGGGAATCTACTTACCCCGATCTTCTTGGCATAAATCAGTTAAAATATGAAAATTAATGTTTTATGTTTAGTTAAATAAGTCAAAGGAAAAATTTATATCGTAATTATTTTTAGATACCCCGTGCTGCTTACACAGCGTTGTCCGGGAACCTACTCACCCCGATCTTCTTGGCATAAATGACAAAAAAATAGTGTACTTCTTATGATTAGTTGAATAAGTAAAATGAAAAATAATTATAAATATATATCGTAATTATTTTAAGATTCCCCGTGCTGATTACCCGGTGTTGCCCAGTAATGTACTTATCTCGATCTTCTTGGCATAAATGAAAGACAAAAATGGTTATTGTGAGTTATCCGTAAGAAATAGACATATGCTGTCGCGGACGTTTTTGCAGAGCGTTTTGAGATATTCAATTCTGTGTACATTAATTTTGTGTATTTGTTATGGTTTAGGCAGCATAAGCCATTTAAGCGTCAAAAGAGCTATTTTTTTTCACATTTTCCACTACAAAGGGCGATTTTTAAGGATGTAGGAGTTGCGTATCACAACTCTCTTATAGCCTATGTTCATCCCAGGTATCTCCTGAACATTTTGCATAAAGCCCCATCACAATCGGATCAACGGTATGGCCGCGCATAAAGTACGAACAAACAAACAAACATTCATTTTTATATATTACGACTGTGGACGACTGTAGCATGCGCGCCATCTTTGTTGCATAGTTCAAGCTTCTCTCGCAAGAGGTGTACCTGAGAAAAAAATACCATCTGTAGTGAAAACTTCAAACTATATCTCTTTGAAATTTCAATATTCTAGCTGCAATACCAAGGCAGAAAAACATTATTGTGCGTTACTTTCCGATCCGCCCTGTGGACGACTGTAGCATGCGCGCCATCTTTGTTGCATAGTTCAAGCTTCTCTCGCAAGAGGTGCACCTGAGAAAAAAATACCATCTGTAGTGAAAACTTCAAACTATATCTCTGTGAAATTTCAACATTCTAGCTGCAATATCAAGGCAGAACAAAATTATTGTGCGTTACTTTCCGATCCGCCCTCGTAGATTATGTTGAATTTCTTACCATCGATTAAATTAATAACATTGTGTAATAAGGCATAGCTTAATAAGTTAAATATATTTAGTTTTGTTCGGATATCTTCATTAAATTTCCGACCTGCTATTGTATTGCCAGCCACACCCCTCAAAAACCTCATTTCTGAAGTTTCTATTCTCCGTTCCTAGGTTTTGGTTAAGACCCAGTGTTCCGGGGATGGTCGATTTTATTTGTTTGTTATTCATCGTATATTCTTCTCATCAAAACCTATATGATTTTATACATTCCTCAGGTAGGTAATCACATTCTACATGAATAATTCTTAGCTTTTTTCAAGGGTTTTCCTAGTGCAGTCGTCGAGTGCTCGTTGTTTACATTTTTTTTTGGAGACTACAGTGGGTTGTGCTCTCATCATTCGACATAGAAAAAATCGGGAAATGATTTCGATTCTTCTGTTGCGATATTTACAGACGTAATCTTGTTCTGCTCTAAATCAAAGTTTTCAACCGCAGGAGATCTTTGAGCCTGGAATGAGAACAGAGAGATCGCAGGGTCTGAGACGGCAACTAAAATGTCGTCCATGTGAGCACGTAGTATTAAAATAATAGGAGAGGACACAGGAAGGAAACAGTTTTGTTGTCCTGTCGGTGGCCATAGCAACGGAAAAGTTGCGTCGCTTCGTGTGAACACCTGCATATAATATTGTACAGACGAAAAAGTTACGAGACAGAATGTCTCCCGTGTACGCCCGCCCTAAGTAATCCAGATGCGATATGACCTTAGATGTAAAGTATTAGTAAATATTTTATTTAAGGGTGGTGATGGGTGAAATTTCTATTTTCTACATTTTTTGAGCTGGAGACTTGATGTGTCCCGCGCCGTAGCCGAGCGGTTAAGGTAGGAAGCCTTGGCGCAGAGCTACGGGACTTGCGCTGGTTCGAGTCTCCATGGGGGAAGAAATTTTCTCATGGTATTTCGGCCAGTATGGGACCGGTGCCCACCCAGCATCGTGAGGCAATTGGGTAGCTACAATAAGTAGCGGCTCCAGGTTGAGGAACCAGCTATAACGGCTGGGGGACTCGACATGCTAACCACATGTCACCCCTACACTGGCTGTTGATCATCTACCTCTGTGATTGATACATGTGGATGTGAAGGGCCAGCAGCCGGCTGGTAAAAGGACAACCGCTGAAAAGTGGAAAGACCCTCAATCGGAATCGGACTTGATGTTTTGCAGAAACATTCAGTACATGATACATAATGATGTGTTTAAGTTGCAATCTTGTAAGACATTTATTTTACGAGTTATTAAATATTATATTTTTAAAAAATTGCATATATTATAATGAAATGGGTTCCACAATTTTTTAGTAAAATATTTGATTTTTTACAAGACCCTAAAATATATAAAAAAGACCATGCATTAGAATTCTTATAATGTGAATGCAAAGGGAGAAAAAAAATGTATCTCATGCGTGGAATTACAAAAAAAAAAATTAATAATTGCATACATTTTATTTTTTATTTCTTAAAATACTATTTCAATCTTGCAACCCATGCATTATTTTGTTACCCATTGTTTTTAGGACATGCAGTAAAAATTTGAACTTTCTAGGACAACATTTCTGAATTCCATTCAATTTTGAATGTACAAAAATGCAGTGGAAATAAAAGCGTAGAAAAACAAGTTTTAAGATTTGCATGCAGGTAGTATTTAACTGGCGCAGCCTTCCAACTCCGACGTAATTTAGGGCACGTAGAAGCGCCATAGGCCTCTGAAACATTGCCAACATATACATTAGAGTACAAGCTATTTTTTAGTACAAAAAACAAAAAATGCCAATTTTGATCTCAAATGGTCAATTTTTCACCCATCACCCCCCTTAAAGACGCTCTTTAACGCCTGAAGTCATTAGTGTCGCAATTTCATATTTGGGCGTGAAAGGACCGACAAGTTTTTCTCAAGGGCCTCTTATTTCAGAATTTCGGTTCTGCCGTAAATCCACGACATTCGGATCCAATGCTTTACTTCCTTTCCGAAGAAATCCTAACTCAGAATTTTTATGCCCTAAAGTAAACCATTTGACACGAGACAAGTTTTGAACTCGCGAACCTCGGAACCGCAGACGTCCATGGTAATTCCTAGATCATCGGAACCGAACTTAAAGTATTTACAAATAAATTTATTTCGTTTTGTTCCTAAAACGCCATGGCGCGACAAGCCTAGAAGGTCCTTTGCCTACCAGCCGGATATCAGTGTCATACCCACACGTGCTAATTACTGAGAGTGATTATCATCCATCCAGCAAAGGAGTAACATCTGGACAGCATGGCGGGTCCTCCATCATTATAGATTATTTTCTAAACCTTAAGCTCTGTTTGTACAGCGTTTAGGGCAAATAAATTAAATAAAAGAACAACAAATAATTTAGAAAAAAAACAAAAAGGAACTTGGAAACTCGTAAAAAAGAGCACTTCAGAAACATGAAGAATGGAGAAATTGAAAAATCAGCTATAGCAGCACATAGTTTATTAGAGCATCATAGGATTGAAAAAGAAGCAAAACTTTTAAAACATTTATCTAAACCTTTGGATTTAACAGTTTGGGAAAAAATATATATTCAAAAAAACCATACTAGAACTATGAACTTTGAGATTCCGGAAGAACCAAGCTTGATTACAAAGTTCTTCAAAAATACAACAGATAGCAGTTTAGGAAATGATTCATTCAAAATAACACCAGATGGCAGTTTGAAGAGGAATTCCTTCAAAAGAACACCAGATGGCAGTCTAGATAATTACCGGCAAAAAGAAAAAAATGATAGTCGTGAAAACAGCTGACGATGACGACAAAGTGTCGCCGATACTGCAGTGCTGTGTTAAAAGAAACATAGATGTATGAGGTAAGAAAACATCACGATTCATTTAATTATTAATAATTGAACCTTATAATGTTAAAAATTCCCAAATTTAATATATAAATGTATTTTTTATTAAAAAATCTTAAAAAAGAATTAAGAATAATTATTATTCCAAAAATAGGATACAGAAAAGATAATATATAACATATATTCAATTTATTATAAATCATATTTATACAAAGTTTTATTCGCTGTGGTCTCGAGGTAGCGTGCTGCCTTGTCTCACAGCGGGCCCGGGTTCGATTCCCGGTCGGGACATGATCCTGGGTGGGGTTTTTATCGGTTCTTTTCCTCACCTATAAGACAAATGTCAGGAAGCCTAGGGCCCAACGGTCCCCGAAAATCATCCAGATATCGTCATCATCCTTGTCATTATCATCATCCGTCACCAATGTGGAAAGCAACAGGAAGCTACCACACCTATAATTCCCTAGTAAAACTGCGAAGTATAGCATGAAAATGCTATGATTACAGTGAAAGACCCGTCCTCGGGCAAAACACTATAGATGAAGGCTCTATTTATTGCAGCTTCCCAAATTCTTTACGATGCTGGCTAGGCACTGGATCTGGATCCACATTGCCCGAAATCCCGTGAGAAACTTTCTTCCTCGATGGGGGACTCGAATCTGCATAAGTTCCTTAGCTATGCACCAGTGTATCATGTCTTTAACGGTAAGGTGGGGCATTTTATCTTAGACATTTAGTATTTGCATTTTCAATTCCTTTCAAAAAAAAAAAAAAAAATCCGCGCCGTAGCCTAGCGCCTTGGCGCAGAGCTACGAGTCCCCATGGGGGAAGAAATTTTCTCATGGAATTTCGGCCAGTATGGGACAGGTGCATCGTGAGGAATTTGGATAGCTACAATAAGTAGCGATTCCAGGTTGAGAAGACCAACTTTAACGGCTGGGGGACTCGACATGCTGATCACATGTCACCACTATACTGGCTCCATGATCGCCTATCTCTGTTATTAACACATGTTTATGTGAGGCCAGCAGCCGGCTGGTAGGCCATGGCCTTCTAGGCTTGTCGCGCCTTGGAGTTTCTAGATGCGAGACCAGCAGCTGTTTGTTAGGCCAAGGGACTTCTAGATCTGTCGCGCCATGGAGTTTTATTCGAATTTATAGAGAACTGCATGCCATTTTTTTCATATATATTATTTCACTTCTTAACACAGTCGTTTCTCATTTTATTCTGTTTGGAATCAGCACAAAGTCGGTAGAGTTATTTTAGAATTGTAGAAGTCGGAAAAATCTAAATGCTTTGAAAATGAAACCGGAAGAAGATTAAGTCTGTAGAAGCAAGTAAAATATACTGAAGGGGGTTTAAAATATCGTCAGAAAGCGCATATATAGCGATTTGTTATAGAGTTCGCATGTAGATGGCACTGCCTTGCTTGAAAAATAAGCCTCTTATCTCAAGGTTTGGACCAGATTCTTTAAAAAAAGTTGACAAGCGGAAATCGGAGGGAATTTTTATTCTAAGAACACGTTGTGTAAGTTAGTAACTATCGGCTTACTGAAGTATTGAATACCGAACAGGCATAACAGTCCGTGATCACATTTTTTCAATAACGTCAACCATAATATGAATATTTATTCTTGCAAGTGCTTAAGAAAATATGTCATTGTTAAAAATATATTTATTTGTTTAATGCCCCAAGTTGTCATTTCGACATTTCTGATGTTCTCTCCTGGCAATGGCGTAATTGTAACCCACTTCTGAGTCGGAGTGCCTAGAAGGCGCAGTTACGCTGCCTCGATGATATGACGGGTGGTGATGATGATGATAGTGGTGCGCCAGGAGAGTCCTTAATCCTGAACATAACACAAATCACTTCAAACCTCCTAATCTACTTAAGATTATTCTATTTATATTTTTATAGTGTTTTTATGTTATTAATTCTATTGTGTATAGTTATTATAAATATGTTAATAAGGTCTGTGATTTGGGTGAATGATCTGTATTTCAAGTGCCCTGTATTAAATAAATTAAAAAAAAACATACATTCCAGACCATGGGCATCCACAGGAATAATTCCCTTTAAGGAAAAAATCCGATGGTTTGACCGGGAATCAAATCCAGGACCTCATGAACAGTAGTAAGAAACGCTGACCACTAGCCCATGAGGCTGGTCTCAATGTTAAAAATTTTAATATTTTATTTTATATTATTTTCACACGAAAAGTATTTAGAGAAAAAAAAGTGAAGTAAACTAGTATAACGACCCTCAAATAAGCAGCGACCTTAAGCATATTTCATACCATGGCTGCGGTGGAATAGTGGTTCCTTGCCTCTGGTTGGGAGGGTATACGGGATCAAATCCGGCCGGAGTAAATGGAATTTTTAGGGTGGAAAAATCCAAGAAGCAAGTCTTTAAGGAACTTTAATCCTTGGATCCCGAGTCTGAAGCCTTTGAGGCTCGAGAAAGAACCTTCCATCCATAGTAAATCTGCCCGAAGGCAGGTCCTTCACTGCTTTCACATTTTCATGCTATCCTTGCAGCTTTACTAGGGAATTGTAGGTGTGGTAGCTTCCCGTTGCCTTCCACACCGGTGAAGGCTGATGATGAAGATAATGATAAGCGTGATGATGGTGGCCATATGATTGCGGGGACCGTTTGGGCCTTAAAGTTTTCCTAACATTTGTCTTACATGTGAGGAAAAATCCCGATTAAAACCTCACCCAGAAAAACTGCCCCGACCGGGGATCGAACCCGGGCCCGCTGAGTGACATGGCAGCACGCTACCTCGAGACCACAGCGGTGGACGAAAGAACCTTAAGACTGAATAAAGATGCCTTTAAGCAAAATTTACCAACGTCCTTCATCTTGTAATATCTTAGTTGCTCACTAGATGTATAATTGGTTCGATTTTTTAACAGCATATCATTCATGACATCTGTAGGAAAATAAGCACAACTAATTTAATTTGGTCTAGTAAGTAAATTTCATCTCGAAATACAAAACTACAAGCAATAAAACTTGTGCCGATCAGAAAAATTGTCATGAACTAGCACATCTTCCAGAACTATGATGGAACATGTCCTATGAGATTTACAGCGGTAACTAGTTTATAATGATGTTTACTTATTTTCACCTAAATCGTAGTTTGGCCCCCAGAGAACATATCCCTATACTTTTAAAGTTGATAACAATAACAAGAATTTTCGAAAGGAATAGCTTATATCAAAATTTCAGTTCAACGTAAAATGTATGGAGTGAATAAATTTCCCACTGAATTTTAGATCTGAAAGTGTATTTTCCTTTATGCACAAATTTCATAAACTACGTGTTTATTTGAAGTTTTTTTTACAGTTATAAAAGATGTCAACTAGAAAGTTTCATAGGCTATATGTTATGATTATTCATTTTGTGCATTCATGTGTAAGATAGGAAGACAAACCTTATTCATGTGTTTTAGAGAGATAGAGAGTGAGACTCTATTTATGTTAGCGAGAGTATAACGTGTGTGTGTGTGTGTGTGTGTGTGCGTGTGCGTGTCCGTGGGAGAGAGAGTGTATGTGTAATGTGAGTGAGTAGAGAGAGAGAGAGTTGGTTGAATAACACCGAACCGGATGGATAAACGCTTACTGAAAATTCTATGGTAGAAATAGAATGGTTTTTACCTGCTCTATAAATGTTTGTATGTAGAGTTTAATTTTTCAGAGAAAATAAAAGCTTTAAAACAACATGTGTGCTTTTAACATAAAAAACTAAAAGTAATGTTTTTGGAGAGCTGTAGCGACATAGGCGGATGTTTCATAAACTGATGCATTGCTTTTCTTATTGTTTATTTTATGATGTTAATTTACTCCGGCTGTAGTTTTTATAGAAAACACCGTCATTTCCTTAGTTATTTGCAACAGGCAAAATGTAATGTAGAAAAACAATCTTCAACCTATGGTACGTAATTTACCATGAAGGTTTGGTATAATAAGAACTTATATTAATTAAACTGCCTAAAAATATTATGACGCTCTTGAATTTCGCAGGCTGTAGCGAGACTCTCACGCCTCGAGTTATTTTTATTTATTTATTTTATTTATTTATATTACCTGTTGGAGTTAAGACCGTAAGGTCTTCTCTTCCACTTCACCAGGGTTAAATTATACTTGCAATAAGAATTATGAATTATCTACATGTTGATTAATGATACATAATATATGGTCGCGTTAAGAACATGTTTTTTAAACGGCTGTAGCACGGAAACGATAAGTTTCCGAACATGGTTTTCAATTCTAAATATTTTCTACTCAGTCACCTCTACAAGTCTAGACGTTTGTAAGGGAAATTTTAGAGCACTCTGTATAACATATATTGCTTTAATTTATCTATTACTAGCTGATTGCTCGGACGATTTATTATCATCTTCTTGGGATCAATCAGATTAGCAGTACACTATTAAATTGGGCCAAAAAGAAAAAAATATTGGCAAGTGTTCATTGAAATCAGACATTTGAATTTCAGTCCTCTAAATAAGGACCACCCTAATAAATAGATAAATAAATAAATATTTATATATATGTAGGCCTATATGTATATGCATATGTATATATGTATATGTATATATATGTATATATATATCCATCCATAGTAATTCTGCCCGAAGGCAGGTCCTTCACTGTAATCATAGTATTTTCATGCTATGCTTGCAGCTTTACTAGGGAATTGTGTAGGTGTGGTAGCTTCCCGTTGCTTTCCACACCGGTGAAGGATGATGATGATGATAATGATAAGGATGATGATGATAAAGATGATGGCCATATGATTTCGGGGACCGTTTGGGCCTTAAAGTTTTCCTGACATTTGTCTTACAGGTGAGGGAAAACCCCGATAAAAACCTCACCCAGAAAAACTGCCCCGACCGGGGATCGAACCCGGGCCCGCTGAGTGACAAGGCAGCACGCTACCTCGAGACATATGTATATATGTATATATGTGTATATATATGTAATATACGTATGTATATATATATATATATATATATATATATACATATATACACGAATATATGTGTGTGTGTGTGTGCGTGTGTGCGTGCGCGCGCATGTGCTATGAAAAGAAAAATTATGTTTATACCAGGATTTGAACCAGGGTCTTCTAACTCTATAATTAGAACTTTACCGACCACGCTATCCAGGCATTCCAGTGCAAAAATTAGTTTTCCTTTCTTTATATATATTTCTCAAATCATGAGATAGCGAGAACTGTCCGCAGTACCATCTTAGGTCTTCTGTAACAAGAATGTATTTTAATGAGAATATTTTTACTTTATGGCAGTAACCCTTTTTTTATTTCGATGTTACAATTCAATTTTAACATTAAGCAATGAAAGCAAATATGTTATAAAAAGAAAAATTAATGACTGAACAGGGATTTGAACCCAGGATCTCTAATATATATATATATATATATATATATATGACGTGCTTAAGGCAGTAACATGATAAACCACATTCTGTTAATACCTATAGGACTATATTATTTATTACAACGATAGCAAATAAATGTATTGAAATATCGATAAAATCATTTGTTTTGTAAGTGCGCCAGTGATGAGTTAAAACATGGGGATAGAAACACAATGTATTAACTACAATACTGCACAATTAGTATTTATAATTTTTGAAACATTAAAATCCTCATACTCAGAAACATGTGGCTTATCATGTTATTGCCCTAAGCCCTTCATATATTGTTTAATTGTGGATCTTATATAGGCACGAATTCCAAACAATTCCGCGAGCAATGTTATTGTATGTTATGTATATTATTTCGAAAACAAAATGTTAATAAATGCCAAAACGTGCATGTTTCAAGGGCTTGTTTAAGGATTGCCTAGTCAAATAATGTATCATGCTCTAAGACCGAGGAGGAAGACAAAGTTTGAAATTATAACCTTGTAGAATTCCATAGTAGGGTACAATGGTATCAACGATGCAGAATCAGAAGTCGAAACCTGGATCCTAATATTTCAGAGAAGATGTTAACCGTTACTGCACCATAGAACGTATAAGTAGATTTCTAAAATAAAGCTTTTCCCTTAGAGTGGAGATTAAAATACAGAAATATTGCAGGTTATCTGTTGAATGGAAGCAGGTCACGTGAGGGTTGTGTGATATATTCGTGGATTTACCATTTTTCTGCAGACCTCCCTAGAGAGAGGAGACATCGTGGTTTGTTGCAAGGCGAAGCTGCAAGTGGTTTCACTCTATTTAACAGAATTACCGGCAACTTCACTCTCAGAAATTGCTGAGCGAGGACTGAAAAATCATGACGTCAAATTCACAACTTAATTATAATTACACTTAATGTATTTTACTGATTCCACGACCACATTTGTGCCATTCCAAGTACCGGTAGGATATATAGGCCTATACATATATGTATGTATATATGTCTATCAGGGTTTCTTAATATTCGGGCCTCCATATAACTCTTTATTCCCAACCATTTTAATCTATTTACATTATATACAGTGTGAAACAGAACACTACCGAAAAACTTTTACAGGTTATTAAGGGATGTTGGCTGAGTACTTTTGTATAATTGTAGGCCTAATAATAATAATAATAATAATAATAATAATAATAATAATAATAATAATAATAATAATAATAATATAATAATCATAAAAATAATAATAATAAGTATAATAATCATAAAAATAATAATAATAATAATAATATATGATAAAAATAAAAATAATGATAAAATAATAATAATAATAATAATTGCAGGTGTATCTCTAAGAGATCAAAAGAGAAGTCAGGATATCAGAGATGACTTACAAATATATAATATAGACGAGAGAATACACACAAATAAACGTAATTGGTTTGAACATATACAAAGAATGCCAAATATTCGTTTATCAAAACAGCTGCTTCATTCTAGGCCGAAGAAATATAGAAAGACCAAAACGTCAAAGACGACCTGCACCTGCAGCATATAGTGCACCGGGGAGCGGAACGGGCCAACAGGCTCATACCTTGAAGATGATGATGATAAATATAATAATCATAATAATAATAATGATAATAATAATAATAATAATAATAATAATAATAGTAATAATACTTACTTACTCACTGGCACTATCGAACCCGTAGGTTCATGGCCGCGCGGACATAAGCTCTCCATACATACCTATCTAGAGCTAACGCTTTCCTATCATTCCTTGTATAATCTACTTCCCTCAAATCATAGTTAATGTTGTTCTCCCACCTCATGCTTGGTCTACCAACTGGGCGTTTTCCCTCTGGCTTTCCTACAAGAAGCTTCCATGCACGTCTTTCATTCCCCATACGCGCAACATGTCCTGCCCATTGTAGTCTACGAGACTTAACTGTACTTATTATATCTGGCTTCCTATAAAGACCACGTAGGTCATTGTTATGTAGTATTCTCCATTCACGTGCCTGTTCATCTCTCTTTGGTCCAAAAATTTTCCTAAGAACTTTATTCTCAAATACTCGTAATCTCCCTTCCTCCCTTAAAGTAAGAGTCCATGTTTCGCACCCATATAATATAACTGGTAGAATAATAGTTTTATATATTTTCAGCTTAACGTTTTTTGAAAGGAGTTGGGATATCAAAAGTCTCTGCAATGCATAATAGCATGCATTTCCAGAATTGAGCCTATGTTTAATTTCTTTGTGCATCTCATTCCTATTTGTGATTATTGTTCCTAGGTATTTGAATTCAGCCACTTCCTCATAATTTCCCTCATTTGTCATTAGCTGTCCATTTCCATTATGTACTGAATTTCTACGTGTGACCAATAATAGTAATAATAATATTAATAATAAGCTTGATTGTAAAATCTCAAATTATTATAAATATAGGCAGATCAAATACTGAAGTTATTTTAATAAATAGTGGTGTAAGATACGGGTGCAGTTTATCACCTACTCTTTTTAATTGATGTATTATGACATCATCCAAAATTGGAAAATAAATGTTCATTTAGGTATAAGAATGGATCGTTTTAAAATATTAAACGTTTTAATGTATGCTGATGATATGGTTATAATTCAAGTAAATGAAAATAGTTTGCAGAAAGGTGCTCTTTAAATCGATTAAATCAGTTATGCCAAGAACATTCATTCATTCATTCATTCATAGTGTTCTGCTCAAGAGCAGGTCTTTCACTGCAAACTCAGAATATCATTTTAAAATATCAAAAGAAATAAAAAAAATAATGGCATTTTGGGGAAATGAACATAAAAGATCAAAACTCATAACGGACAACAAATCTCTGGACCAAATAACAAATTTTAATTATTTGGGTTGTAATTTTACTATAAACACAACATCTGAGAGAGACATAAATATAAAACTGTCAAAATTTCAAATAATATGCGAAACTATACAGAAACCATTAAAGAACAAATCAAGAAGAGATACAAGATTGAAGTTTTATAAAACATTGGCAGTTCATGCATTACTTTATGGGAGTGAAAATTGGGCAATGACCAAAAAAATACAAAGTAGAATACAGAGTGTAGAAATGACCTTCCTTAGAAGAACAAAAGGCTGCTCGAGATTGGACCTGATAAAAAATTAAGATATTAGAATAGAGTTTATATATATATATATATATATATATATATATATATATATATATATTTCCATTGAATGAGAAAATCAAAGAATAAAGAGATAAATGATTTAAACATGTAAAAATAATGAATGTAACAAGATTACCAAAAGCAGCATTTGACTACAAGCCAAGAGGTTCATGGAATTTAGGAAGACCAGTGAAAAGATGGACAGAACAACAGAAGAATAAGAAGAATAGTAATTAATATATTATATATTTATATAGAGATTGTCAGTATTTACACATATTTATTTCTCTGCCTAAAGTTTTGTATTTTTCTTCTCCACTCATCCCTATCCATCTACTCAATTTTCTTCAGTACTCTTGTTCTCATTCCAGTTCTTATCTCTTTCATCCATGAGTTTCGTAGAAGGGAAAATATTCTGTTCGTTAGAAACACAGTCACAATGGGAGTACAAATACAAATTATATAAATTTGTATATATATATATATTTTTCTTTGAACTTTCCTTTGAAGCTTCTATAGCTTTGATAAATTGTTTAGTGTTTTAGAATTCAAACTGTTATCGAACAGAGAAAACAAATTTGGATTTTTTCTTCTTTTTTTTTAAATCGAATATCCAGTTGACTTGTATTATTTGTTGCGTTATATTTGCACAACCATTTTTTAGTAATTTGTCGGTTCCCTAGATTCAGTTAAAGAGTCAGGGTAAGAATCAGCCACTTGAAAATGAGACAAACTGAGGGAATGGGGTTCATTCTGCATTTTCCCATCAAGGGAAAGTCTAGATTGCATCAGTACGTTAGATTCAATGGCTTGGAATACACTTTACCACATGCCTCCTGCCATTTTGTTTCACACACTGTGGCTGCAGTACCCACAATGCATCACTACTAATTTTATTCATTTATTTAGCAGATTTCATAATGTTTTATTTCTTCCTGCGTCCAATTAATCTATTGTCATTCTCCTCCACATCTCTGTCATTCCAATCTCCTTAATCCAATCCTTCCCATGCTATTTAAAACATTATCAGTCCATGTTATTTTTGCCCGTACTATTCTTCTTCTTTCTCCAAGGTGGCATCCATGCAAGTACCGGTATTTCTTCTTGGGAATTTGTCTTCTTTCTGTCATTTCTTCTTTTACATGACCATGCCATTTTAATTGTTTTTTTTTTGTCAAAACCACAATTTACGTTAACGATTCTTCTCTTCGCGTCTTCTTTTCTTCTTCTTTTCTTTTTCTTCTTCTTCTTCTTGTTCCTTTCATATGATAGACCTAGTGGTCTGTTACGGTCTGAATCCAACGTTTGAACGGTCTGCCCAAACATCTCTTGCCTGGTGGTTGGTAATTTAAGATTTTACGTGGTATTCTTGTTCTGCTCATTCTTCTTACGTGAGATTTCCAGTTGTTTCTGTATTTTGTACATATTCCATGACTGACTCTGTTTGTAATTCTCTGATAATCTCAGAATTCCTTTTATGGTCTGTTCTTGAGTAATCCGCAGTACGTCTAATAAATTTCATCTTTTGTTTAATTAAACAATTTCTTATTGTTTAGGGATAAAATAAAATAAAACTGTTAAAGTTTTGTACGATTTTCATATTTATTTTAATACAAATTCATTACAGCTGTTTCAGTACTTTGTACCTTTGAATATGATCAATTGAAAGAAAGTTAGAGGTAGAAAAGACATTAGATGATAGACAATATTAAAATAAATGATTTGTATGCGGATAAAAAAAAAAGGAAAGCTGAGATAAGGAAAGAGTGGAGAATGCTGAGTTTGCCGTGAAAGACCTGCTCTTGGGCAGAACACTATATATATATATTTCTCGGCAGGAACGAAGGCGGGTCAGGCAAGTACGGCGCATCAAAATAGTACAAATTCCGCCTCGTTTAACGTACAATAGCTGCAGGAGATTGGCTCTCTGAAAGAAGTATGACGTAGATTAAGGAGCACTAACGTAAACACGACCGCCAATTTTCGTGCATTTTAGAATAACTCACAGACACTATCCAACTCGGAGATAATGACAGCGCGGATATAATTTCTCCATACATCCCTATCCTGAACTAAAGTTTACCAATCATCACTTGTATAATATACCACCCTCAAATCATGATTAATGTTATTCTCCCACCTCATTCTTTGCCTACCTACCGGGTGCTTTCCCTCTAGTTTTCATACAAGACGTTTCCATACTGATCTTTCGTTTCCCATTCGTGCAAGATATTCTGCCAATTGCATTTTACGAGATTTAATTTATTACATATGGTTTACTAAAAAGATCATGTAGCTCTCTGTCTATTCTTCTTTCTTTGGCCCAGAAATGTATCTAAAAATTATGTTCTCAAATCGTTAATATATCTAATGCGCCGCTACAATATAATGCTCTAACATTCCATGTTCCATATTTGAGCATTTGGCGTAGAATCGCTGAAGTAGTCTCCGCCCGGAGAACGTTTATGGTTTATGATAAATTTGCCAGTATTAAATTATCGTGCCACTTATTTAAATGTATCGGACCGCAATGAAAATAAAACCATACCTAATTAGGATCTATTTTAGATAAAATGAGAATTCAACTACAGAAATTGAAAGAAGAATAACTGATGGAAGAAGAATGATTGATATGATGAACTCAGTGCTTTAGAATAGAAATATAATATACAGGACCAAGAAAGCTATATTTCAAGTTCTGTTACAAAGCATTTTATTATATGGGTCCGAAACCTGGACAGTAAGTAGATAACAAGCCAATAAGCTGTTAGCTGTACAAATACATTTTTGGAGGCGATCGACAAGAATTTCAAGAAGGGATAAGGTCAGAAAGAGCACAATAAGGGAAATTATGCAAGTCGAAAAAAAAAATAGAAAAAATAGAAGAAAAACGTTTGAAATGGTATGGACGCCTCATAATTATGGAAGAAGAGAGAATACCAAAGAAGATCCTTAATTGGAAAGCTAATTGAAGAAGTGGAAGAGGCAGACCTAGAGAACGTTGAATGGATGGCGTGAGGAGAAGTATGGAAGCTAGAGACCTGAGGGAAGAAGGTGCTCTAAGACAGGAACATCTGGCGACATTTCACTTTGGGTTGAAGGAGAAAAACTGTATTGTGGAATATTCCTAAAAAAATGCATCTTATTCCTTTATACAGAATGGATCAGAATAATTATTACAGACTTATAAGGGTTGCAGAGGGGACTTAGTTGATGAGAAACCCATGTCCGGAAACTTACCATTTCGATGTAAAATAAATTTAAAGGTCGAGACACAATGGGGTTATATCGTGTGTCTTGTTGTTCAGAATTAGTATTACAGACTTCTAGGGGCTGTACCACAAATATGGTTCCACGTGGCGACCCTGTTGTTCGTTGCACAAAGTGTACCTGCGACGCATGTTTTCATACACACGCCCCACAAGACCTAGTATGTGTTCAATAAAATGTCTGCTGCCGCCAGAATTCGTGCAAGAAGATCTTCCTCCGACTCGACAGGCGTAGTACAATCCCTAGAAGTCTGTAATACTTATTCTGAAACACAAGACAAATTATATCAGCCCATTGTGTTTCGATTTTCAAACTTATTTTACATCGAAATGGTACGTTTCCGGTCATGCGTTCCTTATAAAAACTATATCTATTAAGTCCCCTCTACAACCCCCAGAAGTTTGTAATACTTATTCTGAATCACCCTGTATTGTGTAGTTCAACATAAATTTAAGTCATATTTGAAGAGAAAAATTATACGCTCAGACCGGGACTTGAACCCGGGACCCTTGGTTCTCTAGACCAAGTGCTCTACCAACTGAGCTACCTGAGCAAGTACCGATCTAAACGCAAATCTTTCTCTATATACATTGTAATTCCCATCCACCAAATGCTGTGAAGCCATGCTTCTATCTTGCAAATGGTGGCTCCTTTATTAAGAAGACATATTTGGGAATTATACATTATAGCCAGTACGACTTTTTCCAAGTTTTTATTATTGATTTCGTACATCTCAATGATGGATAAATCATATTTGAAGAGAAAAATTATACGCTCAGACCGGGACTTGAACCCGGGACCCTTGGTTCTCTAGACCAAGTGCTCTACCAACTGAGCTACCTGAGCAAGTACCGATCTAATTCCCAAATATGTCTTCTTAATAAAGGAGCCGCCATTTGCAAGATAGAAGCATGGCTTCACAGCATTTGGTGGATGGGAATTACAATGTATATAGAGAAAGATTTGCGTTTAGTTCGGTACTTGCTCAGGTAGCTCAGTTGGTAGAACACTTGGTCTAGAGAACCAAGGGTCCCGGGTTCAAGTCCCGGTCTGAGCGTATAATTTTTATCTTCAAATATGATTTATCCATCATTGAGATGTACGAAATCAACAATAAAAAAAAATTAAGTAATTTCTACTCATTCGTTTTCTTACTCATCATCATCATCTTAAGGCACGACAACTTCAAAAGTGAAAGTTTTGGCCTTCTCAACAATCTCCTCCATGCCAATCTGTGTCTTGCCATAAATTAGTTACTTTCATTTTCCTTAGATCGTTCATTGTATTTTTGACTCGTTTGTGTCGTTTCCTATTAGACTGTCGGACAGATTCTTGTTGAGATTTACAAGCATGTTTTCTTTTACTGTGCTAGGGAGCTAGCCTAACGCGTTTTCCTACTGTTTTATTAAAATATTAAATAAATTAAACCAATGTGTCTTACAGGATACATTGCCAATGTACGGATTAACAGAATAAAATAATTAATTTTAAAATTACATCGTGTAACTGGATATTTTTCATTTACCTCTTCACGATACTGTATGTTCATTTGTTGTTGGCAATGCTGAATGAGGACGTGTAGGAATGAAAATTGGAAAAGGCGACTGGTTGGTGCATGGAAAGTATTTTCATCAAATACGCCCTTGTCCTTTTACAAGGGGCGAGTATTGTGTGTATGTATGCGTATTTGCGCGCATTTGTCAAATATCCTTTCTTTTTCTTATTTGTTCCTTATTTTACAAGTATTCCAACTGTGTCATATAAAACGTCTTACCGAATGAGTTATTCGTAATGACTCGGGTTCAAATCCCGGTATCGATCAAGTGACTGGGTTTTTTTCTTGATATTGCACAATCATCAAGGCACATGTTGGGTTGGAATTTCATTAATGGGACTTAATTCTTCATGTTCACCACTAAATATCATTAAAAAATAAAAATAAAATTAAAATTATCATATATAATTATGCAATTCGCATGATATTTGGTTTTTTAGCATTTTTTTTGATGTACGAGGAGCTGGCCCGATGCATGAACCCCCAACCTGGGGGACGGGTAATTTTTGTTCAAGGTATTCTTCCTCTAGCCTTTGATAGTCCAGTATCTTACTGCAAGGCAGCAGCGCTAGTTTTGGTCCGCCCTGGGTATTTTATTTCCCCAGATTACAGTGGTATGGCAATGTCAAAAGAATGCCAGAGCAAAGATTGCCTAAAATTGTTTTGGAATGGATCCCAATATAAAGTAGGAAGAGAGGAAGAACGAAGAAAACTTGGATAGAAGGGGTACAAGCAGCTATGAATATCAGAGGATTGGAGGAAGATCATTGGATGGACATAGAGGAATGGCGTTTGGTTTCCGGAAGACAGCGGCAGCTGCCATGATACCGGATGATGATGATGATGAATTATACAACTGCTACCTAATAAGCCTGCCTCCACAACTGTGAAAACTATTGGTTCTCTGTTGGCCTTTCGGAACATCAGGAGAAGTAACAATAGATAGTTCTTTATCTGTTTGCATGTTCATCGACCCTTCTGGTCCCTGCATCCAGAAGAGTACGTTGCCATATTTGGATTTTTTACTGGCCTAGAGAATCTACTAATATATTTAGCTATCCTAATAGTAGCGTCCAGTTCATAAATGTAAGTGCTATCTATTTTTCTTTGCCCGGGCCCATCAGAGGCAAATATCTTTCCTGTGTAGATTTAATAACATATAATAATTATTAACAAGAATTCTTTAACACACTGTAGTAATTTATATGACTCGTATTTAACTCAGTATAATATTTACAATCATGAAAGCTAGAAGGAAAAGAGGAGCTAATATAACCTTGAGAAAGCTTGTATATAGGAAAAATATAAGGCAGCAATATTATAGCTAACAAGCACACTAATTAAACATTCTTGTTTTCTAAAATAGAATTTAATATTCCAATTATTAGTCTGGTGTTGAAATATGAGAATATGCGTAAACAGAATTACTCTTGACCATTACAAAACTTTAAACAAAACATGAATATATAAATAATATAAATATAAATCAATTAATTTGGTCATTACCTGAATCCAGTTTTATGGACAATACAGAAATAATAAGAAAAATGACAATATTTACTCACACAAGCACTCATGCATACCTTTTAGTCCAGCCGAGGGTTAGGGTCCATACCCCCGGATTCCCTACCCTGGCTTACCGGACCAAAAACCAAAACAACACAGCTCTCCTCGAGCTGACTGACGTCAACCAGACGATGACACAGTAACTGAATGATGAATGAATGAAATGAATGAATGACCCTGTTTACAACTTGCTTCACATATTTGAATGTTCCGAGGAAGAGGGGAAGTTGCGCACTTACAGACAGTGCAGAGGGAAGGGGTAGGAAGGTGAATGGGAGTAAACACAAAGAAGGAGGAAAATTGGTACAGTTTATAAATCTCACTGAAGAGGGAGGATAACAGTACATAGATGTTACGTACCGAAGTGTACCTTCGGTACATGCTAACCCTGAATGCAATACAAATTAAATTAATAGACGCGATACGATTTGAGATGTTAAATCATCTATAAATAAGCGAAATAAACTTCAAATATCTCTGGTTATGGAAATTTTTCGTTGGCATAACATACTGTTGACCTAAAAGTTAACCATGAAATGAAGAATTGGTCCTGGTGAACTATTTGACAATTCTGAATGACTAGCTTTCCGTTTTGTCTGGGATTTAAAGTACATAAGCTCAGTGCGACTGATTCATGTGGTCACGGAGATCGCGCGCTCGCTTGGCGGGGGAAAGACCACGCACCTGCTGCTATACGAGCTTGCATGTTCTCCCTAGAAAATTGTAAATCTTAGATCTACATTACATTATACACATTTTGGTAATTACCCTGCTCAGGGAACTTGCTGTATGTGCTATACCTTTTCTATTACGTATGCTTCACACATTCTCAAGAAATTTTCGTTCATATGCACTTGTTCTGTTCCTGTGATGTGCCTAATAATTCTTTGTATATTTTCTTTTAGTTCATTTATATTACGAGGTTCGTTTTATAAACATTATTTATTAGTCCACGCAAGTTTCTGAGATGTTTAACATATCAACATGGAGTTGTGTAAAGCATCTGCAGGAATGACAACAATATTATTAAAATTAAAAACTAGGTCCGTTATAGACCCCAGCGTATTTTTACACGCTTTATAGTAGCTTGACCTGCATCTGTCCATTTATCTATGTTACGGCATTTTTGAACACGATTTTCACTCACTTAAAAATATTGGATCGATTTGAAACTTTGTATACTTGTAAAGGACCAATGACAATACAATAATTTCATAATTTGTTTCTAAAATCCTGGCCAGAATCATCAGAAAAAAAAATAAAAACCGGTATAATAGTTTGCGGACTTACCGACTTTTTAGTCAATCGTTGTAAGAGTTCAGTTGGTAGAGCGGTGGGCTGTACTGTTATATAATTTCAGTAATCCATAGGTCGCTTGTTCATATCCGGCCCGGGGATTTTTTTTAGAATAGTATTAAGCAATTACATTTTCATGGGATTCCGGTTTATGACAATCAATTAAAATAAAAATGAAAAAATAAATAATAGTTTAAAAAAACTAAAACAGCACGCTTTATCAGAAAACCAAACTAAACAATGAAAAATAGTTTTAATTTCCAACACGCTAGGGATAAAATTAAAGCGGTCAACAAAAAAATCATCTCCAACACATCTCGAATAAAACTAGAGTTTTCTACAAAAACATAATTTTACCATCAAAAGCGTGGGGTGCTTTTTATGGTTTTTAAGTTTTCTTCTTAGAGACTTTACTTTTACCAAATATCTGTTTATTATCAAATATATTAATTGATATAGAGCACCCCACGCGTTTGATGGTAAAACTATTTTTTTTTGTAGATAACTCCAGTTTTATTCTAGATGTGCTGGATTATATTTTTTTGTTGACCACTTTAATTTTATACCAAGCGTATTGGAAATTAAAATTATTTTTCATTTTTTAGTTCGGTTTTCTAATAAATCGTGTTGTTTTAGTTTTTTAAAACTATTATTCATTTTATTCTAACTTAGCTATAAGATTATTTGTTCTGTAAATTTATGTAACCTGATTGAGTTGTAGATAAGGCTTTAGGGCCTTACATTTTTCCGATGAAACAAACCTCTTTTATTATTATTATTATTATTATTATTATTGTTATTATTATTATTATTATTATTATTATTAATATTTGAGGACGTGCTTGTGATTACGTAAATGAGAATTATCTATGAGAGTTTTATTGTTATGTGGTTGGTAAGGCTTTAGTTTTTCCCACGGGTTAAAAAATGTGAAACTACATAATTGATGGATTATTATTAAGGGGAAAAGCTGTGACGCAGATTTATCCCCAAGATGGAGGGAAGAGAATCAATAACAACTCAATTAGAAGACTCCTATCTTCTGCTCTTTGTTCAGCGCGTGACGCATTTTAAATATTACACAAAGAACCGCAATAAATCCCAGCCACAGTACAGTAATTAGTAACAACCGCAGAAAAATAGCTGTACAGATAAAAAAGTAGCCTTTTTAATTCCAAGTTTTTATATTAGATGTAAATATTCGGATTGCATCACAATGGTATAGTGTTTTGTCCATGACCGTAATTTCGGGGCACAATACTGTACACCCTGTAGCGATTAATATGTAAGGAGATATATAAACTAAGATACAACCCTAATATGCATGGAACTGAAACTAAAATGTTCCGAAATATTTTAAATTGTTATTAAAATTAAATAAATCTATTAAAAAAATGAAAATAGAATATATTACTAATATCGCTGTAAAATATGTATGTGGAAAAGTAAAAATATCCAGGTAAAAATTCCACCTACATTTGTCTAGAATAAATACTGTAAAACGCTACCTGCTATACAAATGACAAATAAAGAGGTATTGTCAGAACTCTACCTACTACACAACTTACAAATAATATAGGAACACAAAAAGGGTATTGTCAAAAGAATTCCAATTAGCAGTCTATACAACTAATAAGAAAAGATAACATTAGTTAGCTATTTAAAATATTAAAAATCTATTGACCAATTCTTAGAAACCAATTAACGCTACTAAGCAATTCAAAGGAATGATGATAAAGAATTTCTACCTGCCTAGTACAGACAACAAAAGACATTCATTCACCTCTAGAAAAGATAATCTCTTAACATTGACAGTTTACAAAGAAACTGATAAACATTTTTCTATTAAATATCAAAGAACCAATTTACCCAGTTCTTAGAAATGTTATACATACTAGTAAATAATATTATAAAACATAAATATATATTCAATTGTAAGGAGTGGTTTCGAGAAAAGTAGGAGGAGCCACCGCCTTTATAAGCGAGAACTTATATCAAAATACACTCACTATCACTATCAGTGTTGAAACATAGTAGATCTGCAGACCGCGATCTCCGATTCAGTTAAAAATCGCTTACTATCACTCTCAGTGACTCTGTGTTCAGTGTTGGAACATCGTAGACCTGCAGACCGCGATCTCCGATTCAGTGTTAATATTAGATTCGTCCGAGAAATAGTTAAATTTAAAGTTATAGTCCGTTAAGCATTTGGACTTTAAAAATATTGACTCGAGCGCGTGGACCTCTAAGTATTTCATCGACTCCACTCTTAGATAAAACTTGTAACTGTATTAACAAAAGTGTATTTCTCCGAAAATAAAGAGTTCTTGGATTCGTTAAAATTGAGTGTACATTTATACGTTGTTCTTTTGCTTATAAAGAGTTCATAACCCTGAGATCTTCTGCCTACCATTGAGCTCCGGTACAACCCTCGTTTATTTGAAATAAAATACTTTCTAAAATAAAATACTTTCTAAAAGTAGAATTTGATTCCTATATTCACTCATCCCTGGAAAAAACCAGAGAAGTCGATGTTTTTTTTAATATCCTTAATGGATGCTGTTCTTTATACCGTTTCTTGTGGTAAGAACAAGATAAGTCAGTTTCTTCATTCTATTAGCTATAATAGACAATTTTTGTTTTAGATCAGTATTAAACATAAGCTCAATTCTGGAAATGCGTGTTATTATGCATTACAGAGACTTTTGAATTCCCAACTCCTTTCAAAAAAGGTTAAATTGAAAATATATAATACTAATATTCTACAAGTTATATTATATGGATGCGAAACATGGACTCTTATTTTGAGGGAGGAAAAGAGATTACGAGTATTTGAGAATAAAATTCTTAGGAACATTTTTGGACCAAAGAGAGATGAACAGACAGGTGAATGGAGAAGACTGCATAACAGTGAATTACATCGTCTTTATAGGAAGCCAGATATAATGAGAACAGTTAAGTCTCGTAGACAGCGATGGGCAGGATATGTGGCACGAATGGGGAATGAAAGACTTACACGGAAGCTTCTTGTAGGAAACCCAGAGGGAAAACGCCCAAGAAAAATCAAGTTTTGCAAAACATATACTCGAAACAGCACATCGTTTTGAAAAAATCGATAACTCTATGTCAATACTACACAAAGAGTATAACAGCATCCTTGAAGACATAGAGATTCTGAAAGAAGCAAGGAATGAAGACCTACTCAACGAGAACATACCCGCAGACATAAATCCATTATACAACCTATACAACACCATCAGTTCCAGTTAAAACGCAGAAGATGAAACATTGTTTTCGAAAGGCCTCCATATTAGAATAACTTGAAGAAGTCTAATAACTTAGTTGAGGACGACTGACTTACCAAGTAACAAATTATATAATTAACATCTTATTACATAACCTCAACGGTGCTTTAATATGAATTTCAAAATTTTGAAGGTATAGTTTAGTCATGATAAAAAAAACTCAAAATTATTTAGGTGAGCCGGATGTCGCAGCCTATTTTATTGGTATGGTTTATGGAGAAAAAAAAAAGAGAAGATTTTTCAAAACGCCAACAAGAGGATAAGTCACTAATAGTATGGGCTGAGTTTAATTATGGCGTCGAAACAAATACAGCTTTCCCTAGGGGTCGAATAAATGCTATTGACTATCGAGATTTATATATATATATATATTCATTTTTTTCCTTTTGGGGCGGTTGATTGGAGGTTCGTTATGTATATCCCAACAGGATAATCCTTCTATTCATGTTGCAAATTCCACATGGGAATGATCTCTGGAGAATGGGGTACACATAATGGAATAACCCGTAAATTCTCCAGATCTAAATCCTATAGAGAACCTCTGGGGTGTTTTGTGTCATACTGTGTTTGCTGATAGAAAACAGTACACTGAAGTCAATGCGTTGTAGGCAGCAACAATGTGGAGGTGTCCATACTGTAGAAACGTGGTAGTAGCAAGTTTGATGTCGTGTTTTTAAAGTGGTTTGAAATATGCCTCCTTCGTTGGCTGTTAGGTCCAGTGGTTGAATAATTTTGCATCACAAAATGGAGTGCATAAATATTGATTTGACCACAAAGTTAAAGTATAGTAGTGTTTTATTTTACAGTTTTTCGATGATATCGTAAAATTTTCGAATCTTGACAACACAATACTGGAATGAAATTATGTAAATTTTATTTGGAAATGAAAATTTTAAATTTAAAAAATGCATCAATGTATAATGTAGGCACTTTTAGGGACAATACAATTAAGAAAGGAAATTTTAGGTTAAAAACACAAAATAGGTGGCAATGGGTAAAACAGGAATTTTCGGCGCAATTAAATTCTGTCATATAGTATAAATTTTCATATAAAATGTATCTGATTTCATTCATTCCTAAGGACAAAATAGACATATGCCTATAATCTGTGCTTTAGTTATAACATTAATTCATGTATTACTTAACTCACATGTAATGACCATCTTTACAAAATTTCTACTTTGTAGTATGTACACTTGAATTACAATTTGAAATCGTTTAATGTATTTACAAAATGTATTTCATCAATTTCGAAAATTAATTGTCTGTATCACTTCGTCCTTGAGGCAATCCTCTAATGAGGAAAGTTGTAAATAAAAAAAATTGTTTACGTATTGCAAATAATACCATTAAATAGTTGTGAAAGTTTTACAAATGTTTCTGGATATTCGAGTAAAACAAACATATAGCCAGATTGTTACGTATGTTAGCGTAAATAGACTAACGAGTTGCTGAGGGGGGGGGGTGGAGAATATATACATAATAATCTTCTTCTTCATCCATACAGATCTTAGGCCTATAGACATGTTATGATATATTTGATGAATTTTGTATCCAGCGCTTCCTTGGACGGCCCAGAGATCTCGTCCCTGTTGGACAATAACGAAGTATGACTTTGGAACTCTATCTGAACTCTTTCGTCGCAAATGATTGATCCAGATATTCTGGTATTCTCGTATGTACTTAATGGCTGATTCTAAGCATAGTTCCTTCAAGACATCATCATTGTGTTTGTAATCCTATTTGTTGTACCCTGTTGATACAGGGTGTTGCAAAAAACACAGACAACGGACGTGAGGTAGTATATTGAGATATGTTGATAATTTTTAATAAGGTACCTATGTCCGGAAATGATGCGTTTTCACACTATAAGTAGCTAGCTTCTCAAGAATTCCGTTAGTTCGATTTCAAGACTCAATACTTGACAATACTGTCACAGTCACATCAAGTTTTCAAAATATCCACCTCCCATCTCATTGCAGAGCGTACATCGGCGGTGTAGTGATTGGCGCACATGTTCAAATACACCTGGCCTTGTTTGAATTATTTGTGTAGCAGCGTGGATTCGGGGCTATAAAATCCATACGTTACTCTACTGGAATCTGATAAGCAGACTGCTTCATGTCGTCCCACAAAAAGTAGTCGAGAGGGTTAAAATCAGTTGATCTCGGAGGCCTTGGGTCTGGTCCCCGTCTTCCAAACTATCGACCTGGATACGTGATATCCAAATGTCTCTTCACATTTGCATCGAAGTCAACTAGAGATCCGTCATGTTGCAGACACATTCCTTTGCGAAGCCACTTGTGAGTTGTTGTCAAGTAACGAGTATTCAAATCCTTTGTACGAACACTGATCTAGGGGCATAATTGACTAGTCATAGTGTGAAAGCACATCATTTCCGAACATTGATACCTTATTACATATGATAAACATATTTCAATATACTACCTCACCTCCGTTATCGGTTTTTTGCAACACCTTGTATATCATTAATCTCATTTCACTAGAAGTTAACCTGCTCCCCTCTCCTTTCCTCAAAATCCATGCCTCACTGCCATAGCAAAGTGGAGGTTTTGTATAACCGTACTCTGGTATCTGACTGAAGTTTTCATTGCTGAATTTATTATTCCCATGGTTTTATTAATATTGATCTTCTTCTTCTTCTTCTTCAATTTACGGGCTAGGCAAAAATTGTCTGTTCCGCCTCACAGTTGTTCTGTCCATCTTTTCACTGGCCTTCCTACATTCCTTGGACCTCTTGGCTTGTAATTGAATGCTGCTCTTGGTAATCTTGTTACATTCATTCTTTCCACATGTGTAAACCATTTATCTCTATATTCTCTGATTTTTTCATTCAATGGATATATATTTAACTCTGTTCTTATATCTTCATTCTTTATCGGATCCAATCTTGTGCAGCCTTTTGTTCTTCTAAGGAAGTTCATTTCTGCGCTTTGTATTCTGCTTTGCAATTTTTTGGTTATTACCCAAGTTTCGCTCCCATAAAGTAATGCAGGAACTGCCAATGTTTTATAAAACTTCAATCTATTATCTCTTTTTGTTTTGTTCTTTAATGTTTTATGTATAGTTCCGCATATCATTTGAACTTTCGACAGTTTCATATGTATGTCTCTTTCAGTTTTTGTGTTTATAGTAAAATTACAACCCGAATAATTAAAATTTGTTACTTGTTCCAGAGGTTTGTTGTCTATTATGATTTTTGATCTTATATGTTCATTTCCCCAAAATGCAATTATTTTGTTTTTTCGTTTGATATTTTAAAATTATATTCTTGGCATAACTGATTTAATTGATGTAAAGAGTTCTGCAAATTATTTTCATTCTCTTGAATAATAACCACATCGTCAGCATACATTAAAACGTTTAATATTTTAAAACGGTCCATTCTTATACCTACATTAACAATACTTTTCCAATTTTGAATGATGTCATTAATATATACATTAAAAAAAGTAGGTGATAAACTTCACCCTTGTCTTACACCTCTATTTATTAAAATAGCTTCGGTCTTTGATGTGCCTGTATTTATTAGAATTTGAGACTTTACATAAAAAACTTTTTAACACATAAATTAATTTTGCGGGGTAGCCATGTATTTCCATAATTTTCCATAACTTATCTCTATCAACACGATCAAATGCCTTTTCAAAATCAATAAAAGCAACATACGTCTGTAGATTATGTTCTCTTCTTTTTTTTTTCAAATATTTACTGTAATATGAATAAATTATCTGTTGTTGATCGCTCCGTTCTAAAGCCATTTTGTTCTTCTTCAAGTATTACTTCTGCGATTATTTTAAGTCTTTTATTTATAACCCTTTTAAAATTGATAATTTTATTTTATGTCTGCTTCGTCCAAATATAATAAAAGATAATAATTCAGTTAAAATCCCTTGTTTTGAGAAAACAATTTAAGAAATATAGATTTAGTGTTAATAAAATGCCAGGATGATCTACTTCTCCCATATGATAACAATGACAATGCAATTGCTCTTTAAAGTATTAATCATCATCATCATCAACATCAAGGCTTAGACCCTCTGACCCGTTCCGACTTCAAGAGATTTGGTCTTTCATCTAGCAAATTGTCTTCCTTGACTTCTAGATCCTGTGGGTCTGTAGTTTAAAATCATTTTAGAAGGTCTATCATCTAGCGATCTTAGTAGATGTTCGTACCAATTTTGTCTTTGTTTTTGTCAATTTTATCCGTCAGTTTAAAACTATTTAATTGATCTTTTATCTCAGAACTTCTTTTCTGGTCCTAAGAGTGTAGCCTGCCGTTAGCCTTAAAACTTTCATCTCTGCTGCCTCTATTTTTCTTCCTATCTGAATGAGTAAAAGTCCAATTTTCACTGCCATAGATAATAGTAGGAACAGCCATGACTTTATAAAATTTCAGTTGAGTATCGTAAGTTGTTTTATTCTTTAGAGTTCTTCTTATTGTTCCACACATTTTTATAAATGTCTGTATTTTTATATTTGTGTCTTTTTTTGGTAGTATGATATATTAAAACCCAAATAATTGTAGGATTTTACATGTTCAATGATATTATTTATCACAATTTTGCATCTGAGATGATTTTTTCCTCGAAATGCCATTGATTTTGTTTTTGTACATGAAATGTTTAAATTGTATTCCTTGCCTACTTTTTCTAATTGGTTTGCAGCTCTCTGGAGATTATCATCTGATGAACTAAAAATAGCCTGGTCATCTGCGAATAAAATCCTGTTTAAAACTTTGTCATTTATTTTAAAATTTTCAATTAAGTCATCTTGCTTTTCAGTCCGGCTCTCTTGAAGATTATCAGTAGTAATGAATATGTCCCCTGGTTGCGTTACGAGCGCCCCGCAGGATTAGTTTGGTGGTGGGGCTGCCACCTTAATGTCTCCAAACACGAAGGGCATTTATTTGGTTACCATCCCTAGACGTGTGTCTGTTTTTAGTTGTCACAATGTGTCGTTAAATAAAAATACTTAGTGAAATGGCCGACATCCGTTTTGTCTAATCGCTGCACTCTCCGACTAGACAATTAAAATATTATCATGCGTAATGCCACGAGTGATTTCCAATTTATCTAGAGAATTTGGAAATCAAGAGTGGCATTTGTTAGGACTATTTAACGAATAAAATTAACCATTATTCAAATATATCAATATTCAAATATAGTTATTTTAAAATATTTATATATTTAATGTAAACGGCGATGTTTGAAAACAAATGAGAAACGATTGGTACGCTTCATTTGCTTCTTTTGTTCATCACTGCAACCAGATCATATTATTTATTGCCAAAGGAACGCAGTATTGTAAGAATGCACTCTAGTGGAGAAAAAATGAAACACATCAAACTGTATATTTACTCTATGATGTAAATATGACGATTATATTTTTCTGGAATGTTATTACCTGGGGGAAAAAACATTTAATAAAGTTCAAACAGTGGTTTCTTTTCTTGGTGGTGTAATCAATTGCTACAAATGTTTTTATATTAACTCGCGCATGCGCTATGTGTTGACATTCATGCACTATATATACATTTTCTGATAGCCGTATGTCTTCGAGAGTCAGTCACTGCAAAATAATGCTATGACCTATTCAGAATGTTAAAAAGGAGATGCTTTCTTTATTATGATAAGCTTTAGTTGGTAAATTCTAGGCGAAACACGACTGTGATTGGTTGTAAATAAAAAATCATTGAAACGTGATTGGTCATTGACTCCCATTTGGGGCATGAGTTAAATAGTCCCTATAAATACAATACAGTTAATACCAGTTACATTCATGGAATATTTAACTAAATTATTACGTATTATCCTGTAATCGCTCATAAATTGCAATATTCCCTGCCAGCATTTATTGATCGTCGAATTATTATTCCTCCAATATACAGTAACTAAATTTCCTTACATAGTGAGAAGTGTTAATAACTATTTTATGTAGTTATTATTCCATAGCATATTATACTATCTACACTTCCCACAATTGCAATTCCATACCACACAAAATCAGGTGTTACCTGACATTGGAATAATCTATATATTAATACGTGAAGGAATAAAACTTTGTACCCCTTTTTAAGCACATTGCGTGCATGGAGGAGTGTGATATTTGGCATAATTAAAGTTCATATAGAGGAGGAGTGCGGAAAAATAAAATGTATGTATAATATATGTTACAAATATATTAAATTAAACAAAATAAAATTAATTGTCTTTAAGGAATTTTATGTATATTATTCATTTATGTACTCATTCATTTGTTTACGTTCATACTGAAATTGCATTGTTGTAAAAAGAAAATTGTGCAGCAGCAATATGAATTGACTTACTCTCACGTATTTGTTATTAGAGGTTTTGCATTAGTGATTTAAAAAAAGGTGAGTACATTTTATTATTTACATTTAAATTAAACCCTCTCTAATCTTGGTTTCAGTAATTTCATTATATATCGTATATATTTTTTATATTTAGATATTCGCACCTACTTCAATTATGCCTCGGAATAACGGGTTGGAGTAAGAGACAAAGAAGAAGGTACATCGATGGTAGGTAATGAAAATCTCGTAACTCTATCAGTCATTGAAACCACATACATAACTCCAGTAGCCAGCACAGAAATATGTGATGCATAACCTGTTCAAAACACGGACTTCAAATTTTAAAATAAATTTACTTGTATTCTGTAGTAAAATATGCGAGAACTATTGTTTACCAATGTTCATAATTATTTAAAACATTTATTTGTTTCCCCTGTAAAATTTAACAAAATGGAGTTACGAAGTTTTCATTGCCCACCATCGATATGTAGGTATTCCCGTACACATAATAATAGGCCAAATGCAAATTTAAATAGTGTAAATAGTATACAAATGTCACATGCCGCGTCATTGTTCTTTAAATATGGCTTAGCCAAGCTATACCACGTATTTCCTATTGTTCGTATTTTTAAAATAAATAGAAAATTAATGCATAATGACGCATTTGTGATAACCTTAAAAAAAACCACTAGTATTTTTTTATTTGCATTTATATTTGGTATAAAAAATCTTAAGAACTTCATTCTCAAATACTCATTATCTCCTTCCCTCCCTTAAAGTAAGAGTCCATGTTTCTCAACCATATAACTGGGAGAATTACAGTTTTATATATTCTAAGTTTAACGTTTTTTTAAAGTAGTTGGGACGTCAAGAGTTCCTGTAATGCATAATAGCACGCAATTCGAGATACGAGCCTATGTTTAATATCTTTGTGCATCTCATTCCTATTTGTAATTATTGTTCCTAGGTGTATGAATTCAGCCACCTCTTCAAAATATAACTCATTTTTCATTTGCTGTCAATTTCCATTATATAAAACATTTCTGAGTGTGAACACATTTAGTTTTATGGGGAATGAAAAATATGCATGAAAGTTTCTTGTATGAAAACCAGAGGGAAATGTCCAGTTGATAGACTAAGAATGAGTTGGGAGAATATTATTAACCATGATTTGAGAGAAGTAGGTTACACAGGAATGATTGGAAAATATTCGCGCGGTCATGAACCTACGGGTTATTTTAAACTGTTTCTGTAACCAGACTGTGCAGGAAACTACTATAACCCCCTTCCCTCTGACCTCATATACAATGGTCACATCAACCGTATGATGATATCGTATTTACGAAATAATTGCTCCATCTCTAGTGCTTAACACATGTAGATGTGATGCTTGCTTGTAGACCAAAGATCTTCTAGGTCTGACGCGTCATGGAGTTAAAAAAATTACCTGTAGAGGAAGTTCGGTTTGAGTGGATCCTGTTAATATATTCTTTTTAATTGGAGCTGCTTTGGAACAGAACATATTTTAATTTCTTCCCCTCATCAACTTTGATGTGTTCAAGGCCAGCTTCTTTTATTCTTTGTGCAAAGAAGGGTTTATTTGTGATATTTATGAAAACGACCATTTAAAAGTTTTTCAAGCTAAGAATTAATTCTGAATTTCTGCTATTGAATATTACAAATGTTGAAAAAACACCTAAATATATTATGTTATGTAGATGCTATTTTAATATACTGACGGGTTTGGTTTGATATTATGTGACATGGTGGCTGTATAAAATAATTAAAGATAACAAAGGAATTCGGTTAATGTAGACCCTCCATGAGGCGGTTAAAGTTGACCATATTTTATCAATAAGGGTGCTATATGTAACATCCATATACTTATTTAATTTTTTTAATATCCTTGTAATTTTACCTAAACCCAAAGACCGTCGCTCTCTGCAGATGAATGACGTGTGAATGTTATAATCAACGATACTTTTTCAAAACATAAAATAAATATCAACGCTTTTTTAAATTGCGATCAGCCATAAATACTTTCAGATTAATTTGTGCCTGGCTGTGTAAATAAATAGCGTAAGTAAACTTAAAATAGTCTAAAGGCTAGGATGGACTCTAGGGTCCACATTACCGAAATATGAAGGTTAAAGTGGACCTTTCTTGTAATGTAAAAAAGTTTATAAGTTATGAAGATGTTTCCATATATCCATAGTACTTCTGCCCGAAGGCAGGTCCTTCACTGCAATCATAGCATTTTCATGCTATGCTTGAAGCTTTACTAGCTTCCCGTTGCTTTCCACACCGATGAAGGATGATGATGATGATGGCCATATGATTTCGGGGACCGTTTGGGCCTTGAAGTTGTCCTGACATTTGTCTTACAGGTGAGGAAGAAGCCCGATAAAAACCTCACCCAGAAAAAATGCCCCGACCGGGGATCGAACCCGGGCCCGCTGCGTGACAAGGCAGCACGCTACCGCAAGACCACAGCGGTTTCGATATTTGAATAAAATAACAATGCTATTTCGTAGTTATAACACTAATGATAATCACTGTAAAGTGGAAGTAAGTAAGTAGTAGTAGTAGTAGTAGGACTTTATTAGACAAAAAGTAAGATATTTACAATATTATTTACAAATATGGGTCGCACGGGCAGTAAGCCGTACGTGCTGTTGACAGTCCGTTACAATAAAGTAATAATTGGTACTAGTGTAAAGAAAAATAAACAAAAACAGCAATAACATTACAATTACATAAAGAAAACACAATAAAAATATTACCATTAAATAATAACACAATAGCATTATACACTAAAAACATTAACATTACAATTACATAAAGAAAACACAATAATATATTACAATTAAGTAATAACACAATAGCAGTAACATTACAATTACATAAAGAAAACACAATAATAATATTACAATAAAATAATAAGACAATAGCATTATACACTAAAACATTAACCTTACAATTACATAAAGAAAACACAATAATATTACAATTAAGTAATAACACAATAGCATTATACACTAAAAAAACATTAACATTACAATTACATAAAGAAAACACATTAATATTACAATTAAATAATAACACAACAGCATTATACACTAATTAATTTATACATAATTGTTAATAATTAATGGTAATGCATTTTGATAACATATATTTATTCATGAATGAGTGTTGTCCTTATTTTTCGCGTTTTGTCCAGAAATTTACCGAGGTTTATCCAATTTTCTGGATTTACCAATACCTCGTAGCATGCCAGTCTTTCCCGATTTGAATTTAGAAATCTTTCCGGTAATAACTGACGTCTCCAATATTCTAAATCATTACATTTTGCTAATATATGTATCTCATCTTCAAAGTTCCCGCACATTGGACATATTCGCATATCGTGATCGTCGCTAATTTTTAGAAATTTCCATGCCCCTAGCCTAAACCAAGCAAGCCCTGATCTCTCCTTAAATCCTAGGTTGAGTATATACGATTCTTTTCCCCAGACGTGTTTTAGGTCTCTTTGTAAATACGGTGAGCGTTTTCCTGTACATTCGGCGAAGGTATCTTGTTGGTTTACATCTAAGTACCTCCTCCTTATTTTTCTCCACACGTTCTTGCGATTTTCAGTCCCTTTTTCCCATATCCAGCCCATCCCAATCTTTTGAAGTTCTCTCCTAACCTCGTCTGCCCAAAATTTAACATCTATGTTTTTAATTTGGTGGTCGTAGCAAATTGCTCTAAGCATTGTTTGTTCACCTTGGATTACTCGCAACCAGTATTTTGAGTACACGAATTTTACAGTTAATGTCGTCCTGGAATGACCCGAATTCATATAAAATTCCACAGTTAGAAACGGCCTTACTAAGTCCTGTAATATACTTTAGAAAATGCGTATATACCTTATTTAGTATTTCCGTTCTTTGGAAACCCCAAATCTCACTACTATAGTGCATGACTGGCCTGACCATAGCTCCATACATTTTTTCTAATGTGCTGACTGGAATATCAGGCACTCGACCCAGAATACCGAGTACACTGTTAAGTTGTCCCCTCCCTTTAAATAATGCTATATCAATGTGTTTTTTTCCACTTTCCGTTCATTTTGAACGTCGTACCAAGATATTCGAAATGTTTCACGTTTTGAAGAACTTGATCTCTGTATTTCCATTCCTCTGTTCTACCATAAACCGTCCCATTTTTAAATGTCATTGTTTTTGTCTTACTAGCATTTACAGTCAATCCCCAATTCCTACAGTATATTTCCAGTAGGTCAAGACCTCTTTGCAATCCCTTGATTGTCTTGGAACAGATAATTAAATCATCTGCATACAACAGGACTGGGATTCTAACATTTCCTATCTCCGGAGCCTCAATTTCTCCTTCTAGCATTACGTCTACAATATCATCAACGAATAGATTAAATAGCATTGGTGATAAAATGCAACCTTGTCTCACTCCCCGATTGGCTTCACTGCTCTCTGTAATGTGCCCTTGGTCTACTTTTATACAAAATTTAACATATTTATAAATTGACATTAAAGCATGTATCATTTTACGAGACAATCCTTTCCGATTTAATTTTTCCCAAAGTGCGCTTCGGTCCACAGTATCAAATGCCATCTTAAAATCAATGAATGCACAAAATAATTTACCCCCCTTCATTTTCAGATTGTCATCAATTAATGTTCTCAGAACAAATAGGTTGTCCACCGTGGAGTACCCTTCTCTAAAACCTGCCTGATATTTTGAGAGCCTATTGTTCTCTTTAGCCCATTGTCTCATTCGTTCGTAAAGTACTTTACAATATATTTTTCCGAACACTGACAAGAGACAAATTCCCCTATAACTTTCTGGTATCTGTGCCCCACCTTTCCCTTTGTATAGCGGTTGGATGACACCTGTCGCCCAGGCTTCCGGATAATCTCCTCCATTAAAAAGTTTGTTGAACGCAGTTTTCAAAACGTCTAATAATTTATTGGATGATATCATATTTTTCAAGAATTCCCCTGGTATTCCATCAATTCCAGGTGTTTTACCATTCTTTAAACATTTAATGGAAGAAACCACTTCATTTTTCGAAATATCCTGATCCAGTAATTGAATATGAATTGGGTCAGGGATCTCAACTATATTTCCTTGATTATATCTTAACCTCTCATTTCCCAGCACCCTATCAAAGTAACTTCTCCATTCCCCGGGCGTTATTCTTGTCCGATTTATGGACTCTACTTTGAGTTCCCTTATCGCTTTCCATATGTCCGCAATGTTCCCACTTTCAGTCGCGACTCTCAAGTAAGTAAGTAAAGTATTCCCACTACAGGCCTCAGGAGGCCCTTGGGGTAGTAGGAGGTTAAGGCTCCCACTTTTTCTAGACAATCGGCACTTGATGTCAGCCGGGTGTCAGCCCTGCGTGACGGCCGTCTTTATCCCCAGAACAAGCGTCTGGTACCCATTTCAATTAGAGACTGAGTCGACCCCAGGGCCATAGTGCCGCCAGAAGGTTTGGGTCAGTTTAAAAATCCTGACCCCCAACGGGACTTGAACCCTCGACCTTCCGGCTTGTAGCGCAGGGCCTTAACCACTACGCTACGGCGTGCTCCAATGATAATGACTGTAATTAAACAAAATTAAAATACGGTACCTTACTTAAAAGAAGAAAAAACAACACATTCAAAATAGGGGTCGAATTACCGGAAGTTGCTCTAATATTTGGAACTGTCGCGAGTGTGTATTCAGAATGTATGTGTAATTTGAAATATGGCCGGATTTTAATAACGGATACATGGACTACTTTGCTTTTTGAGAACACAGAAAATTGAGAAAATCGATATGAATCTTGAGTGTTTGACTCTTGGACCGTGTAACACGAAAGGCAAAGTGAATACATCAAAATGTAAGTCAGTCTCTTCTTCGTTATATTACAGTTTTGTGAGCAGAATTCTTTAAAAATGTACTTGCAAATATCAAAGCATTTTCTGTAACCTTGTATGACATAGTAGGACAAAACGACACATATCGATTACACTGGTAAAAAAAAATATTTCAGATTAAACATTTCTGAATCTAACAAGGGAACTAGCAATCATTGCATCTTGAAACCTACTTAGAAATTTCGGGGATTATATGCCACGATACCACCAACATAAATGTGAATATAAAAAAGCGCATGATTTTCCGGCTATAGTAGCATTATGTGAGTAACTAATTACCCTAACTAACTCACTGGCACTATCGAACCCGTAGGTTCATGGCCGCGCGGACATAAACTCTCCATACACCCCTCTCCCAAGCTAATGTTTTCCATTCATCCCCTGTATATTCTACTTCCCTCAAATCATAGTTAATGTTATTCTCCCACCTCATTCTTCGTCTACCAACTGAGCGTTTTCCCTCTGGTTTTCCTACAAGAAGCTTCCATGCACGTCTTTCATTCCCCATTCGTTCCACATGTCCTACCCATCGCAGTCTACGAGACTTAACTGTTCTCATTATATCTGGCTTCCTGTAAAGATGATGTAAGTTCACTGTTATGTAGTCTTTTCCATTCATCTGTCTGTTCATCTCTCTTTGGTCCAAAAATTTGTCTAAGGACTTTATTCTCAAATACTCGTAATCTCCTTTCCTCCTTTAAAGTAAAAAATTCATGTTTTGCATCCATATAATATAACTGGTAGAATAATAGTTTTATACACAATTTAACGTTTTTTGAAAGGAGTTCGAATGTCAAGAGTCTCTGTAATGCATAATAGCACGCATTTCCAGAATTGAGCCTATGTTTAATTTCTTTTTGCATCTCATTCCTGTTTGTGATTATTGTTCCTAGGTATTTGAATTCAGCAACTTCCTCAAAATTTCCCTCATTTGTCGTTAGGTGTCCATTTCCATTACATAATGTATTAGCTTTTAGTATCTCCTCGCTATCGCCCAATAGTACTACATCATCAGCATAAACTAACAACTTATTAATAAGTTTGAGTTGTAGGCCTTCTTCATCCTCTAAAGATTTTATGGCGTGGTTTAGTACAAAACTAAATAGTAGAGGAGATAATGCATCCCATTGTGGATTTCAAAAGTATCCGAGAATTGTTTGACTACACGCACCCTACTCTTTGTGCCATTTAGACACATTCGTATAAGTCTAACTAACTTTTTAGGAATTTCGAACTCCAGCAGGATACTATATAACTTCTCCCTCTCAATTGACTCTTATGTCTTTTTTAAATTTACGTATAGTTGATGTACAGTACCATTATATTCCTATTTCTTTTCAAAAATCTGTATTAAGCAAAAAATCTGATATGTTGTAGACCTGTTTCTTCTAAATACACATTGATGACCTCCTAGAATGTCATCAATATAATGCATAATTCTACTTACTAATATATTTGTTAGAATTTTGTACGAAGGTGAAAGTAATGAGATACCCCTATACTTGTTGCAATCAGTTTCATCTTCTTTCTTATAAATATGTGAATAATTACCTGTGAAAAAACGCATATATTGATTTTTTCCCAAAAACAAATGAAAAATACTTTAAATAAAGTGAGAATTTGAGCTTAAACTAAACTAAAAATCAGAATATTTGCAATGTAAAATGCGTTTTAGTCATTGCTCATTGTAGCCAACATTTCACAAAAACCCGCTAACAAACAAGTGAACGCTAACTCCTCTGGTGTACCAACTAGCCCATTTTCTCACCCTAACACGCCCAACCTAACACTAACTTGCCCATCTAAACACTAACTCACGCATTTTCTCACAGTAAATTGCCCATCAATGTAGGTGGACTCTTGGGATAGGATCCACTTATATATGAGCAAATATGTTGGTAATTGGCTATACCGGAAAACATGTGTTATCACATTGGCCAATACGACGCTAAAAGTCACTTGTTCTGCGACCGAATATTCACTGGTGACACGGTGACTTAGAATAGCGTAAATTTCTCCCAGAGAACAGTTGTGATGTACCAAGACCATATAAAAAAACTGCCGTCGTTTTTAAGTGCAAGGCACAGAAGTTGATGCAAGAATCCAGCAATGGTAACTCACTGTGGGAAGCATATGTACGACCCTGGTTGAATAAAACGGTGTGGAGTGCGGCGAGGCGCGAGGCGTACTGCAGGTTATGAGGGTTATCCAGTCTACCAAGTCACAAGTTGTTTAATTTCCTGTAATTTAAATGAGAGATTTGAAGCTGGATTTTAGTGCCTTACAGTTAGAAGCGGCTGATAATCTTTGGACACTCTTCTGTGGGAGGAATTTTAAGGTAGGTTTCAGAGTTATCCAATACACAGAGACAGGAGTTGTGTTGTTTCCCTGTTTATATGAGAGATTTGACGCTGGAAACAAAACTAACATTTGTAAAGTAGTGGCAGTCCCCTTACTATTGTATGGTAGTGAATTTTGGATGTTATCTAAAAGAGACTATTTAACTCATGCCCCAAATGGGAGTCAATGACCAATCACGTTTCAATGATTTCTGTTTTACAACCAATCAGAGTCGTGTTTCACGAAACATTTATCAGTGTTATAATTACCATATTAAAGAAAGCTCCTCCTTTTTAATATTCTGAAATAGTATGATCTAGTTGCAGTGATAAACAAAAGAAGCAGATGAAGCGTACCTATCGTTTCTCATTTGTTTTCAAACATCGCCGTTTACATTAGATATATAAATATTTTAAAACAACTACAGTTAAATAATGATTTGTGAGTAAACAGCTTAATTTTATTCGTTAAATAGTCCTAACAAATGCCACTCTTGATTTCCAAATTCTCTAGATAAATTCACTCCTCACTTCGTGAGTCGTGAATTTATCGATAATTTGGAAATCACTCGTGGCATTACTTATGAAGAGAATATCATACAAGCAGCTGAAATGAGATTTTTGAGAAGTGTGGCTGGCTGCAAACTTCTAGATAAAAGAAGAAGTGAAGATATTAGAAATGAGCCAAATATTTTTAATCAATTGAGTTGGTGTTTACTTGATGAAAATCCATATTTATTAATTAAATAAAAATAAAACGTAGTTTTATTTGATTTTCATATTTATTATATAATTCAGTGACAGCTGTTTCGGTACACTGTACCTTCTTCAGACATGTCTGATGAAGGTACAGTGTACCGAAACAGCTGTCACTGAATTATATAATAAATATGAAAATCAAATAAAACTACGTTTTATTTTTATTTAATTAATAAATATTTTTAAACGTTTAGATAAAATAAAATAATCTGGGAAAAAAACTGGAAAGAACATGTTTAAAGAATGAAAGATGATCGGATTCCAAAAATTACACTTAGGCCTAATTACAAACCAAGAGGAGACAAGAATATTGGTAGACTGAAAAAGAGATGGATTGAACTTTTTGAATGAGAATCTATGAGACCGGAACAAGCCACATGGGCTTAATCCGTAACTGTTATCGATGATGATTTGACGCTGGATTATAGTACTTGCAATTAAAAACGGCAGATATTTTTAGACACGCCCTTGGTACATCACTACGCTTCTATGGGAGACGTTTCAAGGTAGATTTCGGCATGCAATGGTTGACAGTTCCCTTGTAGATGTCCTTTCTAAACTGAATTCGAATATACTCTCAGATTTTTCCCGAATTTGTTTTGAGAGGCACATATTAATCCTTTTAAAGGTGTTTGTATCCTATATGATACATGAGAGGTTTCATTTTTTCTCACTCTATAAACAACTCAAGATCTCTATGATTTGTTTTGTAAGTGATGTTACATATCTGTGCTTAACCCATTCGCCTCAGAAGACGAGGTACACTCGCCGGTTGTTAAATGGCCTTCAACTCAGAAGACGAGGTACACTCGCTTAAATCTGCCTGTTATATATTTCGCAATATTTTGTACAACCTTTGACAGGGCAATCTTTTGTTATCATTAATGAATAGTAAAGGAATGTGTTTTGGCCTTCACGCTTATTGAGATCTCAAGTATCATTATTAATATTATTATTTTTTTGAATGTTCGAAATCACACAATATAATTTACAGTGATTTAAATTCGTTTGTGGATAAATGCATTAAGCATTAAAACCTGAACCGAATGGGTCAATGCTAATATTTTTACTTTGTTTCTTATTATTTAAGTTAGATGGTAGCACTGTCATGAAGCAGTCAAGGATAATGGCTAGATGCCTGTTCCGGCCTTATCTGTCCAAATATTCTTATAAGTGTCGGTCGTCGTGGTTATGTTCCTTGCCTTTACCCGAGAGTCGCGGGTTCAAACCCGGCTAGAGTCGTTGGACTTTTAGGATGGAAAAATCCAAGGGACAAATCTTCCCAGAAGAAGATTTTAGGCTCGTAAAACAACCGCAAGCCAGAATAAAAGAGTATTTGCAAAATTTAACCGACTTCATCCATCCAAGTAATACGATGGTTGCCTACTAGATGTCTCATTGAGGCGATGTGCTAAAAATGCCACTCGTTGACATCTGTATGTAAATAAGCTTAACTAAATTAACTTGTTAAGAAATTGCCGCTAAGGGAGCACCTATGTCCCCACACCACTGAAGTGTGATTAGCGACTAGACTTGAGCATATTATCATCTATAAGATTAGAGACCCCGATAATTATAGATTCGGCAATGTTATAGGTTTTTCAGATTATTTTCAGGTCATCCTTTGTCGCCCCTCCCCCTTCCCCCCCGCGTAGCAATGCTAGGGATTTCTCATTACCTACAATATATGTTTCCAGACTTTAAGTTTTCCACACCAAATTTTAAATAATACTAACAGTAATAATAATAATAATAATAATAATAATAATAATAGTAATAATAATAATAATAATAATAATAATAACAATCTATATATGAATACGCGAAGAAAAAACATTGTACCCAATTTTAAGCACATTGCGCGTATGGAGGAGTGTGATATTTGGCATAATTAAAGTTCCTATAGGGAAGGAGTGCAGAAAAATAAAATTTATGTATAATATGTGATACAAATAAATTAAATTAAACAAAATAAAATAAATTGTCTCTAAGGAATTTACGTGTCTTATTCATTTGTTTATGTTCATATTGAAAGTGCATTGTTGCAAAAAGAAAATTGTGAAGCAGCAATGTGAATTGACTTACTCTCGCGTATTTATTATTAGTGGTTTAAAAAAGTGAGTACATTTTATTAATTACATTTAAATTAATATTAAACTCTGTCTAAGATTGGTTTCAGTAATATCATTACATTTTTTTTATATCTAGTATTCACACCTACTTCCATTATGCGTCGACATGGAACATTGACGGGTTGGAGTGAGAGACAAAGAGGAAGCGATATATATTCCCGTACACATAATAATAAGAGAAATACAAATTTAAATAGTATAAAACAAATGTCAAATGACGCGTTATTGTTTTTTTAAATATGGCTTAGCCAAGCTCTACCACATATTTCCTATCGTTCGAATTTTTAAAATAAATCGAAAATTAATGCATAATTAAGTATTTGTGACAAACTTAAACATTTAATGATTGTGGTCGAAGCTCGACCAGTGGGTGACCACTAATTATAATAATAATAATAATAATAATAATAATAATAATAATAATAATAATAATAATAATACTCACTCACTCACTGGCATTATCGAACCCGTAGGTTCATGGTCGCGCGGACATAAGCTCTCCATACATCCCTATCCTGAGCTAATGCTTTCCAATCATTCCCTGTATAATCTACTTCCCTCAAATCATAGTTAATGTTGTTCTCCCACCTCATTCTTGGTCTACCAACTGGGCGTTTTCCTTCTGGCTTTCCTACAAGAAGTTTCCATGCACGTCTTTCATTCCCCATACGTGCAACATGTCCTGCCCATCGCAGTCTACGAGACTTAACTGTTCTTATTATATCTGGCTTCCTATAAAGACCATGTAGTTTATAATAATAATAATAATAATAATAATAATAATAATAATAATAATAATAATAATAATAATAATAATAATAATAATGATAATGATAATGATAATAATGATAATGATAATGATAATAATGATAATAATAATAATAATAATAATAATGATAATGATACTTTATTTATTTATACACATGTTTACAATGTAATAACACATCGTCCTATCTTCCACATACCTATTCTTATGTCATCCATCCATTTAAATCTAGGCCCACCTCTCTCTCCTTTCCCGGATGGAATCCATTCCAAAGTTTTTGTAGGTAATCTTTTCTCTGGCATCCTATATACATGACCATACCATTCTAGTTGTCTGTATCTCACAAAATCTAATACTGTATTTTAGACTTTCATTTGTTGTCTAATGATTGTATTTCTGATTGTTTCTAATTTAGAATGTGTAGTTGAGCTTCTAACAGAATCTATTTCAGTAGACGTACGTTTTAATTATAACAATAGGAATAGTTCTATTACGGTCCACAAACACATTTCCAACCATCTCTTCGTAGGCCGTTCGAATGCTCTTTTATCATTTGGTTGTTACTTCAAATTTCCCTAGGAATCCAGGATGTGGCCATACGGTGCACATGTTGACAGTTCTGTTAATAATGATGGATGTAATCTGTTAATGGCATCATATTCAATTCCCCAGTGATGATGTCATAATTTCTTCTGCTATTCGGTGCATGAACCTAGTCTCACTTCCTGCAATTCTATATTCATCACATTAATAATAATAATAATAATAATAATAATAATAATAATAATAATAATAATAATAATAACTTATATTTTAAATAATATCTCTCTAATATACAATTTAAGAATATCTACATCTAAAACAAAAATATTAGCTCTGAAAGGAAAATGTTCATTAAGAACAAAAATAGTGATAAACAATGTATTTATAGACCAAGTTCAGAATTTTAATTATTTGGGATGTCATTTATGTAATGACAGAAATTTAGATAAACACACTAAAATACGATTCAATTAGCTACATATGGCACAATTAAACGTAGGCCTGCTTTATTGAATAAAATAGAAAAGAAACTATTTTAAAATTTTACAAAGTATTGGCAGTTCCATCTCTTATCTATGGATGTGAAAATTGGACATTAACAAAGGCAGACAGTAAACAAATAGAGGCTGCAGAAATGAAGATGTTGAGAGCAATAGCAGGATACCAAAGGACCGACAAAAAGAAAAACGAAGATATAAGAACAGAACTTAATATATTTAATCTCTGTGAAAGAATAAAATACTATCAAAATGCTTACCTTCAGCACGTATTACGAATGAATGAACAGCGCATACCAAGAAGAATGTACAATTATAAACCAAAAGGTAGAAGATTATTGGGAAGATCATTGAAGAGATGGAAGGACCAATTCGACCTATAATGAGTTCGGAACAGGCCATTGGGCTTAATCCTTGTTGCTGTTATGATGATGATGATGATGATGATGATAATAATAATAATAATAATAATAATAACAATAATATTTATAATGACAAAGATGACATTGTTGTTAATAGTTATTATTATTATTATTATTATTATTATTATTATTATTATTATTATATAGGTCCCACGCCGTAGCCGAGTGGTTAAGGCAGGACGCCTTGGCGCAGAGCTACGGGACTTGCGCAGGTTCGAGTCTCCAAGGGGGAACAAATTTTCTCATGGTATTTTGGCCAGTATGGGACCGGTGCCCACCCAGCTTCGTGAGGTATTTGGGTAGCTACAATAAGTAGCGGTTCCAGGTTGAGAAGACCAGCTATAACGGTTGGAGGACTCGACATGCTGACCACATACCACCTACACTGGCTGGATGATCATCTACCTATGTGATTGAAACAGTGGATGTGAGGCCAACAGCCGGCTGGTAGGCTAAGGGCCTTCTAGGCCTGTCGCGCCATAAAATTATTATTATTATTATTATTATTATTATTATTATTATTATATGGTTCATTCCCCTTTATGGTCTCGGGGTTACGTCGCTTCCTCGTATTATACGCAGCGCGCCCGGGTTCGATCCACGGTCGGTACAAGTTTCTTATGTGATTTTTTTTCAGTTTTTTTTCCCCCTCTCCTGTAAGACAAAAGTCAGGAACTTTAAGGCCCAAACGGTCCCTAACATTATCCGGCCATCATAACCATCATTATCACATCCACCATGTTTAGTATGAATGTGTGTGTGAATGGTGTTTCGTCTCAATGTTGTGTTGTCTCGGAGGAGGCCTGGACACTGAGCTGATCACTCATTCGGGGACGCTCTCCATGTCCTGGGTGTGGTCAAAAAAAGTATGTGTGTCATCAACAGTTAAAATCCTTCTCCCGAAGGTCGTCAGTAAGACCCGAGTGGCACGTGACACGTGTAGCTACCTATAAGACGATAGGTTAAAGTGCGCTAATGGAATAAGAATACATTTTCTTCACAAAGTAAATTTCGTACACAGTATTTATTTATTTATTTTATTTATTTATTTATTTAGCCTGGTGGAGTTAAGGCCATGTGGCCTTCTCTTCCACTCACCAGAACAAGCATATGTTACATATGAATAAAAAAAATACAATAATAGTCATATAAAACAGTATTGTCACCCATAAGAGCACATGCTCGTGCTCTGGGACAGTTTTGTTACAAAAATAATACATATAGAATATATACATTACAAAGGTTTAGTTAAAGATAGAGGAAAACAAAAAATATAAATTTAGGAGCCAATTTCAAAACATAAATAAATTCTGGAAGATAAAAAAATCAAAAAATCAAAAGGAAATAAAATAAAGAAAACTATATATATATGTTATAACTATATTTTTGACATCATATATACATAATGCCGTAGATTAATACTGGACTGAAGAAAGTAATTAAAAACAATAAGAAATTATATAAAACAACAGTTATTTAGACGTTAGTTACAAAATCAGAATTTTAGTAACGAGATCCTCAAGTTAGAATAAGATCGAACGGAGTGTTCTAAGAGCAGAACCTAATTTTTTAACGTGTTGTGTACAATATTTTATGTACGTTCAGAGTATTTTAATATATGTTGCATATTTAGTGTATTTAATTTTATTTATTTATTGCGGAAACGATATGTTTAGAGAAAGAGTAGTGTGGGGTTAAAAAAAAACAAACCAAAAATACACTATAAATCAACGAATATTGTTATATTATGCAATTTTGGTTACTTATTCCATACATTAATCCAAAGTGAAAATGAGCGGAGAAGATGATTTTTCACGGTTCATCAGGAAAAATTTAAAAGCAATCCAAGATGGAACAATTAATATACTTCCAGAAAATTCATGGAAAGTTTATTTATGCAGTTATACGAAATTCAAGATTGGTACGTTTTGTTGAACCTGTATTTATTGTTTTGATAGCGTGTTTTGTGTTTTGTTAGAATATAAAGAATGGTTTTTTTGCCTAGTAACTATGAATTAACGTGTCACTGATTGTTATAATAGTAGAAAAAACAAATGATGGAGAAAATTTCAAAAATATAAAACGCTCTGGCACACAAAGAATTAATGGTACGAACAAAAATTCAATGTAATAATATATAATTCGCATATAAGAGTACCGCTATTTAAAGTAAAGTTTTGAATTTAGAATACTTTTTGTTAACTCTTTATAGTATTTTTGTCTACTTAATGTCGGAAAATTTCGTCCTGATTCCGCTGGAATGTATGGTTCTATTGCTTCACATTGCAGTGGGTCCCTTTAGCCAACATGCCGGATGTATTTTTCCCACGCTCAAATCAAACTGCCGTTTAAATCAAAGAGGCAGTGTTATACAAAACAGTTCACCTCACAAACACGACACTGTGCCTCAGGAACAAAATAAAATATAATAAGAACCACTTGTCCTCTGAGAATATTTTTCCCACGTAAGAGAAAGTTATATATCAAAATAAAGGAGTCTACAGACTTGAATGCAAAATATTATGAGAAAATACTGATAAAAGTAGTGGCTCCGTGGCGCAAGCGGTTAGACGCTCGCCTCTCACTGCTGGGGTCCCGAGATCGAGTCTTGGTCACTCCATGTAGGTTTCTTGCTGGACGAAACGGAATTTGGACAGGTTTTTTCTCAGGGTTTCTCCCGTTTTCCCCTGCCACAAATTTCATTCCACCATTTCTCCATACTCATCTCATCCATTTCGTTTCATTTCATTCATCCGCCCCTGTGACGGTGCGTCAGGATTGGTCGGTCGGCACCCTTGTACAGTAGTTAACAGACCTCTATAAATATAGGGCTTCATCTCATCTCATTCCTCGACCCGACTCTGAGTTGGACATGAGTTGAGGGTATTTATTTGTTTTATTTTACTGATAAAGGTGTGACAAGTCAATAATTATTTTTCGAACAGTCTACGACAGACTTAGATGCCCAAATATAGTTCATCATCAACAACAAGGATTAAGCCCAATGGCCTGTTCCGATCTCATTATAGGTCGAATTGGTCTTTCCATCTCTTCAATGGTCTTCCCAACATTCTTCTTCCTTTTGGTTTATAATTATACATTCTTCCTGGTATGCGCTGTTCATTCATTCGAAATACATGCTGAAGACATGCATTTTGATAATATTTTATTCTTTCACAGAGATTAAATATATTAAGTTCTGTTCTTATATCTTCGTTTTTCTTTTTATCGGTCCTTTGGTATCCTGCTATTGCTCTCAACATCTTCATTTCAGCAGCCTCTATTTGTTTAGTATCTGCCTTTGTTAATGTCCAGGTTTCACATCCATAGATAAGAGATGGAACTGCCAATACTTTGTAAAACTTCAAAATAGTTTCTTTTCTAGTCTTATTCAATGAAGTGCGTTTAATTGTGCCACATAGATAATTGAATCGTTGTATTTTAGCGTGTTTATCTAAATTTTTGTCATTGCCTAAATGACATCCCAAATAATTAAAATTCTGAACTTGGTCTATATGGTTCCTAATTTCACATTAACTCAATTTTAACCGGACATGGAAAATGTCAGGCATTTTTATGTAAATTAAAAATATCATCTGTTACAATATATAGTAAATGCATTCAGATAATGGCATATACTGACGATATAGTTATTATTGGCCGGGCCATGAAATCTATAACTGAAGCTTTTAATGCCATATCCATAGCAACAGAATCTACGGGACTCAAAATTAATGAAAAAAATGTATGCAAATCTCCAACAGACCAGTAGTTAAAGACCGACTAGAAATAGGCGAATATACATTTCAAATTGTACATGAATTTAAATATCTGGGCACTATAATCACTGATGTCAATACTATCTATCTATCTTCTGCTGCCGTCTTCCCATGCCAAACCTCCAAAGCCTACGATCTCCGGCATCTTCAATGCTTCTAATAAGGAAATTAGAAATATAATGCAAGCAGAAGAAAGCATAATTGAAAGAATTGGGGAGAAGGACTTAAAGTGGTTAGGACATGTTTTAAGAATGCAAGATGAACGATGACCGAAGCAACTATATCAGTGGCAACCGAGCAGAAAGAAGAAAAGTGGGAGACCAAAGTTCACATTGAAGGAAAACATGAAAATAGTAATGCAAGCAAGAGCAATGTCAATAATACCAATAAAAAAATAAGGAGCAGGATTCTCCAAGCCAACAGATGCTGTTATGCACTTAAGGATCAATTCAAATCACACACTTTAAGTCTAGATGCAAAACTAAGAATCTAAAATCCATACTGAGACCAGTTGCTATTTATGGCAGTGAATGCTGTACACTTAGCAGAGAGAATTTAAAAAGACAGAGAATCTTTGAAAGGAAAATCATGAGGAAGATCCCGGGAGCTATAAATGATCGTGGGGTATGGCGGATAAGATATAACGATGAAATCTACAATTTGTATTCAGACCCAGATATTGTAAATGTTATAAAATTGGAAGACTCAGATGGGTGGGTCATATAATGAGAATGGAGACGGCCATGAACCTACGGGTTCAGTAGAGCCAGCGAGTTAGTTAGTTAGCAGTTCCAGTTATATTTTATTTGATGGCACTCTTTAACATATGAGGCCATTGGTCTTTAGCGTGTCATTTCAAAGTTAAACGTGAAAGAGACGATAAAGCTTGCCCAGAGGTCTCTTCTTCTAAATATAAAGCCTAGATACACTTAGAAAGGCGGATACGATTTAAAAAAATCTAAAAATATAATACATTACTCTGTTCTTTATTCTGTTCTTTATTATGAAGTTAATAGGACGTGTTTTTGCATTAATTATAGGTCTTAGGTTAGCTGACAAATTCTAATCACAACCAGCAGCGAAGTTAAGCTATAATCACTAAGTTACTGTGACTGGTGCTTCCCCTGTTTTATGTAGATCAGTTAAATTCTTGTATATATATATTTTTTTACATTCAGTCGACCCTACATGTTCGTACAATACATAGACGGATTATGTTTTAAACCTTGAATAAAGTGGATATTGCTAATAACAGAAAAAAATAGTGGGAATTTATTTAAAATGTAAACTTTCTTCGGGCATTCCTTACATGTGACGCGAAACATTTTTCTAAGTTCCAATCATACACCATGCGCATGCGCCAACAAATGCGAAGCAGTTTACACTATAGAATCTCGGAATAAAGCTAACATATACACGATATTTAACGAACCTAAAAGCTAACCTAATGCAATTTAAGCACTCTAAGCTGTGAAATACCAACCTGAAAGCTAACCTAACGCAATTTAAGAACTCTAAGCTGTGAAATACCAACCTGAAAGCTAGCCTAACGCAATTTAAGCACTCTAAGCTGTGAAATACCAACCTAAAAGCTAACCTAACGCAATTTAAGCACTCTAAGCTGTGAAATACCAACCTGAAAGCTAACCTAATGCAATTTAAGCACTCTAAGCTGTGAAATACCAACCTGAAAGCTAACCTAACGCAATTTAAGAACTCTAAGCTGTGAAATACCAACCTGAAAGCTAGCCTAACGCAATTTAAGCACTCTAAGCTGTGAAATACCAACCTAAAAGCTAACCTAAAGCAATTTAAGCACTCTAAGCTGTGAAATACCAACCTGAAAGCTAGCCTAACGCAATTTAAGCACTCTAAGCTGTGAAATACCAACCTAAAAGCAAACCTAACGCAATTTAAGTACTCTAACCTGTGAAAGACCAACCTAAAAGCTACCCTAACGAAATTTAAGCACTCTAAACTGTGAAATACCAACCCAAAAGCTACCCTAACGCAATTTAAGCATTATAAGCTGTGAAATATCAACCTAAAAGCTAACCTAACGCAATTTAAGCACTCTAAGCTGTGAAATACCAACCTAAAAGCAAACCTAGCGCAATTTAAGTATCTGTGGAAGACCAACCTTAAAGTTAACCTAACGCAATTTAAGAACTCTAAGCTGCGAAATACCAACCTAAAAGCTAACCTAACGCAATGTTTAACTACGCTCTCGAATCCCTTGAGTACATTTAGAATGTGGGTGGAACTATATTTAAAACACTCGGGAGTAGGGATTGATATGAGAAGACGGCCATTCAGAATTTATTTTAGAAATTTGTCCATTTATAATAAAAGAGATCCTGGCGGGATGAGAGAATCCACTGACACGTAAAAATCCTTAGTTTTGCGGGTCGCCTCGTGCAGGCTGTTACAACTTGCCAGAAACCCCTTTGGGGTGCATAATTTTAACTTGGATAGTGGCTTTAAAACGTCTAAAAAGTTAAAAATTAAAATTAGTATTTAAGATGACACTATATTCAATAAAATTCTTTAAAGTGTTACCTATCCACCTACTGAAGATGGAACAAGTAGTTCTGAAAGAAATTCACAATTTTAACGAATTTTGAACTTGAGAATAACTCTTTTCTCAGGTACTAATTTTAGTTTTTAATTCAAAACAACCTCAACTGTGGTTCAGTATGAATTAAAAAAATCTCTAAGTCCAAATAATTAATAGATTTAGAATTATTTTCTTTAGATAATGGACATAGACCAATGAAAGAAGAATAGAAGAAAAGATAAAGAATGGACGGGAGAAGAACGAGAGGAAGACCAGATAAGAGATGGATAGACAACGAATGTACATCCAATACGTCTTCCTCCGAGGTGTTATTTTGGAGATAAACAGGATGAAAATCCTACAAATTATGAAGGAGAAGAATTATTTTAATTGTAAAATTCAATATTCGATTACTAATATTGTATTATAAGATAATCTGTGGATTAGGTCATCCAACAATAGCCGCGGTCAATTATATTCGAAACACTGACAAGGGAACTGTCAACAATGACATTATTGTAACCCACTTCTGAGGTTTGGGCGCCCTGGAAGGCGGAGTTACGCTGCCCCGATGTTATATGATAGGTGATGATGATGGTAATGATGCGCCAGGAGAGGTCTTAATCCTAAACATAATGGACATGTTAATGATGATAATGATGACCAGATGATGTTTGGGGACCGTTTGGTCCTTAACGTTTTTTTGACAATAGTCTTACAGGTGAGGAAATACCCCGAAAAGAAACATCATCCAGGAAACTGCATGGCGGGCAGCACGGAACCTCGAGACCACAGCGGTGGACATATATGTCCAGGCATTTATTTTTTCTTATCATGATATATTAAGCTTGCATTGTTCAATGTAAAAAAAAACTATAACATCGAAAAAGCGTCACTGTTATAAAGTAAAAATATTCTCTTTAATTTGGTCATTTGTTATAGGAGCTACTAGGTGGCAGTGGAGACCGAGTTCCCGCTACACTTCATATTAATAGAGAATATACTCGTATATATACGAAAATACATATTTGTACTAGATTTGCCTGGTTGCGTAAGTGGTAGCCCACTGGAATATCAATCCAGAGGTCCGGGTTCAAATCGTGTCCAGGAATTTATTTTTCTTATCATGTCATATTAAGCTTGCATTGTTCAATGTCAAAAAAAATAATTATAACATCGATAAAGCGTCACTGCTATAAAGTAAAAATATTCTGTTTAATTTGATTACTTGTTATAGAAGCTACTAGGTGGCAGTGGAAACCGAGTTACCGCTATACCTGGTAATAATAGACGATTCATAAATATATATATATATATATATATATATATATATAAGAAAAATAAATGTTAGTACTAGATTTGCATGGTAGCGTAAGTGGTTGCGCACTGGAATACCAATCCAGAGCTCCGAATTCAAATCCCGTCCAGGCATTTATTTTGCTTATCATGCATGACATATTAAGCTTGCATTGCTCAATATAAAAAAATCCACTCAAAATACTTTTGGATGGCATTGGCATTTCTTTAGCGGTCGAAACAAGTCAATAAATGGCCTGAATTCGTGAATGGACTATCAGATAATGATACTTAAAATTACATAAGTATAATAACAAATGGAATCATTAAACGACAATTTGCGAAAGAAATGTTCAATAAAATTAATTTACGATTGGACGATATATCAGCAAAAGTCTTCCTAAAATAAAAGAAATAAAATATGGATTTTGAATTCTAGAGATAAAACCAAATTACTAGTTGTAAAGATCAGATTTTACGTTCTCTTTTAGGTCTAACAAGGGAACAGTCAAACACTGCATGCCGAAACCTATCTTGAAATGTCTCCAAGAGAAGCCTTGTGATGCACCAATGTCGTGTCTAAAAATTATCTGCCGTTTTTAACTATAAGGCACAGAAATCGAACCCAGAAATCAGCAATGGCAAGCTGCTGTGCTTAGCAAATGGATGTCCCTGCTTGACTTAGAGCGGAGTGGAGTGAGGCAGGTGTGGTGCGGACGATAAGTAGTGAGGGTTATACAATCCATCAAGAGAGATTTGGCGCTGGAGTTTAGTGCTCTGCATTAAAAAAAACTGCAAATATTTTTTTGGACAAGAATTTGATTTGGTACATCACAACGCTTATCTGGGAGAAATTTCAAGTTAGGTTTCGTCATGGACTGGTTGACAGTTCCCTTGTAAATAGATGTGATAAAAATGGAAAATATATGAAATTTGAAAAAGACAGTTTCGTTGTAGGTAATTCCGTCCGGCATTATCTCTTTAGGCTTTTCAGCATTGTATATTTTTCAGTAGAATGAGGAGCTGGCTCATTGCTACAACCCCCAACCTGGAGGACCAGGTAATTTGTAATCAAGGTTGTCTTCCTCTAGCCTTTAGCGAATCAACACTGGACTACACGGTATTTTAGCTCTTAGTTTTGTTTCGCTTCGGGTATTTCATTTCCCATACTATTTAACTCATGCTCCAAATGGGAGTCAATGACCATTCACGTTTCAAAGATTTCTGTTTTACAACCAATCACAGTGGTGTTTCAAGAAATATTTATCAGTGTTATAATTATCATATTAAAGAAAGCTCCTCCCTTTTAATATTCTGAACAGGTCTGACCATTATTTTGCAGTGACTGTGTGGCGAGTATTACCACGCTCTGATAACTATTTTGCAGCGACTTGGTTTTACCAACCATGCGCTGCATAATAATTTTGTACGTAGACGTCACTGCTACCTTCCGGGATCGCTGGGTTATGATACTGCTGTACTTAGTAAAGGATTCCAAACATTCAACGAAGTTATTTACGACAAAACAGCCTGCCTCGGGCCCATAGAAGGCGGCTAACCATTCATCTTTCTTTTTCCACTTGAACATGCATATGAATATAACACTGATTATAATTTGCATGGACTGAACTAATTTCGTTATGGGATAGAGAACAATGGCTATTCTTTAAATAAGAACAAGGGGCGTAACATAAAATATTGGTTTTTAATACAAAATAAGTGTGGATTATTATAAAAAAAATAAAGTAATATAAATAACAGAACTATATCTTGGAACAATCAATCAAACCCCAATAATAAACAAAACATAATAAGATAACGACATACCATTCCAACAATCACACTCATACGTCTCTAAGCAGAATCGGAAATCCTTCTTCCATACTGACTTAGATTAAATTAAATCCAACCATTCTTCGGTTTACAATCCACATGCTTATCTTCTGCATTACCATGCTAACTTCGCCCTTTGCATGGTACACCAGAGTAGGATTCCAACACTGAATCCACTCGTAAAGAACCCAAACGCCACTTGTTAGGCCGATCGACTGACTGTTCAAGTCCACTGAGATTGCCGAGCATATATCAGGTTCGCCAGGAGAAGGGATGTGCGCTAGCAAGATGCGCAATGGAAAGGGTAAAGAAGGAAGGGGTAACCACACGGAACACAGGAAACATTGGCAGGCTTCACAAATGTTCGTAAGCGGGAAGGAGCACGAAGATGATAACTGAACCGCAAAAGGCACTTTCGGTTCAACTGAACCTGTGAGAAATACGGCTACCAGATTGTATATATAGTACATGAATGTCAACACATGCCGCATGCGGGAGTTAATATAAAAACATTTGTAGCAATTGATTATACCACCAAAAAAAGAAACCACTGTTTTGTACTTTCTTAAATGTATTTTTTCCCAGGTAACAATCCAGAAAAATATAATTGTCATATTTAAATCATACGACATCAGAAATGAATTAATATACAGTTTGATGTGTTTCATTTTTTCTCCACTAGAGAGCATTCTTATAATATTGCGTTCCTTTGGCAATAAATAGTATGATCTAGTTGCAGTGATAAACAAAAGAAGCAGATGAAGCGTACCTATCGCTTCTCATTTGTTTTCAAACATCGCCGTTTACATTAAATATATAAATATTTTAAAATAACTATAGTTAAATAATGATTTGTGAGTAAACCGCTTAATTTTATTCGTTAAATAGTCCTAACAAATGCCACTCTTCATTTCCAAATTCTCTAGATACTCACTTCGTGAATCGTGAATTTATCGATAATTTGGAAATCACTCGTGGCATTACTTATGATAACACCCATATCTGGGAAGCATATGCAAGTTGAAAAAAAAAATGTTAGAAAAAATAGAAAAAAAAAAGACGTTTGCAATGGTATGGACACCTCATAAGAATGAAATACTATAATAATAATAATAATAATAAAGAAGAAGATTCTTGATTGGGAAGCTAATGGAAGAAGTGGAAGAGGCAGACCTAGAGAATGTTGGATAGATGGAATGAGGAGAAGTATGCTAGATATGTAAAGGAAGAAGATGCTTTAAACAGGAACCTCTGGCGACAAATCACTTTGGGTTGAAGGAGAAACACTGTATTATGGAATATTCCTAACCAACTAACTAACTAACTGGTTCTATCGAACCAGCGGACATAAGCTCTCCATACATCCCTATCCTGAGTTAATGTTTTCCAATCAACCCCTGTATAATGGACTTCCCTCAAATCATGGATAATGTTATTCTACCACCTCATTCTTGATCTACCAACTGGCCGTTTTTCCTCCGGTTTTCCTACAAGAAGCTTCCATTGCACCTATTTCATCCTCCATACGTGTCATATGTGTGCCCATCGCAATCAACGAGACTTTATAACTTATAACTTATCTGGCTTCATATAAAGACCATGGAGTTCAGTGTAATGTAGTTTTCTCCATTCACATCTGCCCATCTCTTTTTAACCCAAAAATTTTCCAAAGGACTTTATTCTCAAATACTCATAATCTTCTTTTCTCCCTAAAGTGAGAGTCATTGTTTCGCATCCATATAATATAACTGGTAGAATAATAGTTTTATATATTTTCAGTTTAACGTTTTTTGAAATGAGTTGGGATGACAAGAGTCCCTGTAATGCATAATAGCAAGCATTTCCAGAATTGAGCCTATGTTTAATTTCTTTGTGCATCTCTTTCCTATTTGTAATTTTTGTTCCTAGATACTTGAAGTCAGCCACTTCTTCAAAATTCCCTTCATTTGTCATTATTTTTTCATTTCCATTATGGCCTATAACGCATTTATATGTGTGACACATATCTAGTTTTATTGATGTTTACGTCCAGTCCAAATTTCTTAGTGTTACTAATAAAAACTCTAAAAAGAAAATATTTAGCTTTTCGAGGATATGAGCCACTAAGAGTAAAAATCCAATTAGAGGATAAAATAATAGAACAGGTGAGCAATTTTAATTACCTGGAATACAATGTGTCATATAGAAAAAGTGAAGACATTGATAAAAAAATAAATAAATTTAATTATATGTGTGGCACCATAAAACGAAGTCTCAAAGGAACTAGAAAGGAGACACTTTTTAAATTTTATAAAACAATGGCGGTTCCAACACTACTATATGGATCTGAACACTGGGTCTTAACCAAAAACCAGGAACTAAGAATAGAAAAGTCAGAAATGAGGTTTCTGAGGAGTGTGGCTCGCTATACAATAACAGATAGAAAACAAAATGAAAATAATAATAATAATAATAATAATAATAATAATAATTTATTTTAGCTGGCAGAGTTAAGGCCATAAGGTCTTCTCTTCCACTCAACCAGCGAATAGTAAAATTATACAAAAATTACGAACATATTACAATTTTAAGATATTAAAATACAGACTAAACAAAATACAATGATGATGTGATCTAATACTAGCTAATACTAACAAAAACATAGAATATAATAAAATTAAAATGATATAAAATAAAGTAAGTAGCTTCCTACATGATTATTAATGGAATGCTCTACATAGTTGTCAGGCAGTTAATGTTGTCATTGTGTCGAACTTAAGATATCAGTTAATTTGGATTTAAATAATGACAGCGATTGACAGTCCCTGACATGACTGGGAAGTGAGTTCCATGCTCTAGTCATAGATATTGTGTAAGATTCAGAGTACAGACAGGTCCTGTGTTGTGGTATCAAAAGTAAAGAAGAGTCTTGTTATCTTGTTCCTAAATTGTGATGAGCCGATAAATGTTGAAAACGCGTTGTTAAATAAGTTGGTAAATATGTGTGCAGAATTTGGAATAGTAAGGTATGTGAATGTAAAATTCTTCTGTCATTTAGGCGTAGCCATGATATACGAAGTGAACTAAATATATTCAAACTATTAGATAGAATTGCACAATACAGGGATGAATGGATGGACCACATCGGTAGGATGGATAACAATAGAATTCCGAAACAGATTCTTCATCACAAACAACTAGGTCGAAGAGATGTTGTAAGACCCAGTAAAAGATGGACATACCAATTCTAGCATGAGATCGGAACAGACCTTAAGGTCTAATCCTTGATGCTGCTGCTGATGATGACAACTAATAAAGACAATTTATCGGCCGTTTTATTCTGTATCTATTCAAAAGACATCATGCATTTATGAAAATACTGTTTTCTCAGTTGCAAACGTGGAATTGAGTAGATTTCAGAATTTGTAGTAAGAAAAGCATAGTGCTTAATGAAGCAATGTAAAGGATTTTACCATACGAATTTACATGGGTTCTCATTACAGCTCTCTCTCTGATGAAGGAAATGAACAATCAAACCCTCGCAGGTCCCAGGGGTAAAGGCACTGTAACCAATTTAAACATCACTGCTCGGTTGAGAGAGGGGAGGGGGGCGATTGACCAAGCTTGTGCTGCCATCTTGCGTACATTGATCCAACTAATTTATTCCAGAAACGAAGGCATGCCTAGTTTAGATTGCGGTTAGGGTTTTTTATTAGCTTCCCATCCCTTGTCCTCTGTGACGTGAAACGTAATTAAGGGCCTAAGAACACTCATGTGTGTAGTTAAGAGGTAATTTCATCCAACATAGACATTTTTTTTTGTTTTTGTAAAAAAATCGATTTAAAATGAGGTCATGCGTTCCTGGCTTGAAATAAATTCAGAAGTGAAAAGAATGCGTAGGCGTAGTAGTGTATTTCAATTATTATTATTATTATTATTATTATTATTATTATTATTATTATTATTATTTTTATTATTATTATTTTTATTATTATTATTTTTATTATTATTATTTTTATTATTATTATTATTATTATTATTATTATTATTATTATTATTATTATTATTATTATTATTATTATTATTATTATTATTATTATTATTATTATTATTATTATTATTATATTTATAACTGCTGTGGTCTCGGGGTAGCGTGCGGCATTGTCACGCAGCGGGCCCGGGTTCGATCCCCGGTCGGGACAGTTTTTCTGGGTGAGGTTTTTATCGGGGTTTTTCCTCACCTGTAAGACAAATGTCAGGAAAACTTTAAGGCCCAAACGGTCCCCGAAATCATATGGCCAGCGCAATCATCATCATTCATATTCATCTTAGGTTAAGGTTAGGATTAGGGACTCTCCTGGCCCACCATTATCATCATTATCACCCATCATATCATCGGGGCAACGTAACCCCGCCTTCCAGGCGCCCCAACCTCAGAAGTGGGTTACAAATACGCCATGCCAGGAGAGAAACCAGGAATGTCGAAAGACAAACCTGGGGCATTTGAAAAAAAAAATTATTATTATTATATTTATAATAATAATAATAGTAATAATAATAATAATAATAATGCAATAATAATACAACTACTATAATAATAATAATAATAATAATAATAATAATAATAATACAATACAATAATAATAATAATAATAATAGCATTAATAATAAATTAATAGTAATATTAATAATAATAGTAATAACATTCTTTATTCAATGACCCAGGTTGTAATTTTAACATTCCTTGTATTCTCTCCTGGCATTGGAGTAATTGTAACCCACTTCTGAGGTTGGAGCGCCTGGAAGGCGGGGTTACTTTGCTCTGATGATATGATGCTGATAATGATGATAATGGTGTTCCAGGATAGCCCTTAGTCCTAAATTTAATCTATGATGATGATTGCGATGGCTATATGATGTACGAGGACGGTTTGGACTTTAAAGTTTCCTGACATTTGTCTTACAGGTGAGGAAAATCCCCGAAAGAAACCTCTCAGACAACTTGTCTCTACGGGGTTCAAACCCGGGCCCGCTGCGTGACAAGGTAGCACACTACTTCGAGACCACAACGGTTAGTAATAATAATAATAATAATAATAATAATAATAATAATAATAATAATAATAATAATAATAATAATAATAATAATAATAATAAAGTTATATACAAATATAAGCATTGTTAATATAAAACAAGAATATTTAGAAGTAACTTACTTTTAAACTTTAAATTGGTATACAAACTAGGAAGATGCAATAAAGAATTTGACACCAACCCAGTAATTTTACTAAGAATAATCGGTTAGGAAAATTTAAGAGTAAAATGGATTAGGACAATTTTAAATTAGGTTAATTAGGGATAAGGGAAGTGTTCAGGAATTATTCGAATATTTATAATCTACAGACTATTTGATATTAGATGTAGCAGGATATGGTTAAGAAAACCAAAATTAAAGATGATGGACTGCGTCATGTTAACCACGTACTTCTTCACTGTCTTCCATTGCCAATTAAGTCGGCTTTGGCACTTGAGAGGTGTCGCGCCATTGATTTACCTTCTTTTAAACTTCCATGTTCGTCTTTACTAACTCCATTATACTGGATGTAGTTTTGTATCAGTCTGTAATGTTGAAATTTTACGTTAAGTTTTGGTTCATCGATTTTAATTTATAACAATGGCGTTTAATTAATTAATTAATTAATTAATTACTTGGTTATCGATCCGAAAAGTTGTGTAGGCATTTGTTTTATTAGAGGCAACAACAGAATGTTCTAATCCCGTCAAGCGTCCAGTGCTGCCAACGTGCTATTTTTCAATCCCCTGACAATCATTTAAATTTACAAGCGAAATGTTGAGTTGATTGTAGGATTTTGTACTGACAGCCGCCAACAGTGGCCCTAGCGACTCTTGGGGATTTTTACGTCAACTTTATTTAAAATCAATTTCACCAGGGGGTTTAGTGATATTATTATTATTATTATCATCATCATTATTATATTGATGATGCGACGATGATATGGCGATGATATGACGATAATATAACGACGACGATGACGATAATAATAATAATAATAATAATAATAATAATAATAATAATAATAATAATAATAATAATAATAATATAATAATAGTTGTGTCCACCGCTGTGGTCTCGGGGTAGCGTGCTGCCTTGTCACGCAGCGGGCCCGGGTTCGATCCCCGGTCTGGACAGTTTTTCTGGGTGAGGTTTTTATCGGGGTTTTTCCTCACCTGTAAGACAAATGTTTTTATATTATATCCTACGAGCAGAATATGGTTACAATCGTGCACAATATATTATACAATTTGATAGCCACATGCATTCTTGAATTCTTAAATCTTATTATATAAATTGTTATATTCATCGTATTTCTTAGAGAGCTAGTCACTGCAAAATAATGCTCTGGTCTATTCAGAATGTTGAAGAGGAGGAGTTTGATTTTAAAGATGATAGAATTAAATTGATAAAATCGAGGTGAAAAACGACTGTGATTGGTTGTAAATCAAAATTCATTAAAACGTGATTGGTCATTGACTCCCATTTGGGGCATGAGTTAAATAGTCATAAAACAACATATGGCTCCCTCGTTCCACCTGCGAGTTTTACCTCTGGGGGCATTAAACTAGAACGTTTATAAAAGCAATCCATACGTCTTAAATCGGCTTAAAAATAAATTGCATTACATTATCTCAGTTTAACCTTTCTCCTTAAAGGTACTTTTACATGCCACACGTCTCCCGGGCCTTATAATGGCACAGCCTGTCGGGAGAGGGATTTTGAACTATGGATTACACAATAGTTTTTTGACGACATAATGACATGAAAGGCCTCCGCGAATGAATGATCAGCTCAATGTCAGGGCCTCCTCCGATACAACACGACATTTTGACAAAGCACACCATTCACACACATATATCGATATTGATACTTTTCCCGACCGTGGATCGAACCCTACTCCAAGACCACAGCGATGGACAAAATTAACATCTTCTTCTTCTTCTTCTACAAGGTTTAGGCTATGCAGCCTGTTCCGGCGAAGTTAAAAGCGGAGCCCATCTTCTACGTGGTCGGCCAACATCTCTTGTTCCTCTGGGATTATACAGCAAGGTTCTTTTTGGTATTCTTTCGTTGTTCATTCTCATTAAGTGTTCTGTCCATTTCTTATTATTTTCGCTGATTTTATCTTCAATTTTATATATATTTAATTCTTCTCGTATAGTTTCATTCCTTATTCTATCCACTCTTGTGCATCCTTTCACATTACGTAAAAACAACACTTCTGCAGTCTGTATCCTATTTTTATCCCTTGATTTCATTATCCAATTTTCACTTCCATACAACAACAAAGGAACAGCCATTGTTTTATATAATTTAAGTTGGGAGGCTGTAAGGTGGCAATCCGACCACGCAACTATATCTGCGCAGCCCTTGTAAGGCGGCAAGATGAATCTTCTATTACTAAAAAGCGAAGGAGAAAGCCGGACGGAAACAAAATTAACATTTGTCAACAAATTATTTTCGAAAGGAATCGTAGAGTGTAGTGGTTAATTTCTTAAGAAGGTTTCAGAAATATGAGGAATATGAAGCCAGTTCCAACATCCCCTTGCTTCAGATAGGCGAGTAAATTATTTATATTTTTTAAGTGATTGTTAAAAATAACATACTACAAATCGTAAAATATTTACTGCGTACTTCCTGTCAGCCGCACTGCAATCCTACTACTAGCGCTACCGCATCGGCTGCCGCAGCTGCTAATAATATTAATACTACTACTACTACTACTACTACTACTACTACTACTACTACTACTACTACTACTACTACTACTACTACTAATAATAATAATAATAATAATAATAATAAAGATTTGGTCTTTATTGATTTGTTAAAAACGTATGATAGTGTACCCAGAATCGTCCTCTGGAAAGCCCTAGAAGAGGCGATTACACTGGTCAACATGATTTTTGTCTCATGAATACCAATATTTGTACTTGATGCAGTTTTTATTGTGTTCTCAAATATGTATTCGGAATTTCTCCATCACCCACAGTTTTTTTTTCATTTCAATTTCAATTAATGGATTTAAATAATTACATTTTTAATAAACTTTTTCCGTCCATTTGTCCATTGTAAAATAAAATGAGGAACACTTTCATCAGGAGATTTCAGCTATGGAAAAAATATATCAAGGCAAATGGAATCCTATTATGCTGGCCGATTATTGTTGGATCATCAAGAGGGATGCTCCACAGGCGAAATATAGCAGAAAATCGTAATTTCTTACTTTCTAGGTGAGTTCGAATGTTCGAATATTGTGTAGTTACGAATGTAGAAAATATTGAAGTGTTTGAAATTATAAATTCTTGTCTATCGGAAACCTTGCGTGATGGAGAAAAACCGATATCATATTTGAATTCAGGAGAACAAATACTATCAGAATCACATATGTTTCTTTCTGAGACAAAAAAAAAAGTTTCTTTTTTGTTGCTCAGTGTTATAAATGACGAAACAATTAGTATTATAAGATCATTATACTCAGAGAACAAGTGCCAAATTAAGATGGGAAACTGACTTTCAGAAAATTACAAACATCAAAAGGTCTACTTCAAGGATGTTGCTTATTACCAACGTTGTTCAAAATATATATCGATAATTGTACGAAGAATTGGTCAAGGCACTGCAAAATATGGGAATTCAAAGAGAAGATAATTATTACCTCCAACATTTACTATTCGCAGATAATGAGGTAGTGATTTCTCAGGTTCCAGATATTGCATCTTTCATGTTAAGGAAATTAGAGATAAAATACAAAAAATGGGGATTACAGATAAATTATAATAAAATAGAATATTTTTCATTGGATAAACAGATGAGCTAAAATGTAATTCAGGTAGAATACGTAATGTTAAAAATTTTAAATATTTAGGATCTATTTTAGATAAAAGTGAGAATTCAACTACAGAAATTGAAAAAAAGAATAGCTGATGGAAGAAGAATAATCTGTATGTTGAGCTCACAGTGCTTTAGAATAGAAATATAATATACAGAATGAAGAAAATATTTCAAGTTCTGTTACAAAGCATTTTATTATATTGGTCCGAAACCTGGACAGTAAGTAGGAAACAAGCCAACAAGCTGTTAGCAGTAGAAATGGATTTTTGGAAGCGATCGACAAGAATTTTAAGACGGGATAATGTCAGAAACAGCACAATAAGGGAAATTATGCAAGTTGAAAAACTTATTAGGCAAAATTGAAGAAAAAAGTTTGAAATGGTATGGGCACCCCATACGAATGGAAGAAGAGAGAATACCAGAGAAGATCCTTAATTGGAAAGCTAACGGAAGAAGTGGAAGAGACAGGCCTAGAGAACGATGGATGGATGAAGTGAAGAGAAGTATGGAAGCTAGAGATTTGAAGGAAAAAGATGCTTTAGACAGGAACCTTTGGCGACAAACCACTTTGGGTTGAAGGAGAAAAACTGTATTGTGAAATATTCCTAAATAAAAACAGTAAAGGTAGCTGTTACCCTTCTTTTTTTTTATTTACATATATGCTACAACCCGTGTTTCACCAATGGTATATCACGGGATATTTACAGTTTTACAATTGTTCAATTATTGTTCTAGTTGTTCTTGTAGTTGACGGAAAATTCTCGTAAGAACTTCTGCAACGTTGACTGTGTTAAAGTGGAACTTCAGAATATTTGGGGAGTAGCAATTTGTAGTATAGCTGGCCGATCTCTGGAGATCATGTTGCATTCAGTCATCAGATGGTGGGCCGTCTGCAGTGATTTTTCTGGGCAGATGCAATAAGGTGCAGCAGTTTTGTTCATTTTGTGTAGGTAGTATTTAAATAGTCCATGTTTGGTGAGAAATTGTGTGGTTATATAGTTAGGCCATAGAGATAGAGAGAGTCAATAGGGTATGTTGGGGATGAACATTTTGGTATGGAAGGTCGTCATTTGATTTGGTATTTTTAAAAACCAAAAAAATTAAATTCCAGTAGATGTTTCATAGTATTCTTTTAATAACTGCCTTGCCTCGTGTTATAGGGATGGAGTTGTAGTTGATAGTAGTTTTGTAGCTAGCGGGCTATTTTTGACAGATAGTCAGCTCTCTCATTCCCTCGAAGACCTGCGTGACCTTTAACCCAGTGGAGGTCAATCTTACTCGTCTTTTTGAGTACGATTAGCTTTTCTCTGATTTGAATCGCCAAAGGGTTGATTGGTTTTCTATTGGCTATGGCTAAAAGAGCGGCTTGTGAATCTACGTGGATAGCATATGTTGAACTTACATCTTTTTGTAGTTCAATCCATTCAACTGCCATTTGAATTCCAAGGAGTTCTGCCTGGAAGACTGAGCATTCTATGTCAAGTCTTTTCATATTTGTAAATACCTCAAGAAGAGCCGCGTTTTTTTCTTTTACTTCTTTTTAATTATGCGCAAAGGAAATTAGCTACTTTTCGCATTTTTTCCCCGAAAATGCTACTTGCGTTATTGCTATTGTTATATTTCATAAAGAATAGTTTGAAAAGTTAATTGTGTTAAAGTTGATAGGAATCTGAAATAAATAAATACAATACCTAGAATTGTATTAATATATTGTGTCAATTATTAATTGGCAAATTAATTAATTAATTAGTTAAGGTAAATATTCAAATTTATTTTACATTTTCCTGTAACTTCTGAAACTAGGAATTTCTCTTCGCATATAGAAACTGGGAATATATTTTGAAAATAAAATTTTCAATGAATATCGTTATAATTTCACACTCTTCGCCGCAAAATTAACTTTCCTTATAATTCCCATGAAAGTATCGCGAAAATAACATCTACCTGTATGTCAAAATCATAAGATTCGTCAAGATATCTTCACATCACTTAAAAATATTTTTGTAATTTTTTATCGTTTATAAAAAATAGAGATAGGCTTATCTCTAAGTAAAGGTTAACATTTTTCTAATAACATATCATTCATCATGAAAAAACCCATTTTAGGCCATGTGGCCTGTGACGGTAAACCTAACGAAGGTGGTCTTGATCTTTCCACCGATGTTTTGGTCTTTCTTGGTTCCTATGTCCAGTTGGAGTATATTGAAGTACTAATTTTGGAAGTCTACTTCTTTCCATTTTTCTCAAATGATTTTTTTCCCATTCTTGATGGTATCTTTCTATATCTTCATTTAAACTTGATACTCTAAGTTTTTCTTTGATAAAATATATTTTCTTTAAATACGGTGCTTAACCCATTCGCATTCAGGTTTAAATGCTCAATGGATTCTCCCAAAAACGAATTTAAGTTACCATAAATTATATTGTCTATTTTCAGACATTCAAAAACAAACAAAAGATAACGGTACTTGAGATATCAATAAGGGTGAAAGTCAAAACACATTCCTCTACTCTTCATAAATGTTGGAAAAATATTACCCTGCCAAGGAATGTACAAAGTATTGCAAAATATATAACAGCAGAGTTAAGCGAGTGTACTTCGTCTTCTGAATTGAAGGTCATTTAACAGCCGGCGAGTCTACCTCGTCTTTTGAGGCGAATGGGATAAGCCATTCCACTAGTACAATTTACATAAATACACTCAAATATTACACGTAGGCTTACTGATTGGTTAATTACGTCAGAATTTAGTGATAAAATATACATATAATAAAACATACATAGTACAAATCTGGAAAAAAAAATTAAGAAATGGATGAGAATAAATAGTCTAACAAATTTTAATATTATACTATATGCTGACGATGTTGTTACAATGCAAAATACAGAAATACAGACTTACAATTCTCTCTACACTGTTTAAATGAAATAAGCAAAGAGTACGATTTAAAAATATCTATAGAGAAGACAACAATAATGACCTTTTTTAGGAAAGTCGCCCATAAGGTCAATAATAATAATATTAAATAAACCTCTATCACAAGTTTTAAATTTTAATTATCTAGGTTATGAATTGTCTTCTGGATATAGAACAAGAAATTATATAGACAATAAATTACCAAAATTTCAAATGATATGAGGCACCATTCAAAGAACACTAAAACCTAAAGCAAGGAAGGATATACGATTGAAGTTCTACAAAACAATGGCTGTTCCGGTACTTTTATACGGTAGTGAGTCCCGTGTAACAAATGAGAGTTGTTCGAGGAGAATACAAAGTGCAGGAGAACCAAAGGATGCACAAATTTGGAACACATAAGAAATGAAGAAATAAGAAGTGTATTAGAAATATATTCAATAAATGATAGAATTCAACAACACCGCGACGGCTATGAACAGCATGTTTAGAGAATGGAAGAAACAAGATTGCCCAAGATAGCACACCATTATAAACCAAAAGAATTAATGGATGTAGAAAGACTTCGGAAGAGACGGAAGGAATCATTGTGAATTCGGAACAGGCGAATTGCCTAAACCTTGAAGTGAAGAAGAAGAAAAAGAAGAAGAAGAATATACATGTAATTAGACTAGTGATGGATATGTAGGTAGTTGAAAGTACTGGTGTTTAAGTCTGTAATATGAAATCTTCTTAACTGAAAGCATTGTTCTTAGCACAGACAACAGTAAGCTTCTTTGCTTTGTCTGTTTAATAAGAATACGAGTTTGTTACATAATTCAAGCGGGTTGCAGCTTTACTGTTCTTTCAGGAGAATCAAGTTCCCACTCCTTACTTAATAACAAATTTGATTACACTAGGCCTAAAGAAGGAGATAGTTAATTAACACACCTTAATGAATTATAAGCACTTGTTACTTTGTTCGCATCTTAAGATATAGCACATTATTTAATGCAGAGTTTTTTCTTAAACTGGAGTTTACTACCCCAAGCAGGACGTGGTTTTATTAAGAAATTTTGAGCTCTGAGCAATGAGCGAGAATATTATATGGACGCGTAAAGGGAGGAGAAAAAGTTACGAGTATTTGAGAATAAAGTTCTTAGGAACATTTTTGGACCAGAGTGATATGAACATACAGGTGAATGAATAAGACTTCATAACAATTAGCTGCAGTATCTTTATAGGTAAGCAGATATAAGAATAATTGTTGCTCAATCGCGTTCTTTTTACTTGGAGAAGAGAAGCGATGACGCTAGTGGTAAAGATGGGGAAAGTGTCTCCTTTCACCGTTGGTACAAGCGAATGACTGGGAAAGTGGTATAATCAGTGGCAAAATATAGTGGTAGACCTACTTGAAATAGCAGATGAACTTAATGAAAGATCTTCAGAGTTTGTATGTCTACGGGTTTCTGGATAATGTGGTGTACAGAGGAATTAAATCAGCACTGACTTCCAACTACTGTCTGTTACACTTAAATGTTTGTACAGGGTGTAACATAACTCAACGGCAAAATTTCAGGAATGGGTTCCTCATATGGAGAGAATAAAAAAAGTGTATTACAACATGGGTCCGGAAATTGATAATTACAGAGTTATTCGAACTTTTATGAATGCTAGTACATGGCGACAAAAATGCAAGTGAGTTGTTGGAGCGCTCTGTTCTTTCAGATGAAATGTTCAAAGTGGCCTCCTTGTGCCTCAATACAGGCATATTCTTCATTTGTGTACATCACAGCAGCCTACAATCAACAGAAAACAGACTGTCAATAACTACTGTAAACCTTAATAACCTAACATTCATAAAAGTTCGAATATGTCTGTAATTATCAATTTCGGGACCCATGTTGTAATAAACTTCTTTTAATTTCTCCATATGAGGAACTTACTCCCGAAATGTTGCCGTTGAGTTATGTTACACCCTGTACTGTGTATATAGAGTAAAACTTTCGCACATGACATTGTTACTAACAACTGACTATACACGACTGATGGATAATAAACTCTGTCACTGCAACCTGAGACAAGGGTCTACTACCTCCAACTCCTACTCACCCTTACCACATTCTTTTAGTTCACAGTTTTTCCGCATTGAAAGTTAACGTTGTCGAGTAATAAGTCACGTAGACTGCGATGGGCAGGACATATGACACCGGAATAAAAGAGGGGCACGGAAGCTTAATGTAGGAAAACCTGAATGAAAACGCCCAGTTTATAGACTAAAATGAGGTGGGAGAATAACAACATCCATAATTTGAGAGAAGTAGATTATACATGGATGATTAGAAAAAATGATCTCAGGGTAGGGACGTATGAAGATCTTATATCATTTGTTGTTGTCTTTTAGTGATCGTCCAAAATTCTGATCCATACATCAACACAGGAACAGCCATCACTTTATAACATTTGAGGAATTTAACCATTATGGAAATACAGTAAAACGTGTTTAATCCGGGTCGTGAATAATGCGGAAATCTGTCCAATGTGAACAAATTTATTGGTCCCGGCGAAATAATAATAATCGTTACGTGTATTTATTTTGCATAAAACTGAATCTGTCTGTCCAACGCGGAAACGCAAGGATATTTCTACGCAAATCATGATAATTTTACAAAGCGGAAAGACAGAGAAATAAATTAGTTTCCACTTAAATTGAATTCCCCTTAGACCAAAAAAAAAAAACAATAAGCAATGATTCCTGCCGCCGGGTGAAGTTGAGATTCTACACGTAACTGAAATTTTATATCGGCCTCACTGCACACCTGTTATGCGAAATACAGATACTTGCCTTATAAATAACCACTGCACTGTAAAATCTTAAATTAGTTTAAGTTCTGAGGCCAATTTTTCACAGGTAGCGTTCTGAATTTACAGAATAAAGATGGCTAAAACATATGTATCATTGTCATTAAACGAAAAAGTGAAAGTGATTGAAGATAAATCTCCAAATTTCCGCACCGATGATCCAAAGTCAAGCTCTAGCTGTTGTTAAATCCCTAGGGAATAACGATTTTAATGCATCTTAAGGTTGGCGCTGGACAGTTTTAAAAGTCGACACAATGTAGTGTGGAATGAAATTTGCGGGGAATCAAAGGATGTGGACAAAAGTGTAGTTAGTGAGCGGAAACCGAAACTGCATATTTTAATTTCAGGGCACGCGCCTAAGAGACATTTTTGAAGCTGACGAAACGGGACTGTTTTCGGTACTCTTATAATCTAAGATTACTAATAAGATTTGGTTTTTTTTTATAACGCGGAGTTTTGTCTAATGTGAAAAAAAAATATTGGTCCCCTGCGATTCCGCTTTTAGCATGTTTTACTGTATATTGTTTCTTATACAGATTGTACAACTCTGTGTTTTATCTTCTCCAAACGCCACCTTCCTCAATCAGACCTTGAACCCGCCTTAATATGTTTCTTTCCAAGGTGTTTATTACATTTTCTTGCGATGTATTAAGAGTGCAGCTCTCACAACCATAATATAGTACAGGTCTAATAATAGTTTTATACTAACTAACTAACTCACTGGCACTATCGAACCCTTAGTTTCATGGCCGCGCGGACATAAGCTCTCCATACATCCCTACCTGAGCTAATGTTTTACAAACATCTTCTGTATAATCTACTTCCCTCAAATCATAGTTAATGCTATTTTCCCACCTCATTCTTGGTCTACCAACTCGACGTGTTTCCTCTTGTTTACCTACAAGAAGCTTCCATGCACGTCTTTCACTCCCCATTCGTGCCACATGTCCCTCCCATCGCAGTCTACGAGACTTAGTAACTGTTCTTATTATATCTGCCTTCAAATAAAGACCATATAGTTTACTGTTATGTAGTCTTCTCCATTCACCCGTCTGTTCATCTCTCTTTGGTCCAAAACATTTCCTAAGAATTTTATTCTCAAATACTCGTAATCTGCTTTCCCCCCTTAAAGTAAGGGTCCATGTTTCGAAGCCATATAATATAACTGATAGAATAATAGTTGTATATATTTTCAGTTTAACGTTTTTTAAAATAGTTGTGACGTCAAGAGTCCCTGTAATGCATAATAGCACGCATTTCCAGAATTGAGCCTATGTTTAATTTCTTTGTGCATCTCATTCCTATTTGTGATTATTAATCTAGGCATTTGAATTCAGCCACTTCCTCAAAATTTCCCTCATTTGTCATTAGCTGTCTATTTCCATTATATATTGTATTTTTATGTGGAACCATATATTTAGTTTTATTGATATTTACTTCCAGTCCCAATTTCTTAGTGTTACTCAGTGATAGTTTTATACAGTATAGCTTAATTTAGTAAGATTAAGACGGGTGCGATTTATATTAGATCATTGTGCATAGGTTTAAGAAAACAGACTTTTACTAGATTTTATTAACGTATGAAAGAGAGAAGCCTCATTTTTTAAATATTTGTGGGTGGATACTTTGTTAGTTTGAAACTGACAGCAACATAAATTTGAAAGTTTTTATCCGCTGCTAGAGACTTTGAAAGTGTAACACATTCCGGAAGAACACCTGCTCTACCTCGTAGCCATGTCTGGAATGTTCGGAGTTCATAAGATAGCGGGTGTCACATTTTATGTGCTGAATTCCAAGTGTCACCATATACTACACATCCCAAAACGTTATTTTCAGAAGAAAAACTGACGGACTAACCTTGGTATTCTAAATAACGAACTCGTTCATTTAACTCAGTATTGTATATTACACAAGAACAAATGGACAGCTAATGACAAATGAGGGAAATTTTGAGGAAGTGGCTGAATTCAATTACCTAGGAACAATTATCACAAATAGGAATGAAATGCACAAAGCAAATGAACTTAGGCTCAATTCTGGACGTGCTATTATGCATTGCAGAGACTTTTTACATCCCATCTCCTTTCAAAAAATGTTAAACTGAAAATATATAAAACAGTTATTCTACCAGTTATATCATATGAATGCGAAACATGAATTCTTATTTTAAGGGAGGAAAGGAGATTACGAGTATTTGAGAATAAAGTTCTTAGTAAAATGTTTGGATCAAAGAGATATGAACAGACAGGTGAATGGAGAAGACTACATAACAATGGACTACATAGTCTTTATAGGAAGCCAAATATGGTAAGAATAGTTAAGTCTCATAGACTGCGATGGGCAGGACATGTGGCACGAAAGGGGAATGAAAACAAGCATTGAAGCTTCTTGTAGGAAACCCAGAGGGAAAACGCTCAATTGGTAGACCAAAAATGAGGTGAGAGAATAACATTAACTATGATTTGAGGGAAGTTATACAGGAAATGATTTGAAAACATTAACTCATGATTGAGATGTGTGGAGAACCTATGTCCGCACGGCCATGAACCTACGGGTTCGATAGTTTCAATCAGTAAGTAATTAAATAAGTAAGTAAGTAAGTAAGTAAGTATGTCCCGCGCCGTAGCCGAGCGGTTAAGGTAGGAAGCCTTGGCGCAGAGCTACGGGACTTGCGCTGGTTCGAGTCTCCATGGGGAAGAAATTTTCTCGTGGTATTTCGGCCAGTATGGGACCGGTGCCCACCCAGCATCGTGAGGCAATTGGGTAGCTACATTAAGTAGCGGCTCCAGGTTGAGGAATCAGCTATAACGGCTGGGGGACTCGACATGCTAACCTCATGTCACCCCTACACTGGCTGTTGATCATCTACCTCTGTGATTGACACATGTGGATGTGAAGGGCCAGCAGCCGGCTGGTAAAAGGGCAACCGCTGGAAAGTGGAAAGACCCTCAATCGGAAGTAAGTAAGTATACATGCTGAGTGTAACGTAAGTTTCTCCTTGAAGAGTTAATATTAATAAAAATATTAAAATTCCGTTGAGGTGAATACCGTTAGTCGTAAAATATTGAAGTAAGTAAATACCTTGGCAGGTGCCGTCGTCCTAAACTAAGTTAAGCTTTTTAAAACTGTAAAAATTAAAAAAAAATCAGCTTCCATCTTCGGCAGAAGAGTGTGCACTACTGATTGACGTTTTCCATAATTTCATATAGATAATTGTATTATCGCCTCACTATGATAGTTGTCCGTTTATATAAAAGCGGGTGCCGCGCGACAATGTTTGACAATGATTAACGTGCGGATTTTTTGTATTGGCGGTAGTCGGCATCTTTGTATTTAATTATACATAACAGCTGGGGGGAAACAAAGCGAGCTGCTGGACAACCATCATAGTGAGGCGATAATATGAGCTTGATGTGTTCTCATATAAAACAAGTTTATTGTTTATTTCCTTTAAAATTTTCGGCTCCTCTAGGGTGTTTATCTTTGCCGGTGTTGATTGATGGTGTTTTGAGCAGCATGAGATAAAACGTTTGGATGACGAAGATTGGAATGATAGAGATATGTGGAGGAGAACGACAGTTGATTAATTGGGCGCAAGGAGATCCTGTGAAACATTGCGAAATCTGCTAATAAATATAGGCCAATGTGTATGTGTATATATATATATATATATATATATATATATATATATATATATATATATATAGACACCAAATGGGATCGGAAAAGGAACACCGATATCTTAAAAGAATTGAAGACTACGCCAATTTTGGAATATATTAAACAGTATCAACTAAATTGGAAACACCATCTTGAAAGAATGAGTTCAAATCGGATCCCCAAAGCTGTTTATAATTATATACCAAGAGGACGAAGATCACTGGGCCGTCCTATGAAACGCTGGAGGGAAAATTTTCTATAGGATCGTAACAGGCCTTGGCCTAATACTTGGAAGGAAGAAGAAGAAGAAGAAGATATATATATATATAGAGTCATGAGAAGAAAAAAAATTATGATGCCTGGATACAGTTTAATTGTATATAACACACTGGCACTATCGAACCCGCGAACCCGTAGGTTCTGGCCGCGCGGACTTAAGTTCTCTATGCATCTCAAGTTCTCCATACATTCCTATCCTCAGCTAATGTTTTCGAGTCACCTCCTGTATAATCTATTTCCTTCAAATCATGGTTAATGTTACTATCCCACCTCATTTTTGGTCTACCAGCTGGGCGTTTTCCCTCTGGTTTTCCTGCAAGAAGTTTTGTACCACATGCCCTGCCCATCGCAGTCTACGACACTGAACTGTTCTTATTATATCTGGTTTCGTACAAAGAATTCAATTGTGTATAAGTAAAGGAAAATTGATTTTTACACTGGGATGCCTGGTATGCGTGGTCAGTAACGCACTAACTTACAGATTTAGAGGTCCCGGGTTCAAATTCCGGTTCAGGCTTTTAATTTTTCTTTTCATTATATATATATATATATATATATACATATATATATATTAATAGCTCAAACAGATTTACAGTATTCTATACACAATTTCAATAAAATTGCATAAAGATACAATATGGGAATCAATACAAAGAAAACTAAAGTGATGGCCTTTTGTGGGAAATACTCTATACCTAGCAAAATTGTTTTGGGTGATGAAATTTTAGAACGTGTAAACGAATTTAATTATTTGGGTTATAATTTACATTTCAAGATGAAGCTGATATATCAAAGAAAATCACAAATTTTACAAAAACAACGGGGATAATTAACAGTATAATGAAACCATGTTTAGTACAGAAGAACACAAGATTACGGCTTTATAAGATTCTCGCAAGACCAGTATAAAGATATGGTAGTGAAGCATGAACAATATGAAGAAGAGATGAAAGCCGAATAACAGCAAATGAGATGCGATATATACACCGAACAGCAGGCTACACACAGTGGGATCATAAAAGAAGTGAGTAAATTATGGAAGAGTTGGATGTAGAACCCATTCTTCATCGTATGCAAAACTACCAGAACAACTGGAAAGCCAAGCTTCAACGAATGCCGTCTCATAGCATTCCAAAAGCCATACTTCGCTAATGCCCCCAAGACAAAAGATCTCTGGGACGTCCAAAAAAGCGCTGGATGGAAAATTCCTCTTTGAGACCGTAACAGGCCACCGGCCTAATACTTGCATGGATGATGATGACTATTTAACTCATGCCCCAAATGGGAGTCAATGACCAATCACATTTCAATTATTTCTGTTTTACAACCAATCAGAGTCGTATTTCACGAAATATTTATCAGTGTTAAATTTACCATATTAAAGAAAGCTCCTCCTTTTTAATATTTTGAACAGGTCTGACCATTATTTTGAACTGACTGAGCCTACAAGAAATACGACTACCAGATTGTATATACAGTGCATAGATGTCAACACATAGCGCTTGCAGGAGTTAATATAAAAACATTTGTAGCAATTTATTATACCAGCAAAAAAAGGAAACCAATGTTTGCACTTTCTTAAAAGTATTTTTTCCCAGGTAATAATCCAGAAAAATATAATTGTCATATTTACATCATACGACATCAGAAATTAATTAATATACAGTTTGATGTGTTTCAGTTTTTCTCCACTAGAGAGCATTCTTACAATATTGCGTTCCTTTGGCAATAAATAGTATTATCTGGTTGCAGTGATAAACAAAAGAAGCAGATGAAGCGTACCTATCGTTTCTCATTTGTTTTTAAACATCGCCGTTTACATTAAATATATAAATATTTTAAAATAGCTATAGTTAAATAATGATTTGTGAGTAAACAGCTTCATTTTATTCGTTAAATAGTCCTAACAAATGCCACCCTTGATTTCCAAATTCTCTAGATAAATTCACTCCTCACTTCGTGAGTCGTGAATTTATCAATAATTTGAAAATCACTCGTGGCGTTACTTATGATAAATATATTTGGCTTTCATTGCTCAATGTCAAAATTTAATTGTAACATCGATATATATATATGTAAAAGGCATGTTCAATGTAATGTACTTTGCGTTATAGCTTTACTGCGTTTGAGAACTTTTAAAATAGAGCAGAGCTGTTGGGATAATGTGACGTGAAACATTGACATAGAGATTGTAATTTAGAAGACGTCGTGACTTCATTTTTCTCGCATCCTATTTCCTTCCAGGGATCTCTTCATATAATGACAGTCTGTATCAGGAGATTATGAGGAAATTGGAGCAATGTACATAAGAGAATACCTCCCGCTTCAAAGCTGTTGATAATGAAGTCTGGGATGCAAAATTCCAAGTAAAGAGAAAATTTTCACAAGAAAGGTAGCAGAATAGAAAACATCACTGTCATATTCGAGAACACGTTTGCTTATTATTCAGCAGGTTCTGAAGGGTTCCTTTCAGCACACGCATGAAGAGTTAGATTATAATAGGACAAGATAATGAAGACATAGAATATATGATTAAAAATTAGTAGATGCATTTGAAGTAGGAAGACTAGAAATTAATTCTGTTAAAACAGAATATATAGTAATCGGAGGAGATTCCGAAGACCTACAAATATATAATATGGTAATTAAATGTGTTGAAGGATTAAAGTTCTTGGTTCTATAATAGATAAATCTGGTTCTTGTGAAATAGTATATTACGATGCAAGGTTGAGAAGTGGTTCTTACATAATCGAGGAAAAATGTTTAAAAACCGAGCGATAGTGAGGTTTTTAATTTCCTAGATTCTATAAAAGACTTCACAAACGTGCGTTGTACATTATTTTTTGCGCGATTGTGATTTCAAAATAATAAATAATAGCAAAATAATAACATATTTTTTGGAAATATTTGCGTTCATTATAAACAATTGACTAACGTTAACAGTGTGGGCAATGTTTATTAGTTGAAACAACAGGTGGCCTTGAGAACAATTATTGATACCATTGCCGCAAGTACGTATTTGTTGTTTTATATTGTTTCAAATAAAGTTCAGTTCATTTAAAATGCAGAGATTTGTTTCGGATAATGTATATTAACACTATCTTTCGGATATTTGTTGTATATATATTGTACGTGGTATACATAGAGGACAGTGGTTTTACTTCCCGCACGTGGGTGTAAATGTAATATTACAGTATAGTTATTTAGGTTGGCAACCCCGAAATGTAGGAAGTTCAACTTTCAATAATGGTCGCCATTGCTGGTAAGTACGACAAAACGCAATATCGCGCAAAAAAATATGTTATTAACAGAGTAAATTGTACAAGGAAGGCCCTTAGATCCCGGAATGGTATTTTATGGAATAGGAATCAGACCAGGAAAAAAAAAAGATATTATACAAATAAACATAGAAAATATACTTACATATGGATCAGAAAGCTGGACAATAAATGAAAGGATGCAGAAAATAGTCTTGGCGGTAGAAATGGTCGGAGAAGTATGAGAATATCCATGTTACAACATATTAGAAATACATACATTAGACAAGAAATGGATGCACAAGAGACTGTTATCGATAGGATAACAAAGAGAGCTTTACAGTGGTATGGACATGTACAACGGAAATAAAGCCAGCGTCTCGTATCTGACAAGGGAACTGTCAACAATTGCATATCGAAACCTATCTTTAAATGTTTCATAAAGAAGCGTTGTGATGTATCAAAGCCGTGTCTAAAACAAATACTGCCTTTTTAACTTGCAAGGCAAATGAATCGAAGACAGAATCTAGCAATTTCAACCCACACTACGGAGCAGATGGGTTTCCTGCATGAGTAAGAGCGGTGTTAAGTGAGGCGGAACGTGGCGCGGACTGCAAGTAGTGAAGGTTATCCACTCTACCAATTCAGTTGTTAAATTTTCTTCTATGTAGTTTAAGTGAGAGATTTGGCGCTGGACGTCAGTGCCATGCAGTTAAAAACGGCAGATTTTTTTTACATAGCCTTTGTACATCACAACGCTTCTCTAGACGAAATTTCATGACAGGTTTTGGCATGCAATTGTTGACAGTTGCCTTGTCTGATTAACGTATTCATATGAATGAATGGATGGAGGACTTTATTGCCTTTTTTCAAAAGAAAGGAGATACATATGTATTTACTTTGCGCACGGGCCTGTTTGGCCGTACGTGCATTATTTTTCCATGAACAAAAGACAAAAAAACAAAAGGAATCATAATAACTTGTAACCCCATGTTTTCCCTTTACAGATATTTAGGCTCTCTCTCCCTACAGGGAAGAAATTAAACCGTACTAATTTAGTTACACTTGTTTTCGTATAGATGTCATTTAGAGTGGTCCGTGGACAGCGTTCCGCCTCATACTGACATCTAGGAAACCAAGGTAGTATTAGGAAGGGAAAATTCGATAAATTTTGCTTAGAGGCTTTTTTATTTAGGCTTAAGGATTTTTTACGAGCCTGAAAATCTTCATACTCGGGACCCACGGCTTAAAGTTCCTCCCGGAGGACTTGCTCCTTGGATTTTTCCATCCTAAAACTCCATCGACCCCGGCCGGGTTTGAACCCGCGACCCTCGGGGACCAGAGGCCAGGAGCATAACCACTAGTCCACCGCGGCCGACTAAGGAATCACAATACATAAACAAATCCCTACATGGCTACACACGTGTATCAGAATAATGAATACATATAAATAAAATCTATGTCTACAACTACATACACATTAATGCACCTACACTCATCCATGGAAAGACCATATGTGTATATATAAAAAAGTCTCATTCATATGCTCCAGAACATACTGCTTATCTTTAAATTTATTTATTTTATTGTATTTATATAGAGAATTTCCTTTTATTTCAGAAAAAATTGTTTTAACAAATATTTTTATTGTTCTAATTGGTGTATTTCCCTTTTTTCTATTCTTTCTATTTTTATAGATATTTGTGTTCGAGTTGGTGTATTTCCCCTAATCATGAAGTGAACAATTCGTTGAATACGTCGTTGTTATGTCAACAGAATGAAGGTTTTGTTATGTGGTTGAAGGATTAGGAGATGATTGTAATATTACGTAATAACAGGGGGTAGTTTTGGGGGGTGTAGACTTTCTCCGTGGAACAAAACCGAGTTATTGATTGTGCGTTATGGAAGTTGTTTTCTCGTTGTAAGCATTTCCCCTTGATATTGAATTCCGATAGCATTTAAGCGCCCACAATTTACCCCGGAGTTAGAACAAACCTTACAACACACTCCCAAGTTTGGACGTTTTAAACTCTGCTCAGATTTTACTTCGTTAAACTTGGAAATTATGAGCACATTTTACTGTAATTATACAGTCTTATATCTAAAACTACAGGGTTTTCCTAAATACATCACATTAAGTTATATCGATGAGAAAAAATATTCATTACAGGGACTCTTGTCTTCCCAACTCCTTTCAAAAAACGTTAAACTGAAAATATATAAAACAGTTATTCTCCCAGTTACATTATGTGGATACGAAACATGGACTCTTACTTTATGGGAGGAAAGGAGATTACGAGTATTTGAGAATAAAGTTCCTAGGATAATTTTTGGGCCAGAAAATGATGAACAGACAAGTGAATGGAGAAAATTGCACAATAGTGAGCTACGTATTATGTATAGGAAGCCAGATATAATATGGAAAGTTAATTCTCGTAGACTGCTATAGGCAGGACATGTGCCACGTATGGGGATGAAAGAGGTGCATTTAAGCGTCTTGTAGGAAAACCCTAGGGAAAACGCCTTGTTGGTAAACCAAGAATGAGGTGAGAGAATAACATTATCCTTGTTTTGTGGGTAGTAGGTTATACAAGGCATTATTGGAAAACTCAGGATATTGATGTGTGGAGAGCTTATGTGCGCGCGGATATGAACCTATGGGTTCTATAGTGCCAGTGAATTAATTAGTTATTATTGAAGTCTAATTATTCTATAATGAAATAATTTGTATATCGTAATCACAAACATGAATATAGTTTCGGAACATTCCTTCACGAACCAACTCCTATATTAACCAGGATATTCCTTGGAAACATAGACGAATGCGTTTTAGATTTTTAAGGCGTTCAGGTGGAATTGCTAGGAGAGATTAAATAAGAAACAATGTCCATCCGTAGTAATTCTGTCCGAACGTAGGTCCTTCACTGCAATAATAGCATTTGCATGCTATGCTCGCAGCTTTACTAGGGAATTGTAGGTGTGGTAGCTTTCCGTTGCTTTCCACACCGTGAAGGATGATGATGATAATGATAAGGATGATGCCCATATGATTTCGGGGAGCGTTTGGGCCTTAACGTTTTTCTGACATTTGTCTTATAGGTGAGGAAAAAACCCGATAAAAACCTCACCCAGAAAAACTGCCCCGACCGGGGATCGAACCCGGGCCCGCTGCGTGACAAGGCAGCACGCTACCTCGAGACCACAGCGGTGGACAAGAAACAGTGCAATTAGACAAAATATGAATATTCAAACTTCAGTTGTGGATTTAATAAAGAAAACATTAAAATTGTATGGTCATGTAAAAAGAATGACAGAAGACAGGCCTGCAAGAAGAACACTAGAATGGATGCCACTTGGTAGAAGAAAAAGAGAAAGACCAAAAATAACATGGATTGATGGTATTTTGAGCAGTTTGAGGGGAAAAAGGATTGGACGATGGAAATTGGAATTACAAAGAGATGTGGAAGAGAATGACAGTAGATTAATTGGATGCAGGAAGATGTTGTGAAACATTGTGAACCCTGATTATATATATTATACATATATATATTATAATTAGGGGTCCTCATCTAGGGGATATGTGGATGGCGACCACAAGGTGCCCAAGCTGAGCAAAACATTTCTTCCACTTACTTGTGTTTTGCACTCTTTTAACTTTACTATCTAACCTCTCTTGGTTAACTCTTGTTTTTTTCGACTCCGACGCTATTAGGGCATCCGAGGGCTAGGGAGTCTTTCCTTTCTTCCATTTCTTCTTTCCTTTATTTTCTTTTCTTCTCCAGAAAAGCCTGACCAGAGGCTATAAGATGGCAGCCTCATCACTGGTCTTGCCTTCCTTTGGCCAGCAACCAATCGAAGGGACTATTATTATGCTTTCAAGTCTTATACGAGAATTTCCCGGAAGGATCAAAACGCTGGAGGGAAAATTTTCTATAGGATCGTAACAGGCCTTGGCCTAATACTTGGAAGGAAGAAGAAGAAGAAAGAAGAAATGTTTAACATTGAGCAATTGAAGCTTAATATGGTATGATACGAAAAATAAATGCCTGGACGGGATTCGAACCCGGATCTCTGAGTCTGTACCTCAGTGTGTTATCCAATACACCACGAGGCGAATCCAATTCAAAAAAATAAATGTTTGAATTGGATTCGCCTGGTGGTGTAATGGATATCACACTGAGGTACAGACTCAGAGATCCGGGTTCGAATCCCGTCCAGGCATTTATTTTTCTTATCATACCATATATATATATATATATATATATATATATAGGGCACTAGGAAAGTTTTACAATACGCAATATAATCCAAGGTCAGACAGGCCTGGCGCCCCTAGGGCAAGGAAGAGGGGTTCAAACAAATATAAAATTGGGGATGCAGTTTTAGTTTAATAGCAGAAGTGAAAGTTTGTAAAATGTCAGGGTGGTTCTAACACCATTACAGTGCCATTATTCGATACAAATTTCTCGTGGTCTGACTGTAGATCAGTGGTTTGAGGAGATGGTTCCTATATTGGGGAATGATTGTCTACATTGTCAGACCATATTCCGCTGGTGCAGATAATTGAAGAAGGGAAAATTTGGCCTTGAAGACGATCCTTGTTGAGGGCGGTCGGCCGAGTCAGTTGTCGACTGAACAATGACGCTGTGAAGAAACTGCTGGAGGAAGAGAAGCGAATAACCTACCGGCAGATGGAACAATACCTCCACATTCCTGCACAAGCCATTCATAAAATTGTACACGAGCATCTTCATGTTAAGAAGGTTTGTTCACTGTCGGTGCCACATGCACTTACTGATGAGCAAAAGGGCACTCGTGGCAAATGGTGCAAAATGATGTTGAAAAAGTTTAATAACGGGGCTTCTCCTAACGTAAACAGCATTGTTACAGGAGACGAAACATGGCTGTATTACTGTGGCGTCGAAACGAAAGCTCAGAACAAAGTGTAGCTATTTGAAGATGAGGGTACACCAGTGGTAGTGAGGAAATCACGATCAGTGAACAAGAGAATGAAAACCGTATTCTTCATCACAAGGGGGATTTGGAACGGATTATACTGCAAAAAACAACGCACAGTCGCTGCGAAATGGCACACAGAAGAATGCCTGCCAAAGATGATTGCAGCGCTGAAAAACTCATCCCAAGGTCAAGGCTAGTCAAATGGATGCTGCATCATGATAATGCACCTGACCCTGGGGTAAGTGATACCGTGGAGTTCTTGAAATATAAACTTCTGCTGCTTGAATATCCTCCCTACAGTCCAGATTTTGCTCCTCGTTTGGCATTGGAAGTTAAACTGAAGCTGAAAGGAAAACGTTTCCCTTTGCAAAACGTGCTTTTGACAGCATGGGACAACGAGTGCACGGAGCTGTCCGATGGAAAGTGGAAGCAATGGTTTAGTGATTGGTTTCGACATATGAAGAGGTATATTGAGTGTGGTAGAAGTTATTTTGAGAGGTCGTAAAAAGTATGCCCGTATTGCAAAACTTTCCTAGTACCCTATATATATATATATATATATATATATATATATATATATATTTATTTATTTATTTGTGATCATTTTCGATGTCTACTCTTACTAGATAGAATTGGTGAAGATATTTAAACTTTTTTCAAAAATATATTCGATAGAACAATCTCAATGGCTTAATTACGTCGTAATTCGACAATAAAAAGAAATAAATAGAATTATGATGCACTTGTGACATAATACTAAATATGAGAATATATTGGTTTTTTGGCCCATTGCTCTCATGGCGAATATTCGTGACATACCAGGAAGTAGCCAGTGGTCGGGTCTCATAGGTTGGTAAACACCGCAACTTAGAGTTTTGCCATAATGCAGGGAAGTAATTCACTTAAGTTGATATGTTACTACTCCTGCTGTAATGTCATTTTCTCCCTTAATTGATTTTTGAAAGTTTTTTGTTTCTAACAAATCGTGTTTTCCCCGCAACCAATTTATTTTCTGCTCTTGTGAGCTTGAACAGCTTCTGGTTTTTCAGCTTGTTCATTCTAATTAGAACAAAAATAGAAATATTACCTTTCTACGTCTGAACAATGTCACCACATGTATACTATGTTAGCAGCTTATTCTTAAGTAGCTTTTTTTAACTATATATTTGGAAATTAAATTTATTAATGAGTCTATACAACTTTCTAATTTACAGTATTGTATTTCATTGAAGATAAACTTTTGCAATGGGAATAATCTATAATTTGTAATAATAATACTAATAATAATAATATAATAATAATAATAATAATATAGAAAATAATAATAATAGTAATAATTGTAATGTAATGTAAGCCCATGTTTTTCCCTTAACAGAGATTTAGGCGATCTCCTGTACAGGGAAGAATTTGAACTATACTAATTTAGTTACACTTGTTTTCGTATAGATGTCATTTGAGTGGTCCGTGGTCAGCGTTCCGCCTCATACTGACATTTAGGAAACCACCAAGGTAGTACTAGGACGGGAACATTCGGCAAATTTTGCTTAGAGGCCTTTTCATTCAGGCTTAAGTATCTTTTACGAGCCTGAAAATCTTCAGACTCGGGACCCCGGCTTAAAGTCACTCTCGAAGGACTTGCTCCTTTGATTTTTCCATCCTAAAAAATCCATCGACCTCGGTCGGGTTTGAACCCGCGACACTCGGGACCAGAGGCAAGGAGTATAACCACTAGTGAAAATAATAATAATAGCAATAATAATAATAATAATAATAATAATAATAATAATAATAATAATAATAATAATAATAATAACAATCCTTAGACACCAAATAATTTGTAGCAATGATTTTTGGCTCTAAATGTTTTAGATTGAGGCACCTAAATTTGTTTAAAAGCTGTGAAAAAGATTCTAAAATGCTATTTTACGTTTATTAATTATGCAGTACCACGTGGTATTACTATTAAAATTAAATAAATGAAGTTGATTATCATGGTTCATTTATTTATTGACAACAAAATAAAATTTTCAGTAAGTATTTGTTTATTTTATGATTTTTATTATTTTTTATTCAAGGAAAAAATAATGCACGTACGGCCAAGCAGGTCCGTCCGCAATGCAAATGCATATGTAGGCCTATTTTCTTTCTTTTGAAAAAAGGCAATAAATTCCATTCCATATATATAGCCTAATTTCACCAGGCTAAATAAATAAATTAAATTAATTTCCATGACATTTGTACAGCCTTTGAAAAAATTGATGGCGCACAGATAGTTTTTAATTTGTTTGCTAATGTAAGACGCACGCGAATATGACACGTATCCCGATTTTGAGGGCCGAATAATTCAGTTAAAAGCACGCCTTACACTCAGAAATATACGTACTTCTTTCTATGTTGGGATAATTGAATTTTGTCAATCAGATTAAATGCTATAAAAACTGAACTCGATACTTTACAAATGTAAGTTTCAATGTATAGTGTTTCATTATGCTAAACAAAATCTTGTTATATTTCAGAAAATGATATGAATTTACTCTTTCGTTAACAAAATGCTACAAAAGAAAATCGTTCCGCGCTACGTAGCATTCAATTAAGCAGAATTGTGCATTCATTGAACCTCGTATCCATAAAACAAAATTTAATTGCATAAAACTTTGTGATTGATAATGTGGCATTTCGTGGCCATAAAAGTGAGTTAAAAGCATTCAATAATTAAAAAAAAAGTAAAAAATTATAAAAAAATTAAGGTCCTTTATGCAGGAACTTCGTGAATTAAGCGAATTTCTCAGCAAATCGAATGTGTGCTTCGATTTTGTTGATTAAGAAATTCTATCCTACTCTTCTTATTTAATGATACACATCGTTTCGTTGCGAAAAGAACAAACATGGCAGCTGTTAGAGCGACTTTTGTTTAATATTGACTTAATATACTACAGGGTGATTCAGACATATAGCTATACGTTTGATCGCATTTTGTGACGAAAATATTATTATTAAAGGAAATATGATGTTGTCATTGGAAATAGAATCCTTCAAATTACAACAATAGAACAAAACAAATCACTTACAACAGCACTAAGCAAGTTACTTTATTGTTCGCCGTTTGCATCCAAGCATAATTGGCATCCGTGCTAATTGAGGCCATCCAGGATTTTCTGCATCCTTCCCGTTTCCAGCAGTCGTTCTCTCCACTTCCTCAGAGTCGACCGCTGCAATGCTACGTTAAACTCACGTCTTGCCCGTCTTGCGGCCTCACGATCATTAGCATACGTTATTTCCTATGCAGGAATTGTAATTTGCTGTTGCGTATTCAACGCCATTTTCACTAATGACGTAAGTTCTACACTGTTTTGTATTATTCCATTGTTGTAATTTGAATAATTACCTTTCCAACGGTGATTTCATATTTCTTGTATTGGTAATATTTTCATCACACAACGCGACCAAACGTATAGCCATATTTATGATTCACCCCGTATTCCATCGTTACTATGTTGGTAATAAAGAATTATAAACTGCAATATTTATACTACTTAATATACCCATAGCATTGCTCACCATTTGTAGTTTATATGTTTATGTACTTCCCCAGTCATTCACTTCATTATAACAAAAAGTCTTTCTTAAGAATGCAAGAACTCTCTGCAGGTCAAGTACATAGCCCACTGTTGGATTATATTTGGTGTTACGAGAAATTTGTGGTATACATATCCAGCCATAATCGGCCGCGGTGGACTAGTGGTTATGCTCCTTGCTTCTGGTCCCAACGGTCGCGGGTTCAAACCCGGCCGAGGTCGATGGATTTTTTTAGGATGGAAAAATCCAAGGAGGAACTTTAAGCCGTGGGTTCCGAGTCTGAAGATTTTCAGGCTCGTAAAAGATCCTTAAGCCTGAATGAAAAGGCCTCTAAGCAAAATTTACCGCATTTTCCCGTCCTAGTACTTCCTTGGTTTCCTAGATGTCGGTATGAGGCGGAACGCTGACCACGGACCACTCAAATGACATCTATACGAAAACAAGTGTAACTAAATTAGTATGGTTCAAATTCTTCCCTGTAGGGGGAGAGCGCCTGAATCTCTGTTAAGGGAAACATGGGCTTACAAGAAGAAGATATATCTCCATCCATAGTAATTCTGCCCAGAGCAGGTCTTTCACTGCAATCATAGCATTTTCATGCTATGCTTTACAGCCTTACTAGGGAATTATAGGTGTAGTAGCTTCCCGTTGTTTTCCACTCCGGTGAAGGATGGTGGTGATAATGATAATGATAAGGATGATGACGATGACCGCATGATTTTCGGGGACAGTGGGGCTCTACGCTTCCTGACATTTGTCTTACAGGTGAGGAAAAACTCCGAAAAAACCTCACCCAAGAGTCTGTCCCGACCGGAAATCGAACCGGGTCCGCTGAGTGAAAAGGCAGCACGCTACCTCTAGACAATAATATATATTTAGAGTCCACCGCTGTGGTCTCGAGGTAGCGAGCTGCCTTGTCACACAGCAGGCCCGGGTTCGATCCCCGCTCAAGACAAGTTTCCTAGTTGAGGTTCTTTTCGGGGTTTTTTCTCACCTGTAAGACAAATGTCAAGATACTTTAAGGCCCAAACGGTCCCCGAACATCACTTGGCCATCATTATCATCAATATCATACTCACCTCATTATATTATGTTTAGGTTTAAGGCCTCTCCTGGCGCATCATTGCCCATCGTAATCACTCATCATATCATTGGGGCAGGGTAACTTCATCTTCCAGGCGCCCCAACCTCAGAAGTGGGTTACAATATGCCAATGCCAGGAGAGAATACCTGAAATGTCGAATGACACACAGGTGGTATTGAAAAAAAATATATATACACATATATGCATGTGTATATATATATATAGTATCAAATTTCTTGTAACACAAAATATAATCCAACAATGCACTTTTGTATTTCACCTGCACAGAGTGCTGCATTCTTAAGAAATACCTTTTTTGTTATGATGAAGCGAATGACTGCTGAAGTATAAGTAAATATGAATTACAAATGGTGCACGTTACTATGAGTATATTCCATAGTAATTCTGCCCGAATGCAGGTCCTTCATTGCAATCAAACATTTGCATGCTATGCTTGCAGCTTTACTAGGGAATTGTAGGTGTGGTAGCTTCCCGTTGCTTTCCACACCAATGAAGGATGATAACGATGATAATGATAATGGCCATATGATTTCGGGGACCGTTTGGGCCTTAAAGTTTTCCTGATATTTGTCTTACAAGTGAGGAAAAACTCCGATAAAAACCTCACCCAGAAAAACTGTCCCTACCGGGGATCGAACCCGGGCCCGCTGCGTGAGAAAGGCAGCACGCTACCTCGAGACCACAGCGGTGGACATGAGTATATTAAGTAGTATAAATATCGAAGTTTAAAATTCTTTAAAACCAACATAGTAATAATGGCATATGTCAATATGCATTAAACCAACAATTCTGTTTACAAAAATTGCCAATAATAAAACATACATATACCCGGCCTTATGACAAATGACCTGTCTTGTTAGTGATATATTTAAAATTGATGTGAAGATACTAGACCAACGTTATCGCTGATTTTGAATGTATTATCTGGAGAATAATTTGTTGTAGATATTTCCACTGATACGATCGCACAGCTGCAAGTTCAATCAAAACTTTTTTTTTAATTACTATATATATAATCTAATTTGAGTCAAGATAGGCCCTATTAAAATAAATTATTCTTTAATATCTCTCTCGATTAACCTTAGTTAAACCTCTGTGTTATAGTAACTTATATATACGTGCCTCATGCCACTGGACTTTTGTGTTAGAGGTGAGTCACCCAGAAAACTTGTCTCAACCAGGGATCGAACTCGGGCCCGTTGCATAAGAGGTAGCGACGCTACCCCGAGACCACAGCAGTGGACATCTATTTCGATTACATAACGTATATAATAATAATAATTAATAATAATAATAATAGACGGTGTGTTGACCGCATGCCATCCATGGCTCTATAAAAATTAGGTAACTAAAAATTAACTTGGTCTATTACTTCTTACAAAGGAGAGACTATGGCTCAACAATGAGCTAAGTACGCCATTATAGATAGATGGTAATAGTAGTAATACAAATAACAATACTAATAATAATAATAATATAATAATAATCATAATCATCATCTTAAGGCACTACAGCTTCAAAATTGAATGTTTTGGTCTTCTCAATAATATTCTTCCAGACTTTATCTTATGTTAATTTCAGGCTTGTCACCCTCATCTTCTTCAACTCCTGCCATCTCATTTTAGGTATTGATGATGCTGATGATAATAATAATAATATTGATAATGATGATGATGTTAATAATAATGATAATAATAATAATTTGTAGATTACAATTTTTTACATTGGTGTTAGCTACTATATCTCAAACAGCTAAAGTCATTTTCGTCCCATTTCGAAACTATGCGTTGTATAATGACGCATTTTGCTCAAGGAGCGAGTTAGCTCATGCGAGAGCGTTTGAGATTCGTATTCGAGAGATCCAGAATCAAAGCCCGGTGTGGACCAATCTGATTATTTTTCCTTGATTCTCTCTTTTGACAAGGCAAATCCTCAACATGGACTATGGATTATATATGGGACAGAGTCCTCTAAATTGACTAATATTCCGCTAAATTCCTTAAATTCCAAGATCATAATAGATTAGAAATTGAATAAGAGGTCTCATTTCATTATATTCACCATTCTTAAGCATTCATAAAACATAAATAAATGAATAAATAAATAAATATACACGTTAGAATTACCTAGTGTTAAAGTATTTATACATTTTTTTGTTCAATGCCACCATGTTGTCATTTCGACATTCTGGTATTCTCTCCTGGAATGGCGTTGGGGCTGCTGAAAGGTGGAGTTACGCTGCCCTGATGATATATGATGGGTGATGGTAACGGTAATGATGCGCCACGAGATCCCTTAATATTAAACTTAATTAATATGTTTATGATCATTAAAATATGCATGCAAAAATGCATAATAAATAGCTAAAATAGGAAGGTAAAAAAGGCATCATAAATAGCTAAATAGGCAATTTGAAAAAAACTTGCACTACACGCGTTTATTTACTAGACTACACTATTCAATAACTCGATCGTCATATATTTTTAGAGAACTTTAAATTTTTTAAACTAAATGCTTGACACACAAAAAAATGAAAATTTTTTTAAAGGCCTATGTATTGCAATGCCTTATTCGTTGCACATGACAACCAAATGTTTTTTTACGTTCTCTGGAGTCATGTTGAGTCTCCTGTCAGATAACACAATTATTTCATACGAGAAAAATTACCTTTCAACATCGACAGAGGTTACTGGAGCAAATCTAAAACATGACATCATCGCAGGATCCATTTCAACTGCAATGGAATTGTCACATTGTAGAATTTTTTTAATGTTTCTAAGTTTATCAAGTTCACAATTTTTTGAAAACACTTTTTTACACTTTTCCCCTAACTAATGAACCCCATTTCCCTTGTACACTGTCCAGACTTTGCACTGCATCAATCTACAATTTTCATTGACTTCGTCAAAGGCTGTCCTTTTTCTTGAAGCTGGCAGATCACTTGTGGCAGGAAACCAAACTCGGCCGCAATGAAAGTTAATTCATTTTTCACTTCGGAAGAACTGAGAAGTTTCTTGGCTGCTACAATTGAAGATGCTTCATCCTCCAGAGCGTTCACCACCTCAGTTATACTTAGGAAATTTGAAGCGTAGTAAAGTGCTGCTGAGATCCAAGGCCCCCATCTCGTTATGATAGGTTGGGGGGGGGCAGAGGCATATCTGGTGCAATGTATTGAAATGTCAGAATTCTTGATGGGACTTGCACGAAGATCTTCTTAATACTGGAAATCAATTTATCGACATCCGGAAACAAGCATCGTATTTCTTCTGACACCCTGTGAAAGCCGTGTACTACGCAGATCACGTGAAGCATGTTTGGAAATAGCAATTTTAAAGTTATTCCAGCCTTTTTTTATATATGGTGCAGCGTCACTGATGAAAAGTAACATGTTGTAATATTGAATTTCTTCAGGCCACAGTAAATTTAATGAATTGGTGAATAACTGTGCGATAGTTGAATTGTTAACTTTCTCCAGACACTCTGCTATGAGCAGGAACGGTTTCATTTATTCATCTTCTCAAGCATCTAATGGCCCAACAATGACATTGGCAATGAAAGGACCCATAGGGTTAGTTGACTCGTCAGTAGAAATCCAGATCTTCTTATTTTTAATTTTATCTTTAATAATTTTGATCGTAACATTCGCTTAGGTAACATTTTCGTAAACTTGACTCGCTGGGCACAGATTGGTTCGTATACTTCTCCAAAAACTGTCTAAATGTAGGATTCTGTAATTTCCACAAAGGGATTCTAGCACCAAGAAAAGCTTTACATAAGACGAATGCAAATTGAGATTTTCGACTCGATGTTGCAATTACTGTTGGAAGCAGAGATATATTCTTCCCAGTAGCCTTAGAAAGTGTTTTTTTTGTGTTTGGTTGTACTGATATGTTGCGATATGAAATATTTCTTTTCGTAGTTCACTGACTGCTCACATATTTTGTATGTAAGTACTTTACCGTCAGTATAAAATACGTCGGATCCAAAAGTATTAACGTAACATTGCAATGTACTGTGTAACACTGTATTTCGACATCTTGCTACTACCTACAACAACGTCGCAATGAACAAATTTTATTATATACAACTTTCCTCATTACAGGATTGCTTCAAGGACAAAGTGATACAGACAATTAATTTTCGAAATTGGTGAAATACATTACAAATTTTTCAAATTGTAATTGAAGTATATATACTGTAATGTAGACATTTTGTAAAGATGGTTTCCTAACATTGAAATTTTTCCTCTAATGGCAGCGATGGCAATTTTAGAAAGATACACCCTGTCCAAATCTAAGAAATTCCAAATTTAGCTAAGAATCCTGGTATAGTACCTCTTGTCCCGATCATCAATCCTGTGACGGTTTTACTATCTAATTGGTATTTATCTTTGTAATAGTCAATTGTTGGCTCATATATGGCTTTCTTTCAGAGTCAACTTCCTCAGGTTGGCCACTATGAGTCTCAAAACGGATTGTGGGATCTAATACCATACCTATTTTAGAAGATGGTCTAAATGCAATAATATCTATTCGTCTGTTACTTCCATTAGTGGACACACCATGAACGTCCTCATAAACTGTGTATCTATAATCTCTCAAGGCTTCTGCCATCATAAAATTGAAGTTAGACCCGTACTCGTTGTTACCTTTTCAAATAAACACAAGAGATAATTAAAATGCTTACTGTTATTTATAAATTTTTTGTTCAACAGCACTCATTGTTGCAAGGAGAATATGAACTGATTGGACGACAATAATATACATTCGGTGAAGTCACTGGGATTCGAACCCTGGCCCGCTTCGTGCTACCTCGAGACCGCAGAGGGATAGACAAGTATTTATAAATAATTGAAATAAAAAATCTTCACATTATTGTTGCGTTACAAATAAATGAATGTTGAACTAGCTGTCATGACCCTCCGCAACAATAGGCATTGAGTATCGATTGTATTATTATCCCTTGTAAATAAACAATCATAGCATGTCTAGTTCATTGTGATTGATTCCTGTTTGTTGAAAACATCAAGTTATATTGAACAAATATTTGTATAGTTTGAGTGAAATACAAGCCGGTATTAGTGTACTAATACAATCAAAAACATTTCCTGTTTACCTAATATCACTGAAATTAAATATCTGAAAAGGTTTGTTCAGATGGTACAGTTTTCAATGTGTGTTCATGAAGTCGTGAGTTCAAAACTCGCGGCTGGCCTCCTTTATTTCTTATGGTTCGTAAGTCCAATCAGCTTAGCTAAATTATTGCTAGATTACTTTATGTTAAACACAGCCAACAGATATGTAATCGGGAGATATTAATTTCCGTATCAATTTGCTACTTAGCAGATGTAAAAAAATATTGTTGGATATGTAATTATGAAGTGAATTGGTTAAAATAAGTAGTGGTGATCAGGTGAGTGTGTTCATATTTTATAGGATGGCGGCCACTAACTCGTTTGAAGAAAATAAAACTCCAAATAAGACAGAGCCAAGTAAATAAACATATTTTTTTGCATACACCGTGAGTCTAAATAATAATAATAATAATAATAATAATAATAATAATAATAATAATAATAATAATAATAATAATAATAATATTTTTTTTAAATCCAACAGGCCCGGAGGCCCTTGGGGTAGTAGGAGGTAAGGGCTCCCACTTTTCTAGACAATCGGCACTTTATGTCAGCCGGGTTGTCAGCCCTGCGTAACGGCCGCCTTTACCCCCAGAACAAGCGTCTGGTACTCATTTCCGTTAGAGACTGAGTCGACCCCAGGGTCATAGTGGCTCCAGAGGGTTTGGGTCAGTTTAAAAATCCTGACCCCATCGGGACTTGAACCCTCGACCCTTCAGCTTGTAGCTAAGTGCCTTAAACACTATGCTATGGCGTAATATTATTATTATTAATAATAATAATAATATATAATAATAAGACTTGAAAGCATAATAATAGTCCCTTCGAATAGTTGCTGACCAAAGGAAGGCAAGACCAGTGATGGGGCTGCCATCTTACAGGAACCTCAAACTCGATGCTATTCTTTTTGCGGACGATTTAGCTCTTCTGGCACTTTCCGAAAATGATTTGCAACGATCAATTTATAATTTACAAAAAATAGCTGCCAAATTTAATATGGAAATATCAATTAACAAAACTAAAATTATGATATTTCATGGGACGGACCCCATACAAAGTAAAATCTGTCTCCAGAATAAAATTTTAGAGAGCTAATCAGTTTAAATATCTTGGATATTATCTCTCTATCTGGGATGAAAAGGATATCCCTGGAAAAAATATTAGTTATAATAAAAGTTTCGGAATTATTAATCAAGTTATGAAACCATACCTTGTACAAAAAAAAAACACCAGATTACGTTTATATAACACTTTGGCCAGACGAATGTTGCCTTATGGTAGTGAAGCATGGACATTAAAAAGACAACATGATAGCAGAATAACGGCTTGTGAAATGAGATCCATGCGCAAAACAGCGGGTTACACCAGATGTGATCGGAAAAGGAACACAGATATCTTAAAAGAATTGAAGACTACGCCAATCTTGGAATATATTAAACAGTACCAACTAAATTGGAAACACCATCTTGAAAGAATGAGTTCAAATAGGATCCCCAAAGCTGTTTATAATTATATACCAAGAGGACGAAGATCTCTGGGCCGTCCTATGAAACGCTGGAGGAAACATTTTCTATAGGATCGTAACAGGCCTTGGCCTAATACTTGGAAGGAAGAAGAAGAATTAGAAGAGGAAGAAGAAGAAAATATAATAATAATAATAATAATAATAATAATAATATAATAATAATGTCACAAATGTCACAAGTGTTTCAATTGTTTTTGTCTTAAGTTATATAATAAAATAAAATAAAGTTAAAATATACCTTCTTAGGTCAGAGCCGTCGTCCTCAACTTATACAATTTGTATACTTTTTGTCTGAAGGCCTTTCAGAATCTCTATTTCATCTTCAGCAGGCCCTTCTTCGCTACATTACTTGATGTTCTCGGTGCTGGTCCTAATGTAGTATTGTCCGTGAACAACAAGTAATGTAGCGAAGAAATACCTGCTGAAGATGGAATAGAGATTCTGAAAGGCCTTCAGACAAAAAGCATACATATTTTATAAGTTGAGGACGACGGCTCGGACCTAAGAAGGTACATTTTAACTTTATTTTATATTATAACTATCCACCTCTATGGTTTTAGACATTGAATTTTATTAGTATAAAGTTATATCTTTGATTGTGATCCAAATAATTAATATCGTTATCCCGGTTAGTAGCGCTTCCCTCCTCATACCATGTGAAGAGGTCGAACACAGCTATACTGCGTTCATTTCAGAAAAAGAAATGTAGATTTTTAAAATATAGTATTAAGAGTAGATAGAGAAATTATAAATCGATATAATACTGTGAATCAGATTATATGGTCCACAATGTATAGTAGGCCATAAAAATCAGGATGTAAGTTTCATTATTTCCCTTGAATGCCTGTTTCCATTCTGCTGAATTTCAAGTTCTGGTGTTTCCCCTTTAAAAGTTTTTTGTAAGTTGGATAACAATGAATTATTAAATCGCTCCAGGAAGTGATGATGTGGTCATTCCATTTTACAAAAGAACATGGCATTAAAATGGGTTTTGTAGAACTCTATTTGCAGACGAAAATCATCCAATAACCGTTCTGTTAAGAAATTGCCTCATTCTAGTGAATATAGAGACCACTTAGTTTTATTGGACGAGAGGGGAAATCCTTTCCCCAATACCAAGTCCCCGATTTGCATTCCTTCTATAATTAAAAAGAAAACATTCCATACAAATTGCCATATATTCTCATATAAGCTTTAATCTAACAAAATATGTTTATAAAATTTTAAAACATGTACATGTACTTGGGTGTACATTAACAACAACAAGAAAAAATACATTACCTTGATTGATTGGTTTTACTGAATTTGTATACCTAATTATATGTATATGCATATTTTGTTTATTTTTTGTCTTCTTCTTCTTCTTCACGGTTTAGGCTTATTTACTAGCCTGTTCCGGCTCCAAATTGCTGCTCTTTCCATATTTTCTTTGGTCTTCCCAAACTTCTTCTTCCTCGTGGTGAATAGCTGTATGCTGCTTTTGCTATTCTATTCTCAGTCATCCTTGCCAATTGTTCTTTCCAGTTTGTTCTGTATTTCTCTATTCTTGTGTTTAATTCCTCTACTTTTAGATGTCTTATTTCTGTGTTATGTTTTTTGTCTGTTCTTTGATATCCTGCTATTGGTCTGAGGAATCTCATTTCAGCAGCTTGTATTCTGACATATTGTTGTGGTGTCACTGTCCATGTTTCGGATCCATAAGTAATAGTAGGAACTGCCATTGTCTTGTATAATTTCACTATAGAATCTTTCCTGGCTTTATTTTTCATAGATCTTATTAGTGTACCTGTTATATAATTAAACTTATTTAGTTTGTTATTTATATCTGTTTCCGCTGTGTATGATATTTCGCAACCTAGGAAGTTATATTTTACCACTTGATCTATTGGTTTATTTTCTAATATTATCTTTGTCCGAACTGGATGAGCGCCCTTGAAGGCCATTGTTTTTTATTTTACTAATGATATTTCCATGTTGTATTATTTTGATATTTCATTTATTTTTTGTACAGTAGCAATTAAAGTACTGTAAAAGTAGACCAATATAATCAACTTCATGAAATTTCTCATTCCATGTCCGGAAGCTTGATTTATTATTATTATTATTATTATTATTATTATTATTATTATTATTAATTATTATTATTATTATTATTATTATAAGAAGCGAGGTTGGGAAGTGGGTTTTACAGAAACGAGGACATGTTTAAAAACCAAGCGACAGCGAGTTTTTTAATTTACGAGATTCTGTAAAACACTTCACAAACGTGCGTTGTACATTATTATTTGCGCGATGGTGTTTTCAAAAGAATAAATAATAGTAAAATAATAACATCTTTCTTGGACATATTTGCGTTCTTTATAAACAACTGACTAACGTTAACAGTGTGAGAAATGTTATTAGTTGAGACAACAGCAGGCCGTGACACCAATGTCATAAAATGGCTGCAAGTTACGTATTTATTGTTTTATATTGTTTCAAATAAAGTTCAGTTCATTTAAAATGCAGTGATTTGTTTAGTATAAGGTATATTAATACTACCTTTTGGATATATCTTAATATATAAAAATTACGTGTAACGTTGTTTGTCCGCGATGGAATCCTAAACTACTGAACCGATTTCAATAAAAGTTTGCACACTGTGTGCTGTTTGATCCAACTTGAGACCTACGGTTGTTTATAACTAAATTTATAGTTGCATTATTTTATTGCAAATTATTTGTTTATTATTTAACAAAGAGTTATAATTATCTGTGAGTTTTATACGATTCTAACAGATGGCCGTGTAAGGTAATTGGTTTATTATTTAACCAGGTGGCTGTGTTTTTTGTTGCAACCGCGAATTTCAATTGAATTCCAAATATTGATTATTTCATAATTTAAGTGTGTTTGTGTTTATTTTATTTTCAATATATTGATAATATTAATTTCGTGTGTAAGTATTAGTTTCAAGTAATCTGGCTGAAAGACAGCAACTTAATTTAAATTTAACTGGACCGAGAAGGGCCACATTGAACAATATGGCGAATCAGTTCTAGAGACCATGAATGATAAGATATCAAGTGAATTTCCGCAAATTGGTATAGGCCTATGTGACATAAATCTTACATTTAAGAAGAATATCAATTTAAAAACATATGAAGGTCCTAAGAAACGGAATAACAGAACTGTAAGTAAGTCTGTTAGTTATAATAATATGCCTAATATTACAGAAACAATCTCCATGCCTCAATTAAATGAAAAACAAGATGACTATAATATATCACAAGATGATATAACTATACAGATACTTCTTGATGATGATGGAATCCAAACTGCCAACAAGTTCGTAGAAAAAAACGAAAGTATAATGAAATCAGCAAGCCTTCTCAAAATATTCCATCAATAAATATATATAATCCTTACGATACACTTATGGATGATACTGAGAATGCAGACAACATAAATTCATCACAATCAACAAAACCACTTCCACATAAACCACCGGGTGTAATTAACGTACCAGAACTAAAAAATTGTGTAATACAAAAACTTTCTGATTTAGATTTCTCACTTACTTTACTACCACATAATTTAACGTATACCTTAGCCACAGCAACGCGTGGCCGGGACTTATATATATATATATATATATATATATATATATATATATATAACAAAGTCGGATTAGTTACACTATTTGTAACTCAAGAACGGCTGGACCGATTTTTATGATCTTTGATTTGTTGGATTTGTTTCCGCCCCGAATAGCAGATAACTATTAAAACATCGGAAAAATTAACGTAAAAATATTTAAAGCGAAACGACGTTCGCCGGGCCAGCTAGTATATATATAATCTCCAAATGGTAGTGTTAATATATATATATATATATATATATATATATATTACATTGTATACATAAAGGGCAGTGGTTTTTACTTCCCGCACGAGGATTGTAATATGTAATATTGCGATATAGTTATTTAGGTTGGCAACCCCGAAATGTAGGACGTTGCACTTTTAATCATCGCCGCCATTGCTATAAGTACGACAAAACGCACAATCGCGTAAATACAATTTTACAAATTTCCGCTGTGGTCTCGAGATAGCGTGTTGCCTTGTCACGCAGAGGGGCCGCGTTCGATTCCCGGTCGGGACAGGCTCCTGGGTGAGTTTTTTTTTTTTTTTTTCTCAGCTGTAAGACAAATGTCAAGAAGCTTAGTGCACAACGGTCCCCGAAAATCATCCGGCCACCGTCATCATCCTTATAATTATCATCATCATCCTTGACCGGTGTGGAAAGCAACGCGAAGCTACAACGCCTATAATTCCCTAATAAAGCTGTAAAGCATAGCATGAAAATGCTATGATTGCAGTGAAAGACCTGCCCTCGGTCCATCTATGGATGGATGGATATATCAAATGTACGTAATATATATATATATATATATATATATATATATCCATCCGTAGTAATTTTGCCCGAGGGCAGGTCTTTCACTGCAATCATAGCATTTTTTGATGCTGTGCTTTGCAGCTTTACCAGGGAATTATAGGCGTTGTAGCTTCCCGTTGCTTTCCACACCGGTGAACGATGATAATGATAAGTATGATGATGATGATGGCCGGATGATTTTTGGGGACCGTTGGGCCCAAAGCTTCCTGATATTTTTCTTACAGGTGAGTAAAAACCCCGAGAAAAACCTCGCCCAGGAGCCTGTCCGGACCGGGAATCGAAGCGGGGCCCGCTGCGTGACAAGGCAGCACGCTACCTCGAGACCATCAGTGGAATGTATATATACTTTAATAGCGAAAGATAGATAGAGTCGAACGGCGGTCAGTATTCATTGTTATTGTAAATTAATGTACTTTTTCATCATCATCATCCAGGGATTAAGCCTGTTGGCTCGTTTCGGTTTTATGAAAGCTAGAATTGTTAAAATTGTTCGGACCATCTTCTGTGTGGGCGTCCAACATTTCTCCTTCCGTGCGGTTTATAATTTAGCAATAATTTTGGAAATCTTTCTTCTGGCATTCTATCAATATGTTCTTACAAGTCGTTCCTATATTTAATTATTCGATCTGTAAGTTTGAAAATATGTAGTTCCTTTCTTATATTTTCATTTCTTATCTTATCCAGCAGAGTATATCCTACTATATTTCATAAAAATCTCATCTCAGCTGCTTCCAAACTTTGTTCTTGTCTTTTAGTGATCGTCCAACATTCTGATCCATACATCAATACAGGAACAGCCATTACTTTATAAAATTTCATTTTTGTTTCTTTTCTTGTGTTTTTAAGGGTTCTTTTAATAGTGCCGCACATTAATTTGATTTATTTTGTCATTAATATCTTCAGTTTTAACGTATGATAAATTGAAACCTAGATATTCAAAACTTTTAATGTAAAGTAAAGTGATCCCACAACAGGCCCGGAGGCCCTTGGGGTTGTAGGAGGTTAAGGCTCCCACATTTTCTAGACAATCGGCACTTTATGTCAGCCGGGTTGTCAGCCCTGCGTGACGGCCGCCTTTACCCCCAGAACAAGCGTCTGGTACTCATTTCCGTTAGAGGCTGAGTCGACCAGGGCCATAGTGCCGCCAGAGGGTTTGGGTCAGTTTAAAAATCCTGACCCCAACGGGACTTGAACCCTCGACCCTCCGGCTTGTAGCTCAGTGCCTTAACCACTACACTTTTTCTAAAACAAAATGTGAATTAATTCCACAAATTTCATATTACGGCAATGATAGTGTATTGTTCATTTTTCAGCCATTTTAGAAACCCAATAAAGTAATGAACCGTGACGTAGCGTGGGAAACAGGTCAGAAGTTGGAACATTGTTTAGATTTGAGGATTTTACTTGCAGTGTCGGCTTATAAATGTTATAGTTAAATACATGGCTGGAGGTGACAATAACAGCGGTGTTGCGGTTACAGCCTAGCTATTGATTCCAGCGGTTTCTTGGGAATCCCCTCTCGCCCTCCAGCCCGCAGCTGGAATTAAACATCGCCAGCATCCCTTCTCTTATTAGATCGATGTACCTGACAGCTGATTCCAGAATAACACATCACGTGACCTCGGCTCCAGTCCAGTTCACAAAATTAATTAACACCATTTCAAAATTAAACATTGTTCTTCTGAGGTATTAATTTCTCTTCCACTATAATACCATACATGACATCCATACACTGTAAAAAGTAATGCACCATAGTATCACTGAGAAATGAATGGTTTAATGACGAAAGAGCTTGTTATTAAAGTTTTAAAGTAAATTTAAATTAATAACAATAAGGGTAATATAGAGTAACACTATGAAATTGGGACTGGAAGTAAATATCAATAAAACTATATAGTCACGCATAGAAATGCATTATACAATGGAAATGTACAGCTAATGACAAATGAGGGAAATTTTGAGGAAGTGGCTGCATTCAATTACTCAGGAACAATAATTACAAATAGGAATGAGATGCACAAGGAAATTAAACATGGGCTCAATTCTGGAAATGCGTGCTATTATGTATTACAGAGACTCTTGACTCCCCCAACTCCAATCAAAATACGTTAAACTGAAAATATATAAATATATTATTCTACCAGTTATATTATATGGATGCGAAACATGGACTCTTACTTTAAGGGAGGAAAGCAGATTATGAGTATTTGAGATTAAAGTTCTTAGGAATTTTTTTGGACCAAAGAGAGATAAACAGACAGGTAAATGGAGAAGACTGCATAACAGTGAATTACATGGTCTTTATAGGAAGTTAGGTATAATGAGAACAGATAAGTCTCGTAGACTGCGATGGGCAGGACATGAGGCACGAATGGGGAATGAAAGACGTGCATGGAAGCTTCTCGTAGGAAAACCAGAAGAAAACCCTCACTTGGTAGACCAAGAAGTAGGTGGGAGAATAACATTAACTATGATTTGAGGGAAGTAGATTATACAGGGGATGATTGAAAAACATTGGCTAATGATAGGGATATAGGGAGAACTTATGTCCTCGTGGCAATGAACCTACGGGTTCGATAGTGCCAGTGAGGTAGTTAGTTAGAGTTAGAGTTAGTTAAGTGTAATTATAGAAGTACGTTTTAATAATACGAGTAATATTAATGATAGTAATAATAATAACAATAATAATAATAATAATAATAATAATAATAATAATAATAACTCACTGGATCTATCGAACCCGTAGGTGGCCGCGTAGACATAAGCTATCCATACATCCCTATCCTGAGCTAATGTTTTCCAATCATCCTCTGTATAATCTACTTCCTTCAAATCATGGATAATGTTATTCTCTCATCTCATTCTTGGTCTACCAACTGGGCGTTTGCCCTCTGGTTTTCCTACCAGAAGCTTCCATGTCACTCTTTCATTCCCCATTCGTGCCACATGCCCTAGCAATCGTTGTCTACTAGACTTAATTGTTCATAATACATCTGCTTTGCCATGAAGATTATTTAGCTCTCTGTTATTATCTATGTCTGTTTCTTCCAGTCGATGTACAGTGTGCGATCAGTATAACACTGGACAGCAGACACGGGGATTTCACTATACACTGCTGACGCACTCGCAGCGGGGAACGGACAGAGTAGGATCGCGGTGATACAACCACACACATTTTCATAAATATTTTACAAATGGTCGTACTTGCTAACTTTATTGGAGCAGGTGCTGGAACTCTTCACCTTCGTTGTCCATACATTTTTTAACACCTCTTTATAAAATTTGTTATACATATTACGGACGTTTGAACGTGACGGAATTTTTACACCCGGGAATTGTGTTTCAAAAAGTCTTCGTACTTGGCAGGCAGACTGAGTTAATAAATATTGATCATAAATAAATACACGTTGTTCAGTTGAAACATTATTAACCATTATACAGTTTACACTTTACACTTCCACACACGTCATTCATTTTACACTTATACACGCCTGTTTTATAAGATACAAATTTTAAAATAGAAATAACTTATACACACGCCATTCAGTACACAAGGAAAAGCGAGCGAGCACCTTATCCACTCTTATACAATGACTGCGATCGCGAATGCGTTGGATGTGCTTGTATACTGCTGAGTCTGCGCACATTTCAAGTCCCGTGTCTGCACGTGTAAGCCTTCGTTACCGCACAACACAAATCCCGCGCGTCTGCTGTCCAATACTATACTGATCGCACTGTAGATGGCCCAGCCATCTCAGCCTTGAAGATTTTATTATTCTATGTCAGTAACAGCATATACGTCGTGTAATTCGTGAATATATATATAATATATATATATATATATATATACTGCGGCATTTGCCATTTTCATTTATCGGTCCATAGATTTTCCTTAGAATCCTTCTTTCAGAGACATTTAATTTGTTTTTATCCTTTTAAATTCATGGCTCGTTTTACTTCCATGCAGGATGACAGGATTTCAGGAGAGTTTTGTACCGTTTTAAGGCTGAGAAAACGGTTACTTTAACTTCATCTTATTTTATAATTTCTAACTTCACATTGTTTCTAGATGCTTCAAATTTTATTCATAAAGCATCTATGATTCATAATGATGTAAAACCATTGGCTGTGTTGTAGTTAATCATGTATCTTGTGCTAGTTGAATTTTTAATGAATTCGCTGCTAATAGCTGATAGCATTATTGTCAAAACAAGCCTTCTATACTTGTAAAATGTATTACATAGTTGGCCATGGTTTGGTTTTTTGACATGAATACGACTAGACATGTGTTAATGTTGGCCATGATCCGTGTTGCTAACTGATACTCACTGGAAATATGACAATGTTGAAGCCACACTTAATTAACCAGAGAGTATAGCGAATATTGCACGCTTTAAATACACAGAATGCACTTGAAAATTGTTTGATATGCAATATTACTCACAAAGCTTTATGTATCATTTTTATTCGTTGAAATATGTTTGTTTAAAAGTAAAAACGTCACATTTATCTTTTATTTTGTCTCTATTTACTGAAATAATATGAAACGTCACCAATTTCAATTATTACGACATGTTTGACATGTTTGTTTTTGTTATTGCGATTGTTGTATGTTTATCCATTGTTTTAATAGAGCATTTAATGCTTGTAAAGACCGAGCGAGTTGATTCAAGCGGTAAGGTATTCCGGACATCCCGTGTTCAAATCTGATGTCGATTAACCTGATTGTTTTCTTCTGGGTTTCTTGAATCGTAAGGACAAATGCTGTATTGGAATTTTATTACCAATACCCATCTCATCTTGGTAAATAACACTGATCAACATGATTTTTGTCTCAGAGTACCAATAGTTGTACATAATACAGTTTTTTATCGTGTTTTCAAATACGTGTTCGGAATTTCTCCATCACCAACAGTTTTTTTTAAATTTCAATTTCAATTAATGGATTTAAATAATTATTCTTTTAATTAACGATTTTTCGTCCATTTGACCATTGTAAAATGAAACCCAATGAGCTAACTTAAATAATTTCAGCTATGGAAAAGAGATATCAAGGCAAATGGAATCCTAATATGCTGGCCGATTATTGTTGGACCATCAAGAGGCATGCTCCCACAGGCGAAATATAGCAGAAAATCGTAATTTATTACTTTGTAGGCGAGTTCGAATGTTCGAATATTGTGTAGTTACGAATATAGAAAATATTAAAGTGTTTGAAATTATAGATGCCTGTGTCTCGGAAGCTTTGCGCGTTGGAAAAAACCGATATCATATTTGAATTCAGGAGAAAAAATACTATCAGAATCACATATTGTTCTTTCTGAGACAAAAAAAAAATATATTTTTTGTTGCTCAGTGTAAGTTGATCCAGGAGTCATCTTACCTAATATTAGTTTTTTCTTGCAGGACATGTTTCAGAGCATGTATGAAGCAACTCGCAGATAGGCTTACAATATACAGGGCGTACAAAAATAATATAGCGATTTTAAAGGAGGTGTTGATATATACTTTAACTATGACAAAACAAAACTCATGTTAAATGAAAGACTAACATCCGTAGTTTACATTATAAGTTCATAAGTCAACATTAATAAAATTCATGATAAACTTCCGTTGAGGTATTATTCAAAATTAAAATATAAAATTATGTAATATTTACCTAAACTCTCCACTCCTCAACCTCAACTTAAAGATTACACTGTGCAACAAAAACTATTTTTTTGTCTCAGAAAGAAACATATGTGATTCTGATAGTATTTGTTCACCTGAATTCAAATATGATATCGGTTTTTCTCCATCACGCAAGGTTTCCGAGAGACAGGAATTTATAATTTCAAAAACTTTAATATTTTCTACATCCGTAACTACACAATATTCGAACATTCGGACTCACCTAGAAAGTAAGAAATGTTGATTTTCTGCTACATTTCGCCTGTGGAGCATCCCTTTTGATGGTCCAACAATGATCGGCCAGCATATTAGGATTCCATTTGTCTTGATATCTCTTTTCCATAGCTGAATTCTCCTGAGTTAGCTCATTTGGTTTTATTTTACAATGGACAAATGGACGAAAAAAGTTTATTAAAAAAATAATTATTTAAATCCATTAATTGAAATGAAAAAAAAATCTGTGGGTGATGGATAAATTCCGAATACATATTTGAAAACACGATAAAAACTACATTAAGTACAAGTATTGGTACTCATGAGACAAAAATCATGTTGACCAGTGTTATTTATCTGTAGGTGCTTTCGGGACTGGTCCCTTCATCAGCAGGATTCAACACCGGTGTTCCACCGAAGATCTGGGGTTATACGTACTGGGTGCGTTTTCATTTATCGGATGGTCGTTGTTGTTAATATATTGAAGGCAGTTAACAACAACGACCGTCTGATAAATGAAAACGCATCCAGTACGTTTAACCCATCTACCAGATCTTCAGTGGAACACCAGTATTGAATCTTGCTGATGATGGGACTAGTCCCGAAAGCGCTACAGATAAATAATCTTTAAGGTGAGGAGACGGACCTTTTAGGTAAATATTTCATAATTTTATATTTTATGTTCATAGGAATTTCAGTTAGTCCAAAAACATTCAAGACTAAAAGTGTATAAAACACTGGCTCTTCCAACTCTTTTATATGGTAGCGAAGCATGGACGTTGAAACAGGAGGATATACAGAGACTTAGATCTGCTGAAATGACATACCTTCGGAGGACTGCAGGATACACAATACTAGATCACAAAAAAATGAAGACATCTTAGAAGAATTACACATGGAACCTTTAGAAAAGAGAATTTCTGATTATAAGTCAAGATGGATGCAGCATGTTCATCGAATGGAAGATCACAGAATACCCAAACAAATGTTAAGATATCAACCTGCAGGAAGAAGAAGACCAGGACGTCCACTCAAAAGACTTTTGGATGGTGTTTCTCTTAAGGCCAAAACAGGTCACAAATGGCCTAAATTCGTGAATGCACTATGATGATGATGAAGTTGATAGGTGTTCAATGTGGGAGCCGTTTGTTGCATGACACACATCCAACCTGTAGGTTAATTCTTCCCATACATTAATAAGCATGTCTGGATTGATGGCAGCAACAGCTTCTCGATTCCTGGTTCTTAACTCTGACAGGTTAGCAGGCTGTGGATACACGTAGACTCTGTCCTTCACAAAACCCCAAAGGAAAAAATCGCATGCGATGAGATCTGGTTATCTAGGAGGCCACTGGAGATAAGCCCTGTCATCTGGACCATGACGACCAATCCAGTAATGACAGTGTGGAAGGTCTTACGAAAACGCTTACATATGCGTCCGTACCGTTTACAATTGTTACAGGATCTAATGTCTACTGATTATGCTGACTTTGCGCTTTCAATGTTGCAGTAGCAACTATCTCCTCAGACACTCTTGGTCGTCCCCCACGTTTGCCTTTACACAGACAACTGCTCGTTGCGAACTGATTTTGCCATCGACGGATGTTGTTGGCATTGGGGGTTCACAATTAAACTGCCTACGAAACGCACGTTGAACTGTCACAACTGATTTACTACCCTCAAACTGAAAAACACAAAACGCTTTCTCTTGAGGAGTTGCCATCTTTGTTATTATTTTTGCCATAGAAACAAAACAAAGAAAGCTATCCGCTCACTCACACATCTAAAACTATCTTCTTTGCTGTTTCATTTTAGTCTGCACACAATTTTCTACGCCTCAACGGAGTGATAATATTCTTCTTCTTCACTTCACAGGCTAGGCATAAATTGCCTGTTTCGCCTCACAGTTATTCTGTCCATCTTTTCACTGCCCTTCCTACATTGTTTGACCCTCTTGGCTCTTAGTTGAATGCTGCTCTTGGTAATCTTGTTACATTCATTCTTTACACATGTGTAAACCATTTCTTTCTATATTCTCTGATTTTCTCATACAATGGATATATATTTAACTCTGTTCTTATATCTTCATTCCTTATCCGATCCAATCTTGTGCAGCCTCTTGTTCTTGTAAGGACGTTCATTTTGCGCTTTGTATTCTACTTTGTAATTTGTTGGTCATTACCCAAGTTTCGCTCCCATGAAGTAATGCAGGAACTGCCAATGTTTTATAAACTTCAATCTAGTATCTCTTCTTGTTTTATTCTTTAATGTTTTATGTATAGTTCCGCATATCATTTGAAATTTCGACAGTTTCATATGTATATCTCTTTCAGTTTTTGTGTTTATAGTAAAATTACAACCCAAATAATTAAAATGTGTTACTTGTTCCAGAGGTTTGTTGTCTATTACGATTTTTGATCTTATATGTTCGTTTCCCCAAAATGCCATTATTTTTGTTTTTTATTTTGATATTTTAAGATTATATTCTTGGCATAACTGATTTAATTGATGTAAAGAGTACAGAAAATTATTTTCATTTTCTTGAATAACAACCACATCATCAGCATACATTAAAGCGTTTAATATTTTAAAACGTTCCAAACTCATCTCTCTCACAGTGATAATATTATTACTTGAAACTGCTGTACTATTTTATGTACACACACACTATTTTCGTTGGGTTTAACAGTGCTATGATTTTTTAGTATGGGTAGGTAGAGGCACCTTTCATTGAAGTTAAATTTCTATTCATAATATGTGATATTGAGAGAGCACTCGAATCAGATGTCTCTAGAGCGAGAGATTCCTCCGAACGTCAGAGAGCTGTATTATTATTAGACCATATTAGAATGTATAAACTACTCTCTTTATCAAAAGTTGTAGCAGTTAACTTTTTTCTCCTTGATTCACTTTTTCTCTCTTCTCAATCTCCTGCCTGCAATCTATTCTCCAGCATTGATCTTTTAATCTATTGTATTCATGTAATCTTTGAACGACCCTTCTTTTTTCTTCCCTGAAGAGTTCAAACAAATACTTTTTTAGTTAACCTCTGCTCCGGCATACTTCTGACATGACCTACCACTATAATTGTCTACATTTAGTGAAATCTAACATATAATTTTGCCTGATTACAGTGTTGCTAATATGTCCAATCTGGGTTCCTAATTGATCTAGTCCATCTCCATTGACACTGATTCTAGTGTTTTTATTCAGGAGGATCCGTGACGCAAGCGGTTAGAAGCTCGTCTCTCACCGCTAGGGTATCGAGATCGAGTCACGGTCACTCTATGTGGGTTTCGTGGTGGACGAAACTGAGTTTGGGCAAGTTTTTCTCGGGGTTTCTCCAATATTTTCCACTGCAACAAATTTGATTTCGACATTTCTTCACATTCATCTCATCCATTTCGTTTAATTTAATTCGTCTGCCCGTGTGACGGTGCATCAAGGGCGGTCGGCCGGCACTCTTGTCCCTCATAGACATCTATAAATGTAGGTCTTCATCTCATCCTCGACCCGATCCTGAGTTCGACACGAGTTAAAAATTTTTATTTTATTTATTTCCAAGTCTCAGCTCAAAATTATATTTTATGCTTCTACACCAATCCACTTCTCTCGCTTCCATCTCCTGTTTTCCAATCATAATTTGTGTATACGATTGAAGTAGAACCTCCTACTTTAAGAAATTCAAGAAGAGACAAAATTATAATTTTTTTTGTTCAATGTCATCTGTTTGTCATTCGACATTTCAGGTCTTCTCTCCTGACATTAGCGTATTGTAACCCACTTCTGAGGTTGGGGCGCCTGGAAGGCGGGATTACGCTGCCCCAATGATATTATAGGTGGTGACGATGGGTAATGATGCGCCAGGAGACGCCTTAAACCTAAACTTAATCTAATGAGGTGAATATGATATTGATGATAATGATGGCCAAATGATGTTCGGGGACGGTTTGGACCTTAAAATATCCTAAAATTTGTCTTACAGGTGAGGAAAAACCCCGAAAAAACCTCACACAGGAAACTTGTCCCGAGCGAGGATCGAACCCGGGCCCGCTGCGTGACAAGGCAGCACGCTACCTCGAGACCACAGCGGTGGACAAATTAGAAATATTAAAATCAGAGAAATAATGAATGTTCTACAAGTTATCGAAAAGAACTGAAATAATTTGACTACGTAAAGAGGATTTGAGATGACAGAAAACTTAAGATGATATTAAATTTTGAAGCGGAGGGCACCGAAGAAAGGGGAGACCAAAATAACAGTGGATTCAAGGAGTATATAGGAGTATGGTGTCGAGAGGATTAACAGACTGTTATGCAGAGAATAGGGATGTATGGAGGGGTCAAATTTACAATGGATTGTAGGAAAACTACTGTGTTGTCGAGAAATTCCTAATAAAGAAGAAGAAGAAATCTCTTTCTTTTTTAGTTGCTCTTTCCACGAATTAATTGAAGGTTGGTGATTTATTACTTTTCTAATGATATTTTGTTTTAATTTTTATAAATGTTCACTTAACTCTGCCAGGTAAAATAAAGCTATTATTATTATTATTATTATTATTATTATTATTATTATTATTATTATTATTATTATTATTATTATTATTATTATGTATTATCATTATTATTATGTATGCTATATCTGCCCTAAATGGAATAGTATGGGACGAACATATCTTCAAAGAAACAAAAAAAAAACTATTTTTAATACAATAATCAGAAGCATTATTACCTATGGAGCTGATGTGTGGGCTTTAAATGTACAAATGAAAAAAAAAAAAAATTACTCGCCACTGAAATGGACTACTGAAGACGTGCTGCAAGAATATCCAGGAAGGATAAAATCAGAAATTCATATATAAAAGAAAAAATGCAGGTACAATATTCAATATTAGATTTTATAAAGAAGAAACAATTAAATTGGTACGGACACATTAGAAGGATGGAAGAAGGAAGACTACCTAAGATAATCATGGATTGGGAACCACAGGGAAGAAAAAAGAAGGGTAGACCAAATATTACGTGGATTCAGGGAATCAATGAAACTAAGAGGGAATGGGAAACAGAAGAAGATATATGGATGAACAGACAAGAATGGAAAAATGTGTTGAAACAAATGTATAGTTAACTGTGAACATGGGTACCGGAAAAATGTATATTCATTGTAAATGCCGGAATAATAAAAAAATAATAATATTATTATTATTATTATTATTATTATTATTATTTTATGCGTTATGATCTTAGGTAAATATTTTCTGTATTTAATAAGGAAGAAAAATTCCAATGGTCTTAACTCTATCAGTTTAAATAAATTAATGTTATGGTAGTTCTATTTATTGATATATAAATTTGTATTTTAATATCCTTTGTTAAATTATCATCCAACAATATCCCATTTAACTTTTTTTGCTTATATTAACATAGAACTATAACCCATTGTAAAATTGCAAAAAAATGAGATCATTACAATTGAAACGGTTATAAATAATAGAAGCAGAATTTTAACTCCATCAGCATTATATATGTACAATAATAGAGACAAAGAAAGTTATTGGCATATTAAATTCTATTTTATGGAGTAGGAATATAATCAAGAGGACTAAATTATTAATATATAACACAATTGTGAAGAGCATTTTATTATATCGCGGAAAAATGGACGTTGCAGCGAAACCACAGAAATAAATTATTAGTCACAGAAATGGACTTTTTAACAAGATTGGCAAGAATATCAAAATTAGACAAAATAAAAAATAATACCATCCATCCATAGTAATTCTGCCCGAAGGCAGGTCTTTCACTGCAATCATAGCATTTTCATGCTATGCTTTGAAGCTTTACTAGGGAATTGTAGGTGTGTTAGCTTCCCGTTGCTTTCCACACCGGTGAAGGATGGTGATAACGATAAGATTTTAATGATACGGATGATGATGATGATGGTGTCCATATGATTTCGGGGACCGTTTGGGCCTTAACGTTTTCCTGACATTTGTTTTATAGGTGAGGAAAAACCCCGATAAAACCTCACCCAGAAAAACTGCCCCTGACCGGGGATCGAACCCGGGTCCGCTGAGTGACAAGGCAGCACGCTACCTCGAGACCACAGCGGTGGACTAAAAATAATACAAGAAGAGACATTATGAATGTAGAAAAGGATATCGTAGAAGAGATTGAAGAAATCCAACTAAGATGGTATGGGCATATAATGAGAAGATGGTACACAGAAACAAACAAAAAAGTATTGAAATGGATACCTCCTGGAAAATGGAATCGTGGTAGACCAAAGTCAACATGGTTAAAGGGAATTCAAGACAAAAAGAAGAAGAGAAATATGACAGAAGCAGACATGCAAGACCGGGAAGTGTGAAAAAAAAATGTATATTTTAGTTGAGGATACCTGTGTATATAACATGAACAATCCTGAAATAATGTATATATATAAATTAAAACATTCTGGACTCTGTCTCTATGATCGTAGATAAAAGCATTTCCTTACTCACAAAAATTGCATTGTGTACAGAGAGGAGTATAGGATGAAAGTATATTTGTGCATTTGTGTAGTATAATGTGTGTTAGAGAGATGATGTAGAAGAGAATGGAAAAAGTGAAACCTTTGACCAGAACGTAGCCTACTCTTGTCAAAAAGCACCAAGGGGGCCGCCAGCCTTAACGTCGCTATCCGACGGACGACTAGCTATCAACAGTATCATGTACATTCTCAACATATGCATTGTGGGGGATTTGAAATTGAATGTAGGAATCTGGTGCACAATCTAGCTATTTAGAATTGTACATCATCCCCCCTGGCACCGAAATTGATTTTTTTTTTGCAATTGAGGAGTTGAATGGAATATGGGCACAATTAAAAATATGCATTTTGAGATATTTAGCAATTGATACATAACTAAATGCATAACATTGTTGTTTATTTTAATTGATACAATCAACTGCTGAATCTGCTGTAATCGAGATATCAAAACGAAACTTTTCAGGCTGACCAACTATAAAATGGCGAGTTTAAAAATGCATTGAACAGGAAAAGGGCAAAACATGAGTTACGCCCATATTCCATTCAACTCCTCAATTAATTTAAGTCCGCTGCTGTGGTCTCCTGCTGGTGTCGCTGATTCGTACGCAGAGGGTCTGGGTTCGATCCACGGATGGTTTTTTCAGGGGTTTGCCTCACCTGTAAAACATATGTCGAGGCACTTTAAGGCCCAAACGGTTCCCGATCATAATTTGGGCATCATAATAAAATTATCATATTCGCCATGTTTTGTGTGAAAGTTTGTGAGAATGGTGCGTTTCGTCTTAATGTTGTGCTGTTTCTGAGGACGCCCTGTCTTCGAGCTGACCACTCATTCGGGGAGGCCTTCCATGTTCTTGTGTGGTCAAAAAAGTATGTGTGTGATCCACTGTTAAAATCTCTCTCCCGACAGGTCGTATGACTGTAAGGCCCAGGTGGCGTGTGGCACGTAAAAGTACCTGTAAGGTGAGAAGATAAATTGCGTCAATGAAATGGGGGGAAAAAAATAATTTAACAATAAACACTTTCAATCCCACCGTGTATCGAATCCGCGCCTGTAAGTCAAGAAGCAGGAATGATATAACCTGAGCCAGCATGGCGGACATTCGAAAGAGTGTTGCTATTGATTGTGTTTCTATAATTTTTTGTACACTTTTACAAATTTTCGTCGATCCTACTTTAGTATGCGCCGAAACAAAATATTCAAATGTCGCAATTTTTTCTATATCAAACTCGAATTATAGCAATCAATAAACCAATAAGTGAGATATAGTTCCTTAACCAACAAAATCGGACCATTAGGAGCAAGGTTTCACTTGAAGCAAACATTTTTAATTCAGTTTAGCGGCCGCAATTTTATTGTTCGCAATGAAGCACAGTTTGTGCAATTTAAATAAAACAAGAAAGCTATTCTTAAAATAACAGCGAAATGCGACGGATAGGAAAGGAGTTTACCTGAGAATCGTAATTTAAAAACTGTATATCCCCGGGATGTATTAGCGTAGCGTAATTGGATAATACGATTTAATTAACAAAAGAAAGATAAATCCGTAAACCAGGAAAATCAGATCATACATTCGACTTACCTAGGAATTGGACTAGTTTACGCAGTTCAAGCGTTACGGACTTTTTTTTCCAGCAATTTCTTCAAAACTTGGACGTGTGCTCTGTCTAAAGTAAAATCTATGTTTGCATTATATGCTAAAATATAAAAGCTATATTAAAAGTTTTACATTACCCATTTTTGAGCATGAAAACTTGGAAAATAAATTAAATAAAAATAAAACGTAGTTTTATTTGATCTTCATATTTATTATATAATTCTACAAGCCAGAGGGTCGAGGGTTCAAGTCCCGTTGGGGTCAGGATTTTTAAACTGACCCAAACCCTCTGGCAGCACTATAATAATAATAATAATAATAATAATAATAATAGCTTTATTTTACCTGGCAGAGTTAAGGCCTTAAGGCCTTGTCTACCACTCAACCAGGTTTAAAAAAATACAAACAAAAAATAGTCTTAAATCTAAATTACAATATATATATATAAACGATTACAAGTTATGATTACAATACAATTAATATTTATAATGTATTTTGATTTACTCTAAATTTAACGAATTAAATATATAATATGTACAATATATATAAAAAACAGGAAAAGATTAATGACATAGTATAAAATTAAATAAATAGAGAAAAATTAATTATTAGACAACAGGTAACTGTATAAGCGTGACTTAAAGGTACCAAGTGTGCGGCAACCCCTGATATCTTGAGGAAGGAGATTCCAGGAGCGGGCGGAGGCTACTGTGAAGGAAGTAGAATAGGAGGAAGTGCTATGAAGAGGAATTGTTAGCAGACTGCTATCTTGTGATCTAGTGTCAATATTGTGGTAAGAGGATAACTTCTCAAATCTAGACGCCAGGTAAGTAGGGATGTAGGAATTCAGAAGCTTGAAAAGTAGTGAAAGAGAGTGCAATTTACGTCTGTCAGTAAGACGGAGCCAAGAGAGGTTATTAAAGTGTTCGGAAATATGGTCATAACGGCGGATATTGAAAATGAATCGAACGCAAGCATTATGAACACGCTGCAGTCTCTGCGACAAGTCATAGTTTAGATCATTATATATAATGTCACAATAATCGAAGTGTGGTAACACAAGATTCTGCACAAGGATTTGTTTTAACGAAACTGGGAGAAAATTCTTGAAACGTCTAAGATAATGTAAGATGGAGAAAGTCTTTTTACATATGTGTTTCACTTGTGTTTGCCAGGTTAAATTTGCGTCTAGATGTAGTCCAAGATCTATTACTGAAGAAGAATAAGGGATGATTATATTATTTATAGTAATGTTTGGTAGTGTAGATATGTCAAAGGTTGTAAGCAGTCTTGTTGTCCCATTAGAATTACTTGTGACTTGTTAGGATTTAGATTTAGACCGATACTTGAAGACCAGTTAAAGATGGATATGAGATCGTCATTCATTTTTGTCAAGCTGTTATAGAGAGAATGAGGAGGTGAATGTAGGTAAATTTGGAGATCATCAGCGTAGAGGTGATAACGGCAGTGCTTTAGTACAGTTGGCAAGTCATTTATGTAGATTGAGAAAAGAAGAGGTCCGAGAACACTGCCCTGGGGGACTCCAGCCGGCACGTTGCGCCAAGACGAAGATCTAGAGTTTAATGAAACGTATTGTTGACGACCGTGCAGGTATGAGTCGAACCAGGATACAGCGCTGTCAGACAAGTGTAGGTGCTTGAGCTTTATCATAAGTAAGTCGTGGTCTACTGTGTCAAAAGCTTTGCTGAAGTCAAGTAAGGTTAAAGGAGTCAATTGACGTCTGTCCACGGCTTCACGAATATCTTCAGTAATTTTTAGCAAAGCTGTGGTTGTGCTATGACCATATCTAAAGCCGGATTGATAAGGATCAAGGAGGTGATTTTCTTGGAGATATTCAGTCATTTGCTTATGTACAATATGTTCCAGGGCTTTAGATAATGTCGGAAGGATGCTAATCGGTCGGTAGTCATTACAGTTAGCAGGTGTACTTATTTTTGGTATAGGCCGAACTCTAGACTGTTTCCATACAGTAGGGAAGATAGAAGTTATAAGGGAAGCATTAAAATATGAGTCACTGTGGGTAGTATAATGTCAATGATTTTATTTAGCATTAAAATGCTGATGTTATCTGTTCCTTGTGCATTGGATTTAATCCGCTTGAGTGCTTTTTTAACGTCTATAGGCGAAATGTCGTTAAAGTGAAATTTATCTCTTCCTATATGGGGGGATGGGGATAAGTCTTTAAGAATGTCTGTTTTAGTCTTGTTGTCTGGAGGTGTCATGGGTATTGAGGTAAAATGTTCATTTAAGTCATCTACAGAAATGTCTATAGAGTCAGTTGAGGGATTCAACTGTCTAAGTCCCATTGCACGGAGATTTCGCCAAGTGTCCCGTGCACTTATTTCAGGTCCGATTATACTGTGGGCGTGTCGTAGTTTGGCATTGCGTATAGTTTGTGTAGTTGTGTTTCTAAGTTGTTTGTACAGTTGCCAGTTCTCGTCATTTTTATGTCGTCTGTATGTTCGGTATGCTTTGTCTCGTTTTGACATAAGTTCACGTATTGAGTCATTCATCCAGGGTGCAGGGGGGCGGGAAAATCGTCGGGTTTTTACTGGTGCATGTCTATCATATAGTTGTAATATCAGTGTATTAAATGTGTCTACTTTTTCATCAACTGATCTAAGATTCCATATTGTGTACCAAGGTAGTTCTAAAGCGTCTGATTTTAGTTTAGTATCGTCTATGTTTTGTAAATTTCTGTACGTAATCAATTTAGAGCGTCTTTTAGGACATTGGAGTGAGTATTCTACGAATACAATGTCATGAGCAGATATGCCGGGAGCAGGAATTTGTCCATATGACAGTACTTTCTGTGGATGTGTAGTCACTATTAAGTCCAGTAGAGTGTCGGTATTAGCAGTATGATGTGTGGCAGAGAAAGGAACAATTGTCATATTTAAGCTTTGGAACATATTTTTAAGTTGTATGGCTGGTGAGTCAGTCTGAAGAAGATTTGTATTAAATTCGCCTGCGACAATAACGTGTTCATAATGAGGTAATGAATCGTTCAGAGCGTTTTCTAGATCCGAAAGGTGCCTTATTTTTGGAGGTTTGTATACAATGCATAAGAGACATTTTTTTAGACTGGCTTGAATTTCTACGAATAAGAACTCGGGGCGAGCGGAATATATGGCCCTGGAGTTGACTCAGCTTCTAACGGAAATGAGTACCGGACGCTTGTTCTGGGGGTAAAGGCGGCCGTCACGCAGGGCTGACAACCCGGCTGACATAAAGTGCCGATTGTCTAGAAAAAGTGGGAGCCTTAACCTCCTACTACCCCAAGGGCCTCCGGGCCTGTTGTGGGAACACTTTACTATTATATAATTCAATACGTTTTATTTTTATTTAATTAATAAATATGAATTTTCATCAAGTAAACACCAACTCAATTGATTATTGGAAAATAAAATTTAGAAAATGGTATTTATTTTTTTATGATTGTGCTTTGTAGAACCCTTAGGCAATAAGTCAATAGTTAAGAGAAAATTGCACTATTCATTTCCTAGAATTAATATATAATCAGGTAGGAGCATCTGCTTAAAGAATTGCGCCTGTCATTATTTTTAAAATAATAATGACAATAATGATAATAATAATAATAATAATAATAATAATAATAATAATAATAATATTAATAATAATAATAATAATATTGCTTGTTGTGATTTTTCCATATTATTACCAGAGCACATTTGCATTGTGCATTGTTAGTCATATTTTAATAATATTATAAAATTGAGTTGCTCAGTGGAAAAGAGGCACATGCCACAAATCTGCCGATTGTGAGTTTTTGTTATGGTTAAGTAGATCCTGCTATTTTGCATCAGTTCCAATAACTATTTTCATGGTGGCATGTGTCTATTCTTTAACAAGGAGCATAATAAAACTTGAAGATTCTGAATTATAGAAATAGCTAATGGAAAAAAAGGCACATGCCACCTTCTTTCTCTTTTATCTCAAGTGGTTACAGTCAATGTTCCTGATAAGTTGGCAGAAATGAAACTAACCAGTCACAATATAGTTCCACTGCCCTCTGGATCTATAATATTATAGATCCAGAGGGCAGTGGTAGTTCTCAAATTACCTACAACATTTCCAACATGTCTTACATAGATGTTGAGGTTTAATGCATTTTCTGAAGAAAAAAAGGCACGTTAATAGTAAAATAAGGACTCATCATGAAAATAAGTGGAAGGATAATGAAAGAAACGTCTGAGAAATAGTGTATAACAATAAGAAGATTGTGCCAGCAAAGGAGTTTGTAAATAGTGGAACTCCGTGTTCCAAACTAATATCATGTGATTTCACTCCACTAATGATTAGTGAAGGTAAGAGAGGTTATGCAAAGAAGAGAAAAGATGAAACATAAGTCAAAGGAAGGTTTCATTCAGGTACTATGTTCGTGTGATACTAGCGAACTTGAAGTCTGTAGAAGTGCATTTCTAGCGGTCCACGGAATATCAATAAAATGTTTAAGAACTGTTCGGAAAAGTGAAGAATGTGTTAGGGATATTTCTGATGATGAAGAAGAGAGTCAATCAACATCAGAAATTTTAGTCCATACACCCACTGAAGATAGAAGAGGCATTATGTGGGGCATATGCCACTACTTAATTTGCACAAATTACCTGTCCTATTACATAAAAACACTTAATACTAGGAATATTTCAACTAATATTTAATAAGATATTCAATGCATCATCTAATTCAAGATCCTGGTTAAAAAATTAAAACATAGTGTCCATATTCCACAGATAAACAACTTTTAGAAATTCCTTGTTCCTGTAAAATAGTTTTCTTGTGGCATGTGCCTTTATTCCACTGGGCAACTCAATTGTAATAATCATATACATGTTTTTATTATTTTATTATTCGCTGGTAGAGTTGAAGAGAAGGCATTGTGACCATAATTCTTCCATCTTAAATAAAGTATTATTATTATTATTATTAATAATATTATTTATATAATTAATATTGTTATTCTTACAGTATTATATTCATTATTTTATTGTGATTATCAGGATTATTATTGACATTATGCTATTGATATCGATTTCATTACTGATACTGTCATTGGATAAAATAAAGAAATGTAGGAACAATGGAGACAGCACGTTCGAAGAATGAAAGGAGACCGTATACCTAAAATTGTTTATAGGCATGGAATGTAATTAGGCCGAAGAAGCAATGAATCCAACTTTTCAATTAAAATCTGAGACCGGAACAAGTGTTATAGACTTAACCCATGAAATGTTGTGATTGTATTGATATTACTGTTATTATAATAATAATAATAATAATAATAATAATAATAATAATAATAATAATAATAATAATAATTTAATACACAAGTGATCTTCTTGGTGATAAAATATTAAAATATATATACAGTCAATATGCCCATTTCACCAATTAATGTTTTAAAATGTTTATAGACTTAACCCATGAAATGTTGTGATTGTATTGATATTACTGTTATAATAATAATAATAATAATAATAATAATAATAATAATAATAATAATAATAATAATAATAATAATAATAATTTAATACACAAGTGATCTTGGTGATAAAATATTAAAATATATATACAGTCAATATGCCCATTTCACCAATTAATGTTTTAAAATGCTTTAATGTTTTAAAACATTAATTGGTGAAATGGGCATAATGACTGTATATATATATTTTAATAATAATAATAATAATAATAATAATAATAATAATGATAATAATGATAATAATAATAATAATAATAATAAAATAATAATAATAATAATAATGATAATAATGATAATAATAATAATAATAATTATTATTATTATTATTATTATTATATTATTATTATTATTATTATTATTAGTAGTAGTAGTAGTAGTAGTAGTAGTAGTATTAATTTATATTGACCTAATTTCTTGTTTTTTTACAGGTAGGATATACAGGACTTTTAGAAAACTTCAGCTAAAACAGTGAGTTTTTTTTAAATATTCTGTTACAATTTGCACGTCTTTTTATTGGAAGATTGTGTCAATGACAGAGGTTATGAAATAATTGCAAAATTGCCAGAAATGTGTGTTGTTCAAGCATTGAGTGTGTGGTTTGTTTAGGATTTTAGAGACTTCCATAGGAATGAAGCTATTGAAGTATATATATATATATATATATATATATATATATATATATATGTGTGTGTGTGCGTGCGTGCGCTTCCGCGTGTTTTCGTTAACGGTCATTTATTTTTCGGAGCCAAACTCGGGATATACTGTAGCAGTCATTTTAAAAAACAGCAAGATCGAGTTTTTTAAACAACAAAATCGAACCATTAAGAATACAAGTTTGCCTGAAACGAAAATTGAAAATCCAAATAGCAGCCACCATGTTTGCTTTGTCGCAATGTATACGTTGATTTTATTCACGAATTGAACTGCAAAATTTACGTTCCGGTCTCATGCAGAAAACAGACTCTCTATCGTGCTGTTGGCCGTCCCATAAACCTATGCCCCTCTAGCACCTCTGCGAGTAACTGTTTGTTATACTTTCTTGATCAATTATTTGAACGTGGTCTAACCAATTTTGTTTCTAGTCTTTGATTCTGTCCAGTTTAATATATAAAGCTCATTCCTAATATCTTTGCTATATGTTTTATTTTGTAAAGTATATCCAACAACATGACTCAGGAAACTCATTTCTGCAGATTATGTATTTTTATGTAATTTTTAGTCAAAGTCTAATTTTCGGAGTCATAAAAGAACGAGTTTGAGTATGTTAAAGTTTTACTTTATGGAAAATATATATATATTTTACTTCAAAAATGTAATGTAATGTTTTAATTAATGCAGTACAGGAACAGCCATAACCTTATAAAATTTAATTTCGTTTCTTTCCTCATGTATTTAAAACAAGCATTTTAACTGTATACTGCATAAGCTAATTAACAAAAAAAAAGAGAGAGAGAGAGAGAGAGGGGGGAGAGAGGGAGAGAGATAAAACAGCAAAATCGGATCATGAATTCGACTTGCTGAAGATTACAGTTTCTACGTGACGATCAATGTAAGGTATATATATTAATTTCTTTCTCGTATCATTTATCATATTTATACTATAATAATAATAATAATAATAATAATAATAATAATAATAATAATTAAGGGAAATTATGGGTGTACAAGAGGAGCTGGACGTCATAGACATCATAGAAAAGAAAAGATTGCAGTGGTATGGTCATGTCAAACGAATGCCAGAGAAAAGATTGCCAAAAATTGTTATGGAATGGATCCCAACAGAAAGGAGGAACAGAGGAAGACCGAAGAAAACTTGGATAGAAGGGGTACAAGCAGCTATGAATATCAGAGGAAGATCAATGGATGGATAGAGAGGAATGGCGTTTGGTTTCCGGAAGATGGCGGCAGGTGCCATGATACCGGATGATGATGATGAATATTAATAATAATAATGATAATGATTTTGTATTTTATTGTAAGCCTATGTTTTCCCTTTACAGAGATTTAGGCGCTCTCCCCCTACAGGGAAGAATTTGAACCATACTAATTTAGTTACACTTCTTTTCGTATAGATGTCATTTTGATTGGTACGTGGTCAGCGATCCGCCTCATACTGACATCTAGGAAACCAAGGTAGTACTAGGACGGGAAAATTCGGTAAATTTTGCTTAAAGGCATTTTTCATTCAGGCTTAAGGATTTTTTACGAGCTTGAAAATCTTCAGACTCGGGACCCATGGCTTAAAGTCCCTCCCGGAGGACTTGCTCCATGCATTTTTCCGTCCTAAAAATCCATCGACCCCGGCCGGGTTTGAACCCGTGACCCTTAGGACCAGAGGCTGACAATGATATGATAATAAAATAATGATACTAATAATGATAATGATAATAAAATAATGATAATATAATAATAATAATGATAATAATATTTTATTATTATTATTATTATTATTATTATTATTATTATTATTATCGTATAAAATGTTGTTGTACAATAAAATTTGCATTGCAACATTTAATATATTTTTAATTCTTTATAATTAGTATAGTGTAGGGCCTATATATAATCTATATTGTCAAATACGTACTTGTAATTTGTGCTCATTAAGTGGAAGAGAAGGCCTTCTGGCCTTAACTCTGCCAGAATAAATAAAACATTATTATTATTATTATTATTATTATTATTATTATTATCTTTTATTATTTTATTTACTTTTTAACGATTCATGGAAACATTTCAAAGATGTCAACTATTTCTGTTGTGACATTTTCTAACAATTTTACTAGCTAATACCCGGCGTGCTCTGCTACGCCTAAATAAATGAAATATTAGGGATTAATTATATGATATTGTATATACTATGGCAAGCCAAACATTATTATACTTACTTACTTACTTACTCACTGGCACTATCGAACCCGTAGGTTCATGGCCGCGCGGACATAAGCTCTCCATACATCCCTATCCTGAGCTAATGCTTTCCAATCATTCCCTGTATAATCTACTTCCCTCAAATCATAGTTAATGTTGTTCTCCCACCTCATTCTTGGTCTACCAACTGGGCGTTTTCCTTCTGGCTTTCCTACAAGAAGTTTCCATGCACGTCTTTCATTCCCCATACGCGCAACATGTCCTGCCCATCGCAGTCTACGAGACTTAACTGTTCTTATTATATCTGGCTTCCTATAAAGACCATGTAGTTCATTGTTATGTAGTCTTCTCCATTCACCTGTCTGTTCATCTCTCTTTGGTCCAAAAATTTTCCTAAGAACTTTATTCTCAAATACTCGTAATCTCCTTTCCTCCCTTAAAGTAAGAGTCCATGTTTCGCACCCATATAATATAACTGGTAGAATAATAGTTTTATATATTTTCAGCTTAACGTTTTTTGAAAGGAGTTGGGACATCAAAAGTCTCTGCAATGCATAATAGCATGCATTTCCAGAATTGAGCCTATGTTTAATTTCTTTGTGCATCTCATTCCTATTTGTGATTATTGTTCCTAGGTATTTGAATTCAGCCAATTCCTCAAAATTTCCCTCATTTGTCATTAGCTGTCCATTTCCATTATATAATGTATTTCTACGTGTGACCATATATTTAGTTTTACTGATATTTACTTCCAGTCCTAATTTCTTAGTGTTACTCAATAGTGTGTGCGTGTTGGCCTTTAGTATCTCCTCGCTATCGGCCAGTAGTACTACATCATCAGCATAAACTAACAGCTTATTAATACCATTGAGTTGTAAGCCTTCCTCATTCTCTAAAGATTTAATGGCATGCTCTAGTACAAAATTAAATAGTAGAGGAGATAGTGCATCTCCTTGCTTCAACCCATTCTGGATTTCAAAAGTGTCTGAAAACTGTTTGCCTACACGCACCCTACTCTTTGAGCCATTTAGACACATTCGTATAAGTCTAACTAACTTTTTAGGAATTCCGAACTCCAGCAGGATACTATATAACTTCTCCCTCTTAATTGAATCATATGCTTTTTTGAAGTCTACATATAGTTGATGTACAGTACCATTATATTCCCATTTCTTTTCTAAAATCTGTCTTATACTAAAAATCTGATCTGTTGTAGACCTTTTTCTTCTAAATGCACATTGATGATCTCCTAGAATGTCATCAATATAGGGAGTAAGTCTGCTTACTAATATATTTGTTAGAATTTTGTACGAAGTTGAAAGTAATGAGATGCCCCTGTAGTTGTTGCAATCAGTTTTATCTCCTTTCTTATAAATTGGTACGATAATTGATTCCTTCCATTCATCTGGAAGAGCTTCTTTTTCCCAAATCATACTAAGCAACCAGCGTATCTTGTCCATCAATTTTTCTCCCCCTGATTTTATCAGTTCTGCTGGGATCTCATCTGAACCTGATGCTTTATACATCTTCAATTTTTCAATCGCCATTTCAACCTCTAATGCACTTGGCTCTGCGACTAGCATTTCTGCTGTCTGTAACTTATCCTCCTCAATGTCCTGTTCTGTATGTACATTTAATAGCTGATTAAAGTAACTTTTCCATCTATTTAATATACTCCTGGAATCTGCAATCATATCCCCATTTTCATTCCGAATTATGTTTGTTCTAGCCTGAAACCCTTTCTTCTCTATACTAATTCCCTGATATAATTCTCTAATGTTCCTATTTTTTGCATTCATTTCAAGATCATTAATCTTCTCTCTCAAATATTCCCTCTTTTTACTCTTTAGTAACTTAGTGGTTTCCCGTCTAACACTACCCAATTGCTCTAAATTTACCTCATTTGGCTCGTGTAAGCATTTCATTTTTGCTAGCTTTCTTTTCTTTACAATGTCGGCACATTCCTCATCAAACCATTTCTTGTTTTGCCTCTTTTTTAAACAACCAATGCTTTCTGATGCTGACAATTTAATAGTATCTCTTATAGCCTCCCATTCTTTATTTATATCAGTTTCTTCTTCGTTTGCCACATTGTCATCTGAAGATTCCAGTACTTCAAATCTATTAGCAATTTTGATTTGGTATTCTTGCCGCATTTCATCATTTTTCAAGTTTTTTAATTCATATTTTACAGAATCATCTTTAGCGTTTGTTCCTCTCATAAGCGATAGCCGTTGTCTGATTTTCACCCTGACCAGATGATGATCCGAATTGCAGTCTGTCCCTCTAACTGATCTAACATCAATGATGCTACTGTGCCAGCGTTTATCCACTAATACATGATCTATCTGGTTCCGAGTTTCTCCATCTGGGGACGTCCAGGTGTATTTATGAATATCCTTATGCTGAAATGTTGTGCTCTTAACAATGAGATTCTTTGATGTGGCAAATGTGACTAATCTAACCCCGTTGTCGTTACTATCTTCATGAAGACTGAATTTGCCTATTGTTGGTTTGAATATATCTTCCCGCCCTACTTTTGCATTAAAATCTCCTAAGACAATTTTCATATGATATCGTGAAAGGCTATCAAATAAGCATTCTAATTCTTCATAGAACTCATCCTTGATCTTGTCATCTTTATCTTCTGTGGGGGCATGTACATTTACAATTATAAAATCATGTCGTTTACCCTTTAGAATTATGTATGATATCCTATCACTAACAAACTTAATATCTCGGATAGCGGATAGGATCCTCCTTCTGACTAAAAAACCCGTTCCAAATGCAGGTCTTTCTGCACCCCCATAGTATAATGCAAAGCTTCCTGATTCCTGACTACCTTCTCCTGGCCACCTAACTTCCTGTAAAGCGACTATATCCAAGGGCGATTTATCTAATTCCCGCGTTAATATCTCTAGTGCCCCGCTATTGTATAAAGTCCTAACATTCCATGTTCCTAGGAACATGTCCCTGTGTTTGAGCCTTTGGCATGGGTTCCCTGAAGTAGTCCCCGCCCGGAGAACCGAATGGGGGACTATTTGACCTCCGGAAAATTTTACCCCAGATGAACCCATGTCCGCATTTCTTGACGGTTATATTTTTACGGTGAAAGATCGTCACTCTTTCGACCAAGGTACTTTTTTCGTCTGGCTTATCACCTTCGACCAGTCCGGCATGGGTAACCCTATCGGCAGCAATGCTACCGCCGGCATAGCTCTCAGGATCATTTAAGCACGCAAGCCACTCCACCACGACATGGTAAAGATACCATGGAGGGATTTGTCGCAGTCTGTACCACATAATTAATTAGCCCTCAATATTTAATTTATTTAGGCGTAGCAGCGCACGCCGGACATTAGCAAGTATAATATATAAATATATTGGAGGGTCCATCCATAGTAATTCTGCCCGGGGGCAGGTCTTTCACTGCAATCATAGCATTGTCATGCTATGCTTTACAGCTTTACTAGGGAATTGTAGGTGTGGTAGCTTCCCGTTGCTTTCCACACCGGTGAAGGATGATGATGATGATGATGATGATAAGGATAAGGAGGATGGTGATGATGATGGCCATATGATTTCAGGAACCGTTTGGGCCTTAAAGTTTTCCTGACATTTGTCTTACAGGTGAGGACAAATATTGGAGGATGTGTATAAATAATTTCAGAATCAATTAGTCGGTACCTAAATTACAGATGCCTGTGTTACAGATTTTTAAATATAAAAGCAATCAAAATAGGTAATGTCACAAGTTATACGTGTTGTCTAATATCTAGGAGTACGATACAATATTGCTGACAGAACTTAACGAATATTTAGTCTGCAAGGGCTCAGCTCTTTTTCATGCCTTATGCGGGCAAGTCACATGAGTTATGAGAATCTATGACGTAACAGTTTTTGTTAAATTACTGAACTCGTAAAACCCTCTTCTCGTTTAAAAAAATGAAAAATGTAGCTATTTAAATATTGAATATTTCATCGATAATATTGTTATGGATGGTATTTTTAGCGAATTCCGTATAAATGAAGCTATTAAAGTTATTCTCATGAAAATATATAATTTTAAAAGTATTTTCCTACTTGGTATGTACCCAAAATGATCATGACAAAAAAAAATATATATGTGTGTGTTTGTGTACAAATGCCACTCATTTCCTTTACGTGTTTCGGGTTCAGCGCTGGACGGATAGATGGCGTTAATGTGGTCTGCTTTCAATATATATATATATATATATATATATATATATATATATATATGGTATGATAAGAAAAATAAATGCCTGGACGGGATTCGAACCCGGATCTCTGAGTCTGTACCTCGTGTGATATTCATTACACCACCAGGCGAATCCAATTCAAACACTTATTTTTCTTATATATGTATTATATTCTTATATATGTATTATATATCATACCATATTAAGCTTGCATTGCTCAATGTTAAACATTTAATTATAACATCGATAAAGCGTCACTGCTATAAAGTAAAAATGTTCTCTTTAATTTGCTTACTTGTTATAGTCAGCTACTAGATGGCGGTGAATACCGAGTTCTCGCGACATCTAGTAATAATGGATAATATAATACATATATAAGAAAAATAAGTGTTTGAATTGGATTCGCCTGGTAGTGTAATGGATATCACGCTGAGGTACAGACTCAGAGATCCGGGTTCGAATCCCGTCCAGGCATTTATTTTTCTTATCATACCATATTAAGCTTGCATTGCTCATTGTTAAACATTTAATTATAACATATATATATATATATATATATATATATATATATATATATATATTCATATCCATTCATTCATAGTAATTCTGCTTTGCAGATTTACTAGGAAATTATAGGTGTGGTGCTTTCCACACCGGTGAAGGATGATGATGATAGCCAAATGATTTTTGGGGACCGTTGGGCTCTAAGCTTGTTGATATTTGTCTTACAGGTGAGAAAAAAAAACCTCACCCAGGGGCTTGTCCCGACCGGGAATCGAACCCGGGCCTGCTGCGTGACAAGGCAGCACGATACCTCGAGACTACAGCGGTGGAATATATATATATATATATATATATATATATATATATATACAGTATTATCTCCACATTTGCGGCTCCTTATTTGAGGGTTATGAAATTGCGACACAGTTCCTGTATTCGCGGCTAAAACTTTCTTTATTCGCGGATCCAGTCAGTATATTAGAAGGAATAGTATCCTTTATTAACGCATCAGCAACTTTTTTACATCAGGCACGTGCCAAGGCGGCTTTTACAAAGAGTGATTAAAACAAAATGCACAAATTAATATAAAAGTAGTAGTAGTAGGACTTTATTAGACAAAGAGTAAGATATTTACAATATTATTTAAAATTAATATAAAATTATAGAATATTCACCTGAAAGGTCCGTCTCCTAAACTTAATTAATCATTTAACTGTAGCGCTTTCGGGACTTGTCCCATCATCGGCAGGATTCAAAACTGGTGTTTCACTGAAGGTCTGGTAGAGGGGGTTGCATGTATTGGGTTCATTTTCGTTTATCAGGCTGTCGTTGTGAGCTGCTTTCATGATTTCCATCTCTTCGAGTACGTTTATCTTCGCTGGATTATTTTCTCTGTGCATTACTGTTAGGGTGTTTTCAATATTTACTTAATATTGTTAAGTCTTGTAATGATAGCGTCGCTACTGAAACGCGTTGACTCTTTTAACCTTTTAAATAGGTGATTTGGGTTTTTATCGACTTTGTGTATTATAGATAGATTGATCATTGGTTGATTAATGGCTTAGACATCGTCCGATTCCTAATAGCCAATTTTGTCGGTCCATCCAATCTCCTGATTGTAGATGTTTCTCCTTCATGTATAAACATATTCCCTGACTCCAGGAGGTTTTAGGTCTTCCTCTGCCTCGTCTTCCCTCAGGTTTCCATTCCAAAACAAATGTTGGTAGTCGATCTCTTCCATTCGCTGGATATGTCCGTACCATCTTAATTGCTGAGTTTTAATATAATATAAAATAGTGTCTTCAATGATGATCTTGAAGAAGATTTTCGGGCTGTAGGCCGTGGTCGTGAGGCGTGTAGTTCCCCGACGTTTCACCAGAGACTGCGTCTGGCATCCTCAAGGGTTGTCTCAAGACAACTCCGGCCGTGAAAGTCTACGTCAATACAACAGTGTCTTCAATCTTCATTTTCTCCCTTATAACTGATTTCCTAATTTTTTCTCTTCTTGAAATTCTTGTTGCCCTTCGTATAAAATCCATTTCCGTTTTGTTTATTATTATTATTATTATTTTTATTATTATTATTATTATTATTATTATTATTATTATTATTATTATTATTATTATTATTATTATTATTATTATTATTATTAACGTCTGGTAGCCCCTGATTTCCTGTGGTAGGGAATTCTAGTTGCGGGAAATGAAGATAGTATAGATGTGGACATGTGGAGTGATAAGATGTCCTATGTTGCGGTATATTAAGCAAGAGATTGTGTGTTTAGGTATAGTTGGAGGATAGATACTGTATTTGAGAGACTAAATAATGTTGAGTAGATGTATGCAGAATTGTCAACCAGAATAGGAAAATTTTATTCTGCCTTGGAAAAGAAGCCATGCCACTTCCTGAGAAATGCAAAAATATTATATTTTAGGATATTAAATATTATTATAAGTATTATTATCATTATTATTATTATTATTATCATTATCATTATTATATTATTATTATTATCGTAAGTATTATTATTATTGTTATTATCGTATAAACTATTGTTTGTACATGAAATTTACATTGCTTCATTCAATGTATCCTTAACTGTTTATAATTAGTATAGTGTATATCTATATTTGTCAAATATTTATTTGTATTTGTGCTGGTTGAGTGGAAGAGAGGGCCTTATGACCTTAACTCTGCCAGAATAAATAAAACATTATTATTATTATTATTATTATTATTATTATTATTATTATTAATCTGATATACATATTTATTGACACACTGCAGTTTGTCCGACTGTCTGTCGCTGATGCCTGTTAGTAGAATGTCTCAGAAGTAGAAGTCGGCATGAGTAAGATCCCTCAAGCCTGAAAAAATATACCGCTGTGCAAAATTTGTCCGCTATTTCGTGGTAAGATTTTGATTGCGAAGATGTATTAAAGAGCATCATTAAATAAAAAAAAGAAAACACATTCTTTTACATTATTTTTAATAATCATTTTTATCAAGAGCATTAAACACATTTTTATTGGGAGGAAAGGAGATTACGAGTGTTTGAGAATAAAGTTCATAGGAAAGTTTTTGGACCAAAGAGAGATCAACAGACAGGTGAATGGAGAAGACTACCTAACAGTGAACTACGTAGTCTTTATAGGAAGCCAGATATAATAGGCCTAAGTTAAGTTTCGTAACTGCGATGGACAGGTCATGTGGCACGAGTGGGAAATGAAAGACGTGCATGTAATCTTCTTGTAGGAAAACCTGAGGGAAAACGCCGAGTTGGTAGAGCAAGAATGAGATGGGAGAATAACATTAACCATGATTTGAGGGAAGCAGATTATACAGGGAATGATTGGAAAACATTAGCTCAGGATAGGTTTGTATGGAGAGCTTATGTCCGCGCGGCCATGAACCTACGTGTTTGATAGCGTCAGTGAGTTAGTTAAACATATTTTTTATTACACATATTGCAACAGTTATTAATTACAATATAATTTAATAGGAATTACATTTAAGATAAAATATATTGACGCCATGGGGTTTTGACTTGCGCAGTACGACAGGGTCTGCAAGTGATTTATCTTCTGATGACCATCCATCTTTAGGAATGACGTCATGTTTGTCTATTTACTTTAATTACTGGAAACAAATCCCTTTGCTATATTTACTCAAATTCGAGATTCATTTTTACTCTGCCAGGAGTCACTTTCTTATCTCTTCATTTAAAAGCGATTGATTTATTATAAAATTATATCCTTCAATAACATTCCTAAAAATTCCATTTTTAAAATCTGTGTAAATAAAAACCAATTTCATTCTTAAAAATCTTTTTCCAGAGAATGGACAATTTTATAAAACAGTTAAGTAAAGAGTGATTTCCATCTGGTCTCATCCCTTCTTTTTTTTAAATTTAACTTTTAACAGTGTAAATAGCCTTTTGTCTTTATTTTAAATATGCATAGCGAAAAATCTATCGACTCATTCTTCTTAATTCTAATACTATGTTTCATTACAACCCCTCCATGGTGTCTTTACCTTGTTGTGGTGGAGTGGCTTGCGTGCTTAAATGATCCCGAGAGCTATGCCGGCGGTAGCATTGCTGCCGATAGGGACTGGTCGAAGGTGATAAGCCAGACGAAAAAAGTACCTTGGTCGAAGGAGTGACAATCTTTCACCGTAAAAATAGAACCGTCAAGAAATGCGGGCATGGGTTCAACTGGGGTAAGGGATGTATGGAGAGCTTATGTCCGCGCGGCCATGAATCTACGGGTTCGATAGTGCCAGTGAGTAAGTAAGTAAGTATGTTTCATTACAACTGGATTATAATTTTAAAACCTAACACTGGACATATTGCATAATTCAGTTAGATTGTTTTTCTTCAAAACTCAAATCTGGAATTCATATTACTATACATGTAGGCCAATACAATAAGCAATAAATAAACAAACTAAATAATAATAATAATAACATGTAGGCCAATACAATAAGCAATAAATAAACAAACTAAATAATAATAATAATATTAAAAATAATAATAATAATAATAATAATAATAATTATTATTATTATTATTATTATTATTATTATTATAGACTAATAGCTCTAGAAATGGATTATTTACGAAGAAGTGCCAGAAAGTCTAAATTAGAACATGTCACAAATAAGGAAATTAGAAACATAATGGAAGCAGAAGAAAGCATAATTGAAAGAATTGAGGAGAAGGAATTAAAGTGGTTATGACATGTTTTAAGAATGGAAGATGAGCGATGGCCGAAGCAATTATATGAATGGCATCCGAACAGAAAGAGGAAAAGAGGAAGACCAAGGTTAACATTGGAAGGAAAACATGAAGACAGTAATGCAAGCTAGAGGGCTAAGCATCGAAGATGCCCAAGACCGTAGGCTTTGGAGGTTTGGCACGGGAAGACGGCAGCAGCTGTAGAAACCTGAAGATAGATAGAGATTATTATTATTATTATTATTATTATTATTATTATTATTATGACCAGCATCATGGGTTAGTGGTCAGCGTTTCTGACTACTGTTCATGAGATCCCGGGTTCGATTCCCGGTCAAACCGTAGAAATATTTCCTTAAAGGGTATTATTCCTGTGGTTGACCGTGGTCTGTAATTTAAGTTAAGTTTAAGTTAAGAACTCTCCTGGCGCTTCATTATCGTTTATACCCATCGTATCACCGGGATAATAAAACTGCGCCTTCTAGGCGCACGAGCTTCAGAAGTGGGTTACAATTACGCCAATGCTAGTAGAGGAAACCATATATTTTTTAAAAGACAACCTGGTTGCATTAGACAAAAAATATTATTATTATTGTTATTATTAATATTATTATTAATGTTATATCCCATTGTTGAGTCATAGCCTCTCCATTGTTAGGAGTTATTATCGCCTCGCTATGATGGTTGTCCGTTTATGTAAAAGCGGGTGCCGCGCGACAATGCTTAACATGCGGAATTATTATAGTGGCGGTTCGTCGGCCGTCCGTATTTTTATGTAATTATATTTAATATATATAATATATATTTAATAATATTTAATAATTATATTTAATTATATACAAAAAATATGATTATTATTATTAAATTATTAATGTCATAGGCCATTGTTGAGTCATAGCCTTTCCATTGTTACGAGTTATTATCGCCTCATTATGATGATTGTCCTTTTATGCAAAAGCGGGTGCCGCGCGACAATGCTTAACATGCGGAATTATTATAGTGGCGGTAGTCGGCCTATTTGTATGTCTTCTTTTTCTTCCTTCCAAGTATTAGGCCAAGGCCTGTTACGATCCTATAGAAAATTTTCCCTCCGGGAAATTCTCGTATAAGACTTGAAAGCATAATAATAGTCCCTTCGATTGGTTGCTGGCCAAAGGAAGGCAAGACCAGTGATGGGGCTGCCATCTTATAGCCTCTGGCCAGGCTTTTCTGGAGAAGAAAAGAAAATAAAGGAAAGAAGAAATGGAAGAAAGGAAAGACTCCCTAGCCCTCGGATGCCCTAATAGCGTCGGGGTCGAAAAACACAAGAGTTAACCAAGAGAGGTTTGATAGTAAAGTTAATAGAGTGCAAAACACAAGTAAGTGGAAGAAATGTTTTGCTCAGCTTGGTCACCTTGTGGTCGCCATCCACATATCCCCTAGATGAGGACCCCTTAATTATAGTTAATTATATTTAATATATATATAATATATATTTAATAATATTTAATAATTATACTTAATTATATACAAAAATATGATTATTATTATTAAATTATTAATGTCATAGCCCATTGTTGAGTCATAGCCTTTCCATTGTTACGAGTTATTATCCCCTCACTATGATGGTTGTCCTTTTATGTAAAAGCGGGTGCCGCGCGACAATGCTTAACATGCGGATTTATTATAGTGGCGGTAGTCGGCATATTTGTGTGTAATTATATTTAATTATATATGACAGCTGCGGGGAAATAAAGCGAGCAGCCGGACAACCATCATAGTGAGGCGATAAGACTTCACCAAGTTAATTTTTAGTTAACTTACTTGCCCATAGATGTCATGAATGGCATGTGGTCAACACACCTACACAATGAAATACCTAACAGGTAACTAAGGTATTACTAGGACGTTGAGATCGGTAAATTTTCGTTAGAGGCCTTTTTATTCAGGCTTAAGGATCTTTAACGAGTCTAAAAATATTCAGACTCGGGACCCACGGTTTGAAGTCCCACTCGCAGGACTTCCTGCTTGGATTTTTCCATCCTTAAAAAATTCATCGACCCCGGCCGGGTTTGAACTCGCGACCCTTGGACCAGAGACAAGGAGCATAACCACTAGTCCACCGTGGCCTCCAATAATAATAATAATAATAATAATAATAATAATAATAATAATAATAATAATAATAATAATAATAATAATAATAATAATAATAATAATATTTACTCACTCACTGGCACTATCGAACCCGTAGGTTAATGGCCCGCGGACATAAGCTCTCCATACATCCCTATCCTGAGCTAATGCTTTCCAATCATTCCCTGTATAATCTACTTCCCTCAAATCATAGTTAATGTTATTCTCCCACCTTATTCTTGGTCTACCAACTGGGCATTTTCCCTCTGGTTTTCCTACAAGAAGCTTCCATGCTAGTCTTTCATTCCCCATACGTGCAACATGTGCTACCCATCGCAGTCTACGAGACTTAACTGTTCTAATAATAATAATAATAATAATAATAATAATAATAATAATAATAATAATAATAATAATAATAATCGTAATAACAGCACTGTTAGTAGGCCTAACAGTAACAATCGTAATAATACTATTTTTGTACTTCAGAATTCATCCACAATACAGTAGTTTCCCTCACCCCAAGAAATAATTGATATATTTTATGCAAATTCTATAATGATAACGGAAGAATATTGATAGATTTTGCCAGGAAAAAAAAAAACATAATGAGGACCTTTGTCTCCAAGGAAGAACATTCACAAAAGAACTCTATGCAAAGGATCGTGTTCATCCTGTGATGGTGGGCCTATTAGTAATCAGATAGACCATGTGTTAATACAGGATAGGCTCAAGTCTACAATTTTAAATATACATACGGGGAGAGATAAACTTTTACATTTAAAAGTGAGTCCTGGAAAATTGAGTTACCTCATTAATTGAGATGAAATTATTAGTCCCTTCCGATTCCAGTTCTACAGGTTATATAACTAACTCACTCACTGTCTCTATCGAACCCATTGGTTCATGGCCGCGCGGTCATAAGATCTCCATACATCCCTATCCTAAGCTAATCTATTCTAATCAACCCTTGAATAATCTACTTCCCTCAAATCATCGTTAATTCTTGGTCTACCAACTGGGCGTTTTCCCTCTGATTTCCCTACAAGAAGCTTCCTTGTACCTCATTCATTTCCCAATCGTGCCACATGTCCTGTACATCGCAATTTATGAGACATAACTGTTCTTTTTATATCTCGTTTCCTATAATTAGCTCACTTTTATCAACCCTTCTTCATTCGCCAGGCTATTCACCTCTCATTGGTCCAAAAATTTTCCTAAGAACTTTATTCTCAAATACTCGTAATATTTTCTCTACCCTTAAAGTAATATTCATGTTTCACATCCATATAATATACATAATCTATTTTTCATAAGTAATGCCACGACTGATTTCCAATTTATCTAGAGAATTTGGAAATCAAGAGTGGAATTTGTTAGGACTATTTAACGAACAAAATTAAGTTGTTTACTCACAAATCATTATTTAAATGTAGTTATTTTAAAATATTTAGGCCTATATATTTAATGTAAACGGCGATGTTTGAAAACAAATGAGAAGCGATTGGTACGCTTCATTTTCTTCTTTTGTTCATCACTGCAACCAGATCATATTACTTATTGCCAAAGGAACGGAATATTGTAAGAATGCACGAGATAATAATAATAATAATAATAATAATAATAATAATAATAATAATAATAATAATGTTTTATTTATTAATGCACCCTAGTGGAGAAAAAATGAAGCACATCAAACTGTATATTAATTCATTTCTGATATCCTATGATGTAAATATGACATTTATATTTCTCTGGAATGTTATTACCTGGAGAAAAAATACATTTAAGAAAGTGCAAACAGTGGTTTCTTTTTTTGGTGGTATAATCAATTGCTACAAATGTTTTATATTAACTACCGCATGCACTATGTGTTGACATTCATGCACTATATATACAATCTGGTAGCGGAATTTCGTAGAGAGTCTGTCACTGCAAAGTAATGCTATGACCTATTCAGAATATTAAAAAGGAGGTGCTTTTTTTATTATAATAAAACTTTCGTTGGTAAATTCTAGGCGAAACACGACTGTGATTGGTTGTAAATAAAAAATCATTGAAATGTGATTGGTCATTGACTCCCATTTGAGGCATGAGTTATATAGTCAGTTTAACTTTTTTTTTGAGAAGTTGGGATATTTGAATTCAGCCACTTCTTCAAAATTTTCCTCATTTGTCATAACTGTCCATTTCCATTTTATGATGCATTTATTTAGTTTTATTGATGTTTACTTTTAGTCCCATTTTTTTAGTATTACTCAATATGTGTGTGTGTGTGTGTGTGGCCCTTACTATCTCCTCGCTATCGCCTAATAATACTGTATCATCAGAATACGCTAACAGCTTATTAATATGATTGAGCCTTCAAAATCTTCTAAAGCTTTGATGGCATATATATATATAAGAGCACCACTGTGGTCCCGAGGTAGCGTGCTGCCTTGTCACGGAGCGGGCCCGGGTTCGATCCCCGGTCGGGGCAGTTTTTCTGGGTAAGGTTTTTATCGGGGTTTTCCTCACCTGTAAGACAAATGTCAGGAAAACTTTAAGGCCCAAACGGTCCCCGAAATCATATGACCATCATCACCATCATCATCCTTATCATTATCATCATCATCCTTTACCGGCGTGGAAAGCAACACCCACAATTCCCTAGTAAAGCTGTAAGCATAGGATGAGATTGCAGTGAAAGACCTGCCCTCGGGCAAAATTACTATGGATATATATATATATATCTTCTTGTATCTTGTAAGCCCATGTTTCCCTTAACAGAGATTTAGGCGCTCTCCTCCTACAGGGACGAATTTGAACCATACTAATTTAGTTACACTTGTTTTCATATAGATGTCATTTGAGTGGTACGTGGTCAGCGTTCCGCCTCATACTGACATCTAGGAAACCAAGGTAGTACTAGGATGGGAAAAGTCGGTAAATTTTGCTTAGAGGCATTTTCATTCAGGCTTAAGGATCTTTTACGAGCCTCAACATCTTCAGATTCGGGACGCACGGCTTAAAGTCCCTCCCGGAGGACTTGCTCCTTGGATTTTTCTATATATATATGTATAATAATAATAATAATAATAATAATAATAATAATAATAATAATAATAATAATAATAATAATAATAATAATAATAATGACGTAGCCCATTGTTGAGCCATAGCCTCTCCTTTATAAGGAGTTACTAGACCAAATTAATTTTTTGTTACCTTATTTACTCATGGATGTCATGTATGATATGCAGTCAACTACGGTATTACGAGAACTTGATGTCGGTAAATTTTGCCTAGAGGCCTCTTTATTCAGGCTTAAGTATCTTTCATGAGCCTGGAAATCTTAAGTCTCGGGACCCACGGGTTAAAGTCCCTCCCGGAGGACTTGCTCCTTGAATTTTTTGTCCTAAAACATCCATCGACCCCGGCCGGATTTTACCCGCGATCCTCGTAACCAGAGGCACTTTTCCACCATCATACGCACATAATGACGGAATAATTTTGAATGTAAAATTTGAAGATTACTTTAAAAGTAGGAAAAAGAGGATTGTATCTTGAAGATTGATTTTTGTTGGTAAAGTTAGTTATGTAAAGTGGCAGGGTTGTGACACGAGGGCTGTTTTGCCCTTTAAAAAATGGATGTGGGGATGTACCGATGAAACGTTTTATACATCCCCAGTGTAAACAGTTCCGCCTCTCTGTGAATATTACAGCCTTTCTCTATTCATTCTGTGTGGGCAGCATTGTAAACAATACACGCTTTTCTCTTTTATAGAAAAATACAAATTTTTCCCATAAATAATTCCGTATATCTCTACATGTTGTTATAACACTACAGAGTGGCACAAAATTAAAGCGCACCAATTTTATGATCCCTAGGTTTTGTTGAACTAATCACTTATAATAATAATAATAATAATAATATATAATAATAATAATAATAATAATAATAATAATAATAATAGTAATAATAATATTAATAATAATAATGATAATGATAATGATAATAATAAAAATAATTTATTTTTATTTAGGAATATTTCACAGTATAGTGTTTCTCCTTCAACTCAAAGTCTAAAGCATCTTCTTCCCTCAAATCTCTAGCTTCCATACTTTTCTTCACTCCATGTATCTAACGTTCTCTAGGTCTGCCTCTTCCACTTCTTCCATTAGCTTTCCAATTAAGGATATTCTTTGGTATTCTCTCTTCTTCCAGTCTTAAGAGGTGTCCATACCATTTCAAACGTGTTTCTTCTATTTTTCCTAATGTATTTTTTTAACTTGCATAATTCCCCTTATTGTGCTGTTTCTGACCTTATACCTTCTTGGAATTCTTGTCGATCGTCTCCAAAAAATCCATTTCTACTGCTAACAGCTTGTTTACTTGTTTGTTTTTTACTTACTGTCCAGGTTTCGGACCCACATAATAAAAACGTTTGGAAGAGAACTTGAAATAATAATAATAATAATAATAATAATAATAATAATAATAATAATAATAATAATAATAATAATAATAATAATAATAATAATAATAATAATTTAATAATAACAATGATAAAAATGATAATTTATTTTACCTGATTAAGTTAAGATCGTAAAATCTTCTGATCCACATCACCAGGATTAAATTATACACATATTAATAACATAAATTAACAATAATATTAAATTAATAACGCATGATTAACAATATAGAGTACTGTATGTTTTCTCATCTTTTTTCTATTATGGATTATGCGTCAAAATCAAAGCACAAAAGGTTAATTATTACTCACCAATAGCGGAAGTCCCTTGGATTTTGCCATCCTAAAAATCCACCGAACCCGAATATCCGTTTTATAGGAAATTTATCTTTTCAAATACATTTTATAGGGATAATGAAGTGCAAGCAGGCTTTAGGTCAGGGAGATCTACAATTGATCTCATATTTGTGGTGAAACAATTGATTGAAAATAATAACAATCAACAAGTTCGTTTCACATTTGGATTTAGAAAAAGCATATTACACCGTACATTTACAAAAGCTAAGGAAAGCATTAGAATATATGGACATAAACGATACAATTATTAATGCAATAAAAAAATGTATAAAATGGAGTATCTAAAATTAAAATTGGAAAATATCTATCAGAAGAAATTAAGATAGCAAAAGGTCTTCGTCTAGGTTGTAGCATATCACCCACATTATTTAAGATGTTTATACATAAAGCACTGTTAAACTGGAGCAAAAATGTGCAGGAATGGGAGTAGCAGTTGGAGGTGGATCAACAGATACAGTATATACACTGTTATTTTCGGATGTCCAGATAATAACTGCTCAAGAATATGAAGACGTAGAGTTTATATTCGGAACATTATTGGACGAATACGATAACTTGGGTTTGAAAATAAATTTAAGAAAAAAAAAAGGTATATGGCATGTGGAGCAGAAACCGAAGATTTAATATTCGTCGATCAAAGGGGTATATTAGAGGATGTGATGAATTTCAGTATCTGGGAGTAAAAGTAGATAAAGAGGATAAACAAGAAAGTGATATTAAGAACTGAATAAATAAAGGTAGAGCAATAACAGCAATGATTAATGGAGTCTTATGGAACAAACGTATAACTAGAAAAAATAAGTTACAAATATATAATTCAATAATAACAAGTACTGTCACATATGGAGCTGAATTTTGAAATTCAACAAAAACTTAGAACAAAAATGTATGTCGATGGAAATGGATTTCATAAGTAGAGCAGCAAAATGTTAAAAATTAAAAAAAATTCTGTCATACGAGAAAAAATAAATATTTGGTATTTAATAGTAGATTATATAAGATATAAGCAGTTAAATTGGTATGGGCATATACGTCGAATGCAAGAAGAAAGGTACCCAGAAAAACATTGGAATGGTGTCCACCTGGAAGAAGAAGGAAAGGAAGTCCTCGAAACTAGTGGATGCAAGAAATAAGAACTGGAATGAGAAGAGGACCGGAGGACATGTAGTGGATGGATAGAGACGAGTGGAGAAGAAAAATAAAACTTTAGGCACAGAAAGATGTGTAAACATTAAAAATCTGTATATAAATATAAAAAACTTTTAACTTCATCTTGTCTTAAAAGTTCAGAATTTGTTATTATATCATCAGCAGCAATAAGGATTAAGCCCAATGGCCCGTTCCGATCTCATTATAGGTCGAATTAGTCCTTCCATCTCTTCAATGGTCTTCCCAACAATCTTCTCCCTTTTGTTATTATATAATACTTTATTAATATAGTTTTTAAATGAAATTTCAATTTCTGTAATTGCTTGAACATTGAATTTTGGAATATAAAATTTTATTATTATCTAAATTATGTTGATTGTGAACCGAAAGTGCAATTTTCGGTTCGTAACATCAGTGCCGTTATCCTCCTTGAACTGAAAGACTCGTGAACTATGCCAATACCCCTTCTCTATGCATCTACCCCCACTCTCCTTTCTACCTCTCCTATTGCGCTGTTAGTACAGCGCATCTCCCCTTCTACCTCGGAACGCTCAAGTACGATACGCACATTCAGATTTGGATAAGGCCTTCGATCGAGTAAACAGACAAAAAATTATGGGAAATATTACGAATGAAAGGATACCCGCTGCGCCTTGTTGAAACAATAAAGAAATTATATGAAGACACAAATATAATTATAGATACCGGATTCAAAAGATCAGATGCAATCAAAACAAATACTGGATTACGACAAGGATGTAGTTTATCACCCACTTTGTTTAATATTTATATATATATATATATATATATATATATATATAGACGATATTTTAAATAAATGGAAAGTTTTAGTAAATCCGGGAATAAGAATGGATAATAAAGTGTGCATAAATAATCTTCTATTTGCTGACGATGTAATCATAATACAGAAAAATGAAGACGACTTACAGAAATCAATGCATGCATTAAATGAAATATGTAAATTATACGATCTAAAGATTTCTGTAAGGAAAACGAAGACCATGGCTTTTAGAGGAAGAGATCCAGTGAGATCCAAAATTATTTTAGAAAATCAAAGTATAGAACAGGTGTCTAGTTTCAAATATTTGGGCTGTGATGTTGGCTACAATGTGGAAAGAGATATTGACTCCAAAATAAATAAATTTCAGACGGTGTGTGGAACAATACAGAGAACATTCAAAAATAAAATTAGAAAAGAAACCAAGATAAAAATGTATAATGTTATGGCGGTTCCCACAATATTGTATGGATGTGAAACTTGGGCTCCAGTGAAAAGACAGAAGGATAGAATACAGACGGCAGAGATGCGGTTCCTAAGACAAGTAAAAGGATGTACAAGACTTGATAGAATAAGAAATGAGGATATAAGAGAAGAATTGAAAGTACAGCCTTTATTGGATAAAGTCACGAATTACAGACAGAAATGGATTGATCACATGGATGGAATGAGTAAGGAGAGATATCCATTGTTAGCAAGAAATTATCAAGCAAGAGGAAGGCGTGTTGTTGGAAGACCTAGAAGACGTTGGGCTGATGCATTATGAAGTCGGAACGGGCAATTGCCTAATCCCTGGAGTGATGATGATGATGATGACATTCAGAACATGATCATTCGATCGGAACATTTGGTTGGAACTACGTCGTCTGGAGCACGCGAGTGGCGTGTTTTAAGTTTTTGGTCCGGAGGACCAGGGAAAGCCACCCTAGCTTGGACTGAAAGTATGTGTGAATTTGTTTGAGTGAGTATGATGTTTTTTTTATGTTAATAATTATTAATTTGTTTTCTTTTAAATTCAAGAATGATCAATACTGTTATTTGATTATAATTTTCTAATACTTCAGACGTACTATTTATAATAAACATAATTTTTTATATACATCATGTTTAATGTTCAAATTATTATGTGTATACTGCTGTTGGGCATATTCCCGTACACAAGCTTACTTATTTAGGAGATCATACAAACTTCCTTTTTTCCGTCTAGCTTTCATGGTTAATAATAATAATAATAATAATAATAATAATAATAATAATAATAATAATAATAATACAACCAGTTTAGCTAAGTATCATAGATTACTCAAGTGTTTTAGGATCAATTATTGATTGATGTTTAAGTGTTTGGAAAAGAAAGATGAATCAATCTTTGCTTCTTATGGGCCCGGGCAAAGGCTTTGATTGTTATGAACTCAAGGCTAATATATACAATGGAAACTAAAGACGATACACGGCGGGGCAATAAATGGTTTACTATCGCGAGTTTAATATAATAATGGTAAAAAACGGCACTAATGGTAGTAGAACGCGGGTAAAAGAAATCATAAGGCGCAACAATTGCATAAATAATAGTTTAGACGGAATTGAACCCGCGACCCTTGGGACTAGAGTAAGCATAACCACTAGACCACCGCGGCCCATAAAATACCACTACCATCTTTAAAAGAAAGAGAATTTTGCTTGATGGCGTTTAATATTTAGAAACGAAAAGAGAGTAAATAACAAGTTCAGTGGAAATATAGAAGCAAAAATTAAGTTATCTGTACATTAGATCGTATATAATCAATGCATGAAGTGTTAATGACACATTTGGTTGATAGTGTATCACTATAATTTTGAAGGGTTGATAGATAATGAGATAATTGAATTATCTGCGTCATCAAACACAGACCATAAATACTTGTGTATCTAACGTAATGTGCCAATCAGATCTAGCTTAAGTCCATAAATGCAACATGTAATTTTCTCATTATCATATGGGCCTAAGACTGTTTTAAATATTATATATAGGCCTATACATATGGTATGATAAGAAAAATAAATGCCTGGATGGGATTCGAACCCGGATCTCTGAGTCTGTACCTCAGTGTGATATCCATTACACCACCAGACGAATCCAATTCAAACATTTATTTTTCTTATATATGTATTATATTCTCCATTATTACTAGATGTCGAGAGAACTCGGTATTCACTGCCATCTAGTAGCTGACTATATCAAGTAAGCAAATTAAAGAGAACATATATAAGAAAAATAAGTGTTTGAATTGGATATCACACTGAGGTACAGACTCAGAGATCCGGCTTCGAATCCCGTCCAGGCATTTATTTTTCTTATCATACCATATTAAGCTTGCATTGCTCAATGTTAAACATTTAATTATAACATATGTATATATATATATATATATATATATATATTTGCACATTATCTAAAAAAAAAGAATCATTCTTGAAGTAACTTAGAAACTGGCAAAGATGTCAAAGCATGAAATGTGACAAACCTACAGAAGGACTCTATCTCCATTTTAAGAAACCATCCATATAGTCAGTCTCCAAATCCTAGTTATTGATTTCCCTTCTGTCAGAAATACCCTCCCATATACATTCTAACAAATTTCAATTTGGATAGATAATAGAAGGAAAGAATGGAATGAACATATAATTAGAATATCAAATGACGTAGTAGTTAAAATAGCCAGGGACAAATTCCCAACTGGGAAAAGAAATATTGGACGCCCGACTAAAAGATGGAAATATAAAATTAAGGCAATTGCATTGAAGAGGAACAGACACCTTGTCTACATTAGATGAAAGAAGAAGAAGACATAAATTCTAGATCCATCTTGATCTAAGGCTATTTTACAAATTATATATGTCCTGTCCACCGCTGTGATCTCGAGATAGCGTGCTGCCTTGTCACGCAGCGGGCCCGGGTTCGATCCCCGGTCGGGGCAGTTTTTCTGGGTGAGGTTTTTATCGGAGTTTTTCCTCACCTGTAAGACAAATGTCAGGAAACTTTAAGTCCCAAACGGTCCTCGAAATCATATGGCCATCATCATCTTCATCATTATAATCATCATCATCCTTGACCGTTGTGGAAAGCAACGGGAAGCTACCACACTTACAATTCTCTAGTAATGCTGCAAAGCATAGCATGAAAATGCTATGATTGCAGTGAAAGACCTGCCCTCGGGCAGAATTACTATGAATGGATGGATATATGCCCTAAATTAGACTACAGGCCTATATATCTATATTATCTAATTTTTTTATTGTTTTCCTCCTCTATTGTCAAGTATACTTTATCACTTTTGGCAGAGCATATTTGGGTACGTTTGTTAAAATAAACAAAAATAAATTATAACTAACTTACTTTACTTACAGGCACTATCGTACCCAAAGGTTCATATCGCGCTGACGTATATGCTCTCTCTCTCTCTGTCTCTCTCTCTCTCTCTCTCTCTCTCTCTCTCTCTCTCTCTCTCTCTCTCTATATATATATATATATATATATATATATATGCATGCGTGCGTCCGTGCGCACATGCGCTCGTTGATGTGCATGTGATTTAATTGTATATGTCTGCGCATAATAATAAACTATTTGGCTCTGATTTATTCTAAAGGTCCCGATGACGATTATCCTGACTTTTTCGGATTTTTTTTTTCCGTAAGAGATACTGTTTGAGATTTCATTACTGTGATCCATTCATATTCCATTCAATTATTTACAGTTGCATTTGAAGAAAGCTTAATAATAGAGAGAGACAGTAATAGGCATACAGAGCCTACTAATATAGAATCAAAATTTTACATGCGCGCGCACAAAAACACACACACACACACATATATATATATATATATATATATCATCATGAACAAATTCGTTTTAGGCCATGTGGCCTGTACGGTAAACCTAGCGAAGATGGTCTTGATCTTTCCACCGATATTTTGGTCTTCCTTGGTCCCTATGTCCAGTTGGGGTATATTGGAATGCCAAGTTTGGAAGTCTATTTCTTGCCATTCTCCTCAGATGATTTTTCTATTCTTGTTGGTATCTTTGTATATCTTCATTTAAACTTGTTACTTCAGGTTTTCCTCTGATAATAGTGTTCCTTTGGTGATCCAGTCTATTAACTCCTAACACTGATCGTAAGAAGCGCATTTGGCTTATTTGAAGTTTATGAGAGCTTCTTTTATTTAAAATCCAAATTTCACTTCCGTATTTTAGAGCAGCATTTGATGTGATGTTATGTAATCTTAGTTTTGTCTCTGTCCTCATCTGTTTACCAAAATGTCTTCGTATTACCCCATTCATTTTATTATATTTCTGTAATTTTGAATCAATGTCACACACACACACACACACACACACACACACACACACACACACACACACACACACACACACACACACACACACACACACACACACGCGCGCGCGCGCACGCACGCACGCACACACACACACACACACACACATATTGAAGATTTTCGTGGATATAAGTATAATTAAGAAAGTTTTGTTGAATTTTCCGCGTCATGGATTCAAGGTCGGCCTCTGGCCATGGATTCCGACGTTTTGAAATGATCCCACATGCCATATTCTTGATAGTATCCATTATCAAGGATATGGCATGTGGAATCATGTCGAAACGTCGGAATCAGTGGCCAGAGGCCAATCTTGAATCCATGACGCGGAAAATTCAACAAAGCTTTCTTAATTACATTTATCTTAGGCGCGATATGATTACAGAAGTTAATGCCCGATTCACTAAGATCTAGTTCCCATCCTGAGACAAGTGACTCCAGTTCATACCTCTGTTCATTTTCCTTAAATCTGTCCATATATTATATTCCCATCTTAGCCAAGAGTTCTTAATGTATTTTTTCCCAAATGTTTCATAATAAAAGCATTGAAACCCTTTCTACTGCCACTCAACTACACACACACATATTTAGTGTATTGTACACCAACGCGTTTTGATCTAGACGCGATATGATCAAAGTTATTGAATCGTATAAAAATTGTCTTTATTATTGATCATTTTTTCAGACTATTGCTGACATATTAAATCCAAAAATCTCTTATTTAGAGCGTTTAGTTCTCTTCTGCCATTTGCAATTATAATTGGATAGTTACCCCGAAAACAGATATAACTATGAACTACAAATTGTTGGTAAAATGAAAAAAAAAAAACGCATCATATTCATTTGCAGCTATTAGCTTTATTATATCATATACATTGAAATCTCTCATCCTATTTAACTAAAAATATACAATAAGAAATAGAAAGTATATATTGAACATTGATTCAGTTAGAAATGTTTCTAATTGAATCAGTGCTCAATATTTATTTTCCTGTTACATTCTTTGTTTCTTTCTTATTTACACACAATTTCACTAAGATTCTGTTAGAATTCACGGAACTGTGGGTGAATGAATTTGAACATGTGCAATAATTTTTTTTTTGCACTGTTACTAATGACTTGACTAACTGCTTCCATAATTGTGTTACAGATAGAACACTATTCGCTCGAAAGCGAAATTTTAAAAATGAATAAAGCAGGTCTGGAAGAGAGTAGGGACAGTTTTACTTTTACCACGCCGTGACATTCTCCGGTTAGTTCACTAATCCACTGAAAACTCAATTTTAGAATTATTGTTGGTTAGATCTCTTTTCGAGGCAACTATTCTTCTTCTTCTTCTTGTAAGCCCATGTTTCCCTTAACAGAGATTTAGGCACTCTCCCCCTACAGGGAAGAATTTGAACCGTACTAATTTAGTTACACTTGTTTTCATATATATGTCATTTGAATGGTGCATGGTCAGCGTTCCGCCTCATACTGACATCTAGGAAACCAAGGTAGTACTAGGACGGGAAAATTCGATAAATTTTGCTTAGAGGCCTTTCCATTCAGGCTTAAGGATCTTTTACGAGCCTGAAAATCTTCAGACTCGGGACCAACGTTTAAAGTCCCTCCCGGAGGACTTGCTCCTAGGATTTTTCCATCCTAAAAAATCCATCGACTCCGGCCGGGTTTGAACCCGCGACCCTCGGGACCAGAGGCAAGGAGCATAACCACTAGTCCACCGCGGCAACTATTGCATTTTTTTAATTACTAGACTGTAGATATAAATTTCCAATTTATTGTATCACGCACATAAAATAAAATTATATGTACGCTAGAGACTGGCTCTGAACTGAGATGGTGTGGACAACAATTGAAGTAAAGGAGTATGGAATAGCGTGCGGGGGGAAAATTGTGCACAATCACAACAGCGCATTAAAAAATGAAACAAGCTGGTTGAAATGCGTAGCTTTATGTCGCTTTAGAATGCAGATAAGACGTGACATTCTTGATTGTGACGTTGATGGATGCCATGTAATTGAGACGAAGGCACAACTCTCTAATATACTTACCGTGGAGTGCTGCAAGTTTCGTTCTTTGAAAGACAGGTGGCTCTCCTTAGCTATAAACAGCTTTATAAAATCGCCACCATAGGATTTTAGGTTTCTAAGTGATTGAATGGCAGGCTCTATGGATACTCTACAAAAGTTGTTAAGTCCCTCTAAGCACTAAGTACCTTTACTACAAGCTCTCACAACTTGAAGTTTGTATGATACGTGAATTTAATGGGGATTTCCCTTCTACTTAGAACATAAAAACGTGTTCATAGTATACAAGTAATGTACTTTAGCAAATTTCTGTATAGTTATCAATTGATGAGATGCGAATAAAAGACATTCAAGTGGTAATTGAGCCTTCTATAGCTAGTGCCTCTTTTCTTCTTTGTGGTGGAAGTTAGCAGAATGAAGACCAAGTAATATTTCTCTCTTAAGTGTTTCAGTTTGATACAGATTTAACAGTTATCGTGAAAAGAAGAATTACATCCTCAACTGTAGGACACAAATAATGTTTATTTTATTTTATTTTATTTTATCTTAAAATTAAATATATGTTCACACATAGAAATATATTATATATTGGAAATGGGCAGCTAATTATTTTTTATATTTATTTATTTAGCCTCCACTCACCAGTACAAACATTGTCACATTAGATATAGCAATCACAATTAACTCTAATGTTAAATACTAAATGAAGATTCGATCAATAAGATAATATCTGTAGGATTAATATATGTGATACAATAATGTTATTGATAGTTAAGATTAACTAAAACTAATAATAAAATGTGTAGAAGCAAGATAAATTAAATTGTTTAGTAAGACTATCCCCTTCTTATGTACACAAAAAACAAAGAAAAATAATGATAAATAGAAAACTAATAATAAATGAGGGTAATTTAGAAGAAGTGGCTGAATTCAAATACTTAGGAACTATAACACTGAGCAACAAAAAATAATTTTTTTTTTTTTGTCTCAGAAAGAAACATATGCGATTCTGATAGTATCGTTTCTCCTAAATTCAAATATGATATCGGTTTTTCTCCGTCACTCAAGGTTTCCGAGAGACAGAAATGTATAATTTCAAACACTTTATTTTCTACATTCGTAACTACACAATATTCAAACATTCGGACTCACCTAGAAAGTAAGAAATGACGATTTTCTGCTATATTTCCCCTGTGGAGCATCCTTCTTGATGGTCCAGCAGTAATCGGCCAGCATATTAGGATTCCATTTGCCTTAATATCTCTTTTCCATAGCTGAATCCATTTGAGTTAGCTCATTTGGTTTTATTTTACAATGGACAAATGGACGTAAAAAGTTTATTAAAAACATAATTATTTAAATCCATTAATTGAAATTGAAATAAAAAAACTGTGGGTGATGGAGAAATTCCGAATACATATTTGAAAGCACGATAAAAAAAACTGCATTAAGTACAACTATTGGTACTCATGAGACAAAAATCATGTTGACCAGTGTTATTAACGAGAATGAGGAGCAGAAATAAATTAGACATAGACCCAATATTGAAAATGAATGCTATTACGCATTACAGGGACTCCTGATATTCCAATTTCTCTAAAAAAATCATTAACTGAAAATATATAAAACTGCTATTCTTCCAGTTATTGGTCCATTATACTGTATGATTGCGAAACATAGTATTTTTTAATTTAAGGCAGGTGAAAGTATTTTGAGTAAGAAAATAAATATATTTTTGGACCAAAGAAGAGAAACGAACAGACAGATGAATGGAGAAGACTACATAATGGGGGAAATAAAATGGTGAGTAACTATATATACTCAAACTGACCGTTGCATCATCTTGCTACAATAATGGAGATGTTAGAGACATATAGAGGGAAGTTCCACTATAATCAACCGTTTTCACTTACAGTAGTCTCGTTTGACAGCATGTTTGTTATTTATCTAGGGTATTATAGTAATGATTATACATGAGGGCCTCAGGTCTCTGGCCCGCAGAGTTGTAAGTCGCCAGAGGGTAGTCATTAATAATACCGTGGTTTCATACGGAACTTTATATGGAGAGAGAGTTTGTTAAGAAAATGAATGACGCAATGTAAGTAAGAAAACATCATTTTAATAACTAACAATAAATATATCAACTGTTAAAAGTATCTATCAATAATAATGAATGATAACTTTAATGCCCAGTAAAACTAAATATATGGTCACACGTAGAAATTCAGTATATAATGGAAATGGACAGCTAATGACAAATGAGGGAAATTTTGAGGAAGTGGCTGAATCAAATACCTAAGAACAATAATCACAAATAGGAATGAGATGCACAAAGAAATTAAACATAGGCTCAATTCTGGAAATGCGTGCTATTATGCATTGCAGAGACTCTTGATGTCCCAACTCCTTTCAAAAAACGTTAAGCTGAAAATATATAAAACTATTATTCTACCAGTTATATTATATGGGTGCGAAACATGGACTCTTACTTTAAGGGAGTAAAGGAGATTACGAGTATTTGAGAATAAAGTTCTTAGGAAAATTTTTGGACCAAAGAGAGATGAACAGACAGGTGAATGGAGAAGACTACATAACAATGAACTACATGGTCTTTATAGGAAGCCAGATATAATAAGAACAATTAAGTCTCATAGACTGCGATGGGCAGGACATGTTGCGCGTATGGGGAATGAAAGACGTGCATGGAAACTTCTTGTAGGAAAGCCAGAAGGAAAACGCCCAGTTGGTAGACCAAGAATGAGGTGGGAGAACAACATTAACTATGATTTGAGGGAAGTGGAATATACAGGGAATGATTGGAAAGTATTGACTCAGGATAGGGATGTATGGAGAACTTATGTCCGCGCGGCCATGAACCTACGGGTTCGATAGTGCCAGTGAGTAAGTAAGTAAGTAAGTAAGTAAGTAATGCCCATGTGAGTGTTATAAAATCATTACTGCCCGTAAGTTATTATCAGTGCGTTCTATTATACAATAATTACATGTCGTTTTCTAATCATACTTACTTAATATTTATTACAGGCTTGAGATGCGCAAGGAAATTAAACATAGGCTCAATTCTAGAAATGCGTCTTATTATGCATTACAGAGACTCTTGACGTCCCAACTCCTTTCAAAAATCGTTAAACTGAAAATATATAAAACTATTATTCTATTAAATCAGCCGCGGTGTACTAGTGGTTATGCTCTTTGCCTCTGGTCCTGAGGGTCGCGGGTTCAAACCCGGCCGGGGTCGATGGATTTTTTTTAGGATGAAAAAATCCAAGGAGCAAATCCTCTGGGAGGAACTTTAAGCCGTGGGTCCCGAGTCCGAAGATTTTCACGCTCGTAAAAGATCCTTAAGCCTGAATGAAAGGCCTCTAAGCAAAAGTTACCGAATTTTCCCGTCCTAGTACTACCTTGGTTTGCTGGATGTCAGTATGAGGCGGAACGCCGACCACGGACCACTCAAATGACATCTATGTGAAAACAAGTGTAACTGAATTAGTATGGTTCGAATTCTTCCCTGCAGGGGGAGAGCGCCTAAATCTCTGTTAAGGGAAACATGGGCTTACAAGAAGAAGAAGATTATTGTACTAGTTATATTATATGGATGCGAAACATGGACTCTTACTTTGAGGAAGGAAAGGAGATTACGAATATTTGAGATAAAGTTCTTAGGAAAATATTTGGACCAATGAGAGATGAACCGACAGGTGAATGGAGAAGACTGAATAACAGTGAATTACATGGTCTTTATAGGAAGCAAGATATAATGAGAACCGTTAAGTCTCGTAGACTGCGATGGGGGTCATGTGGCACGAATTGGGAATGAAAGACGTGCATGGAAGCTTATTGTAGGAAAACCAGAGGGAAAAGGCCCAGTTGGTAGACCAAGAATGAGATAGGAGAATAGCATTAACTATGATTTGAGGGAAGTAGATTCTACAGGGGATGATTTGAAAACATTGGCTCAGGATAGGGATATATGGAGAGATTATGTCCGCGCGGCCATGAACCTACGGGTTCGATAGTGCCAGTGAGTTAGTTAATTTCCACTTTACAGGTTCGCCCTTAATTCCTGCTTTCCAGATATTCCTACCTTTCCATTGCCCTTCTTCCATATCCTTCTTCTTCATGCAATCATATATTCCCTCATACCACGTTCTTCTGCTTGTCCCCCTCTTCCTTCTGACTGGTACCATCCAATCTATCACCCGTTTAGGCCACTGTTCATCCGACATCCGTTGTACATGTCCATACCACTGTACAGCTATCTTTGTTATCCTATCGATAACAGTCTCTTGCGCATCCATTTCTTGTCTAATATACAGGGTGCTCTAAAATTCCCCTTACAAACTCTAGGACATGGACAGGGGACTGAGTTGATAATGTCTAGACTTAGAAACGATATCCGGAAACTTACCGTTTTCGTGTTACAGCCATTTGAAAACATAATTGCCTGAACGTACGTCACGTGTCTCAACAAGTAATAGCTTCGCGATTCGTCTAAATCGAAAACGTTCTTATCGATTATTCCAAGACTTGGTGATTTATAAAAAAGTGTCATTTTTCGAAATTTTGAAAACTGCAAAAATTGATTGTGGAAGGTGTATCCGGGATTATTAATGCAAGTCATGGTTCAGTTTCCATTTTGTTTCTTTGGTTATTAATGAGTTGAATTGTAAAACAAGTGATGTACTGTGTCACGCCTCAAAAAAAAAATACTCGTAAAAGTGGTAGCGTTAAAAATTTGTTTTCAAACGGCTGTAGGACGGAAACGGCAAGTTTTCGGATATGGTTTCCAATTCTAAATATTATCAACTCAGCCCCCTCTAAAAGTCCTTACGGTTTGTAAGGGGAATTTTAGAGTATCCTGTATGTATTTGTAATATGTTGTAACGTGGATATTTTTATACTTTTGTAAATCATTAATTTTTTCTGCATCCCTTCTTTATGTTGTCCAGCTTCCTGATCTACACTGCTCAAAAAAATTAGGGGATATTGTAGAATAACCTATTAAGACTATGTTTTTAGGAACAGTATTAGATGCAATCACTTTCTATTACTCCAAAAGAATGTAAACAAGAGTTTGAAGTCATTACGTAACCTCTGTACCACACCAGATGTCAAAGAGATCCTGATTAGGAATATGGAAAACAAACAAAGAACATTAACATGGGTGAAAATGTTTCTTTAGTATGGTATATGGTCTCCTCGAACGGCCAGCACTGCCTCACACATGTGTGGCATTGATGCAATGAGGTTAGCAATGAGTTCTTGGGGGATACGTGGCCACTCTTCCATAAGAGCAATGTGCAGCTCTGGAACAGTTGTGGGAGGTGCTGGTCTGCCTGCAATGCGCCTGCCTAATGCATCCCACACATGCTCAATCGGATTTAAGTCCGGGGAGGAAGCTGGCCATTGCATACGCTCGATACCCTCCACTTCCAGCATGTCGTCTCTGTGGCGTCGTGCATAATCGTCCATAAAAAGAAAAGAATCACCTATGGCACCAGCATAAGGCACGACAAAAGGTCGGAGAATCTCATCTCTATACCTTACCGCAGTCAAAGTACCACACTGGATGACGTAGAGGTCCGTACGTCCACCACTACTGACTCCTGTCCACACCATCAATACACCGCCTCCATATGGGGATCTTTCACGTACAAAAGCTGGATTGTTTCGTGTCCCTTTTCCTCTCCAGATGAATACACGCCGACTATCACATTCCACGTTGAATCGTGACTCATCAGAAAAAAGAACTGATCTCCATTCAGCATGCATCCACCCACGATGTTCCTCCGCCCAGTTTCTGCGATCTCTACGGTGTTGTGGAGTTAACCTGGTACACACTATGGGCCTACGGGCATAGAGACCACTTCCATGCAGTCGATTAGGGACAGTTTAAGTTGACACCCTGCGTCCTGTTGCTGTTTGAAGTGTATTTCGCAGTTGAGTTGCATTCTGCTGTCTATTCCGACGGGCTGTTAACAAGATGTAACGGTCATCCCTTGCTGTTGTTGCCCTTGGTCGACCTTGTCCGGCTCTTCTGTGAACAGTATGTTCTTTGAAAATTATTCCAAAGTCTGGAAATCACGCTTTGAGACACCCCAATGGCATGTGCCACCTCTTGTTGTGTCTGTCCAGCTTCCATCCTTCCTATGGCCCTCCAAGCCATTGGTTCAGGTAAATCACGTTGTCGAGGCATCACTGTCCCTAAGGCAAGTCATTCACTAACTGAAAACTGGACTGGATTTAAAAACAGCAACAAAACATTCACCCCCACACCGCCCTTTCACATCAACAGTACAGACACTGCCCTCTGGTGTGATACCGAGGTTACGTAACAACTTCAAACTCTTATTTACATTATCTTGGAGTAATAGAAAGTGATTGCATCTAATACTATTCCAAAAAACATAGTCTTAATAGGTTATTCTACAATATCCCTAATTTTTTTGAGCAGTGTATATGTAAGTATACTTTCTATTATTGTTTATTCTAATCATAAATCAACCATTATCATGGTCTTCTACTGTGAAACAAGTAAATAAATGGCTGTTACGAGTAATATGCTAAAAATTAAACGATAAACGTTGGTCTATATTTAAATAAAAATAAAATGGAACTAAGTAAATTAATAAATGATTATATTTATAGATAATTTTTCTTCGTCTTCTTCACCACGTAGATTAACCTCTCACATTATAGGTACTTTTACGTGCTTAACGCGACCCGAGTCGTACAGTGGTACGACCTGTCGGGAGAGGGATTTTAAACATGCGATAATACACATAATGTTTTACCACACAAGAACGTCGAGGACCTCCCCAATGAGTATTTAGTTCAATCCAAGACAAAACTTAACATTCACTCTCATATTCGTAATTAAACATCGCGAATATCATAATGATAATAATGTTAGCAAGGTGATGTTCAGGGACCGTTTGGGCCGTAACATTTACATTTGTCTTACAGGTGAGAAAACCCCAGAAAAAAAATATCACCAAGGAAACTTGTTCCAACTGGGGATCGAATTCAAATCAGATTGATAATTTATTATCAAAGTATAAAATCTTATAATGATGGAATATTAACTGCTTTATCAAATCGAATTGGTGATGTTTCCTTACTTGTAGTAATTGGTTGAATATTGAATTTTGAATATTGTTTGAACTGTTTTATTTATAGTTATCGGAATTCCATTATTTACTATTTGTTTCCATTCTTGAACAAAGTTTTCACAGAAGCAAGGAAATTATTATAAACCGAGCGATAGCGAGGTTTTAATCATTTCCTCGCTTCTGTAAAAACCACTTCCCAACTCGCATTGTAATATACTATTTTACGTTTTGTTGAACCTGTATTTTATGTTTTAAGTCCGTCGCCGCGGTAGGGTCCATACGTTTCCATTCCGACGACCCGGGTTCAATTCCCGGCGGGGTAGAGGATTTTAAATCTCCACCTCGGGTCTGGGTGTGTGTTCTGTCTTTGTGTCTATATGTGAGAATAAAAAAATAAAGTTAACAAGAAGGAGAAACAGTGTAAAGGAAAAGAGGAAAAGAAAGTAATAATTACGATATCAATTTACAAACATTTGCGTCCGTCACCGTGGCGTAGTCGGTAGAGTCCCTACCTTCCACTCCGGCGACCCGGATTCGATTGCCGGTGGGGTGGGGGATTTAAGTCTCCACCTTGGGTCTGGGTGTGTCCTGTCCTTGTGTATATATGTGAGAATAAAATATAGTTAACAAAAATGTAAAACAAGAAAGAAAGACAGTGTAAAAGTGTTTTTGTTAGAATTTATAAAGTGTAGGTTCTATTGCTTAGTAACTGCGAACTAAGGCGTCACTGATTGTTATAGCTGGGGCTAGGATTTTTATATAATATAAGATAAGATTGCAATACAGTTAGTGCATATTATACAACTGTTTGTGAGTGAAACCAAGATAAAAGACAGAAGTCTAACTTCTCATTATGCTTTTTAACTGTTTGTATGCGAAACCAAAAGAAAAGGTACAAAAATTAAATTTTATAAATTAATGGCTGTTCCTGTATTGATGTATGGATCAGAATGTTGGACGATCACTAAAAGACAAGAACAAAGATTGGATGCAGCTGAGATGAGATTTTTAAGAAATATAGCAGGATATACTCTGTTGGATAAGAAAAGAAATGAAAATATGAGAAAGGAACTAAATATTTTCAAACTTACACACCGAATAATTAAATATAGGAACGACTGGAAAGAACATATTGATAGAATGCCAGAAGAAAGATTTTCAAAATTATTGCTAAATTAAAAACTGCACGGAAGGAGAAATGTTGGACGCCCACACAGAAGATGCTCTAAACAATTTTAACAATTCTGGCTTTCATGAAACCGGAACGAGCCAACAGGCTTAATCCCTGGATGATGATGAAGAAGTCTAACTTTTCATTATACTATGTTGTAATCATAAATATTCTAACCCTAGTTGTAATAGTAGATAGGCTTAATGGTCTAATTGAATATTGCTTATTGTCTGCTGACATTACTAAACGAAGTGAAACGTTCAAACTTGCGTAATGTTCTAACCAGCATTAACTCTTTGCTTAAAAAACAAAGAGAAGGAATTCAATTAAAACTTTCCTGAAAATGTTTTTCTTGGTTCAATTAACGAGAATTCATGCCGAATATTATTGTGTGATGGAAGTGAACGTTGACATTTGATTTTCATTTGTTTGTTTACACAAGCCGAGAAAATAAAACACTGTCGATGAGAGAAGAATCGGCCATCTTGTTTGAATTACAAATTGTCATGCATAAATCTGCATTAGAATGAGTAGTTACACAATTCATTACGTCGTTCAAGTCCCCAGCAGACGATAAGATCGTTGATTGATTTGTGTTCTACATTTTCAAACAGTAAATTCCTTAACTGAGATCAATGGAATGACGTTATTAGATAAATCAATATCTCCATAGTCATAAATAATAAAGTTATCTGCAAAAAAAAAAATCATGTTTTAAAGAATTTGATCTCCGAAAATGTGGCTACTTGGTATTCGTATTCGAACAGTATCGAGTTCAAAACACTCTTAACTTCAATGTGAAGATGTTTAAGGAATTATCATAGTTGATAGCATAACAATTGAGTGTAATTTACATTGAAATTTTCTTTTCCTTTTATTCTGATTCCTTTTTATCTTTAGGAGGTGAGTTGTGTGTATTTGTGATAAGTAGTGCCACGAGTGAATTCAAATTTATCTAGAGGATTTGGAAATCAAGTGTGGAATTTGTTAGAACTATTTAACGAATAAAATTAAGCTGTTTACTCAGAAGTCATTATTTAAATATAGTTACCGGTATTTTAAAATATTTATATATTTAATGTAAACAGCTGTGCTTGAAAACAAATCACAAATGTGAGGTTATGTCCCGCGCCGTAGCCGAGCGGTTAAGGTAGGAAGCCTTGGCGAAGAGCTACGGAACTTGCGCTGGTTCGAGTCTCCATGGGGGAAGAAATTTTCTCATGGTATTTCGGCCAGTATGGGACCGGTGCCCACCCAGCATCGTGAGGCAATTGGGTAGCTACAATAAGTAGCGACTCCAGGTTGAGGAACCAGCTATAACGGCTGGGGGACTCGACATGCTAACCACATGTCACCCCTACATTGGCTGTTGATCATCTACCTCTGTGATTGACACATGTGGATGTGAAGGGCCAGCAGCCGGCTGGTAAAAGGGCAACCGCTGAAAAGTGGAAAGACCCTCAATCGGAATGTATATTCACTGCAACTTGATCATGTTATTTATTGCCAAAAGAGGATCGCAATATTGTAAGAATACACCCTAGTGGAGAAATTATAAATCACATCAAAATGTATATTATAATCAACATTATAGGTTATTAATTTTTTTAGTAAACAACTCAGTTAAATCAGGGTATCTGTTCATTATTTGCTATATGCAATGTATTTGTTGGAGAAAAATAATGATCTGAACTGGCCAGAGTATTAAAAAGGAAGAGCTTTCTTTATCACAAAAGCAGGACATGATAAAGTGAAATCAATAAAGAGCGAGGTGAAACACGACTGTCATTGGTTGTAAAACAAAATTAATTGAAACGTGATTGGTCATTGACTACCATTTGGGGCATAAGTTAAATAGTCAAGTCTACTAAGGATTTAAAATTTAGTCAATGCAGCCAACGTGGATTTTTATACAATTAACTAACTCACTAGCACTAACAACCCGTAGGTTCATAACCGCGCGGAACATAAACTCTTCATACAAACCTATCCTGAACTAATGTTTTCCAATCATTCCTATATAATCGACTTCCATCAACTCATGGTTAATATTATTTTCCCACCTCATTCTTAGCCATCCTACTGGACGATTTTCCTGTGATTTTCCTACATGGAGTTTCCATGGGGAATTTTCATTCCCCATTCGTGCCATATCTCCTGTCCATCGCGCTCTACGAGACATAACTGTTCTTATTATATCTGGTTTCCTATAAATATCATGTTGCTCACCGTTATGCAATCTTCTCCATTCACCTGTCTGTCGTCTCTCTTTGGTCCAAAATTTTTCCTAAGAACTTTATTCTCAAATACTCGTAATCTTTGCTCCTCCTTCGAAGTATGTGTTCATATTTCGCATCCATATAATATAACTGGGAGAATAAGTGTTATATATATTTTCAGTTTAATATTTTTTTGAGAGACGTTGAGACAAGAGTCCCTGTAATTCATAATAGCATGGATTTCCAGAATTGAGCCTATGTTTAATTTCTTTGTGCATCTCATTCCTATTTGTAATTATTGTTCCTACGTATTTGAATTCAGCCACGTCTTCAAAAACTCCCTCATTTGTCATTAGGTGTCCATTTACATTGTAATAATGTATTTCTATGTGTGAACATATATTTAGTTTTATTGATATTTACTTACAGTCCCAATTTCTTAGTGTTACTAAATAGAGTGTGCGTATTGGCCCTTAGTACGTCCTCGCTATCGCCCAATAATACATCGATAGCATAGAATAACAGCTAACTAATATCATAGAGTTGTAGGCATTCTTCATCCTCTAAAGATTTGATGGCATGCTCTAGCATAAAATTGAATAGTAGAGGATGTAGTGCATCTCCTTGCTTTAACCCATTGTGAATTTCAAAAGTGTCCGAAAACTGTTTGCCTACACGCACCCTACTCATTGTGCCATTTAGACACATTCGTATAAGTCTTATTAACTTTTTAGGAATACCGAACTCCAGAAGGATACTATATAACTTCTCCCTCTTAACTCAATCGTATGTTTTTTTAAGTGAACATGTAGTTGTTAATTTTAAACCGCAGTAAATAATATCTATCGATTCATTTTTCCATATTAATTAAAATTAAAAACCAAAATATGGCGGTTGCTTTACTCAATTTTTAATTTCGGGTTTCAGATAAACTTCCACTTCTAAATGTCGGATTTCACTGATAATTGTCGAATACATTTACCTGTTTACGTTAATAGCATATACTGGGTTTCGTTGTTAAACATCGAAAAGTGTGACTGCTAGAGCAGTTTTAAATTTTCGTTTCAGATGAACTCCTGCACCTAATGGTCCGATTTTATTGGTTAACGAACTTGACCTTATATCCTTAAAATAATTGCTGTAGCCCTATGCCAATTTTTATTTGTAATTTTTTTTATTTCAGGATTGTTTCTGTTATTTACACAGGTATCCTCAACCAAAATGTACTTTTTTTTTTCTTCCACACTTCCAGGTCTTGCGTGTCTGTTTCTGTCATATTTCTCTTCCTCACATTGTCTTGAATTCCCTGTATCCTCATTGGATTTGGTCTACCATGTTTCCCTTTTCCAGCAGGTATCCATTTCAATACTTCTTTGTTTGTTTTTGTGTCCCTTCTTCTCATTATATGTCCATACCATCTTAGTTGGATTTCTTCAATCTCTTATACAATATTCTTTTCTACATTCATTATTTAAAGTAAAGTAAAGTGAACCCACAACAGGCCAGGAAGCCCTTGGGGTAGTAGGAGGTTAAGGCTCCCACTTTTTCTAGACAATCGGCACTTTTTTATGTCAGCCGGGTTGTCAGCCCTGCGTGACGGCCGCCTTTACTCCCAGAACAAGCGTATGGTACTCATTTCCGTTAGAGGCTGAGTCGACCCCTGGGCCATAGTGCCACCAGAGGGTTTGGGTCAGTTTAAAATTCCTGACCCCAACGGGACTTGAACCCTCGACCCTCCGGCTTGTAGCTCAGTGCCTTAACCACTACTCTAAGGCGTGCCCCACATTCATTATTTAAAAAATATAAATTTGGAATAAGAATATCAGAAAATAATACAAATTTAAACACCCTATTGTTTGCAGATGACCAAATAATAATTGCAAATTCAGAAGATAATATGCAGAAGGTCTATATGAACTTAACAAAATTACAGAAGAATATGGATTGAAGATATCTACAAATAAAAATAAAAATTATGGCATTTCAAGGTGTAGATTCTGTCAGAAGTAAAATTGTACTTGACAAAATGTTGGAGCTGGTGAATAATTTTAAATATCTAGGATGCAGTATCTCATACGAAGAAGAAAAGGATGTAAATGCAAATATATCAACATTTTTTAGGATTTTAGGGTTAATAAATTCTATCTTCAAGCCACAGTTAGTCCAAAAAACTTTCAAGACTAAAAGTGTATAAAACATTAGCTCTTTCAACCCTTTGTATGGTAGCGAAGTAGGGACATTGAAACAGAAGGATATACAGATACTTAGATCTGCTAAAATGAGATACCTTCGGAGGACTGCAGGATACACACGACTAGATCACAAAATAAATTAAGACATCTTAGTTCAATTACACATGGAACCTTTAGAAAACAAAATTTCTGACTATAAATCAAGATGGATGCAACATGTTCACCGACTCGGAGATCACAGGATACCCACTCAAATGTTAAGCTATCAACCTGCAGAAAGAAGAAGACCAGGGCGTCCACTCAAAAGACTTTTGGATGATATTTCTCTTGAGGCCGAGACAGTAAAAAAATGACCTAAATTCATGAATGTACTATGATGATGATTATTTCTCTTATTGTATTATTTATTTTATTTTGATATTTTTGCCGATCTTCTTAAAAAATCCATTTCTGTGACTAATAATTTATTTATGTGTTTTTGCTTCAACGTCCATGTTTTCGCACCATATAATTAAATACTCTTCACAATTGTATTATATATATTGTATGTTATTTGTTTGTATAAAACATATATAAATGTTGGTCGGGATCAATTTCAGTGTCTACCCAAGATTGGATCTGTGAAGTTCTGTAAAACGTTGTCAGTAATATTTTCATGAGAACAACCTCAAAAAGCTTCATTTTTTCGGAATTCTCTAAAAAACAATAGCATTTAACTGGAGATCCCCAGTCAACTCAATAATTGTTTTAAATGGCTACTTATCTCATGCTTCATGCTCCAAATGACCAATCACGTTTCAATGGATTTTATTTTACAACCAATGACAGTCGTGTTTCACCTCGCTCTTTATCGAATTCTCTTAACCACCTCCTGCTTTTGTGATAAAGAAAGCTCCTCCTTTTTAATATTCTGAAGAGGTCAGATCATTATTTTGCAGTGATTGACTCTTCAGCAAATACATTGAATATGGCAAAATAATGAATAGATTCCTTCCAACTACGCATTTGATAAAATTGTGTGTTCAATAATTGTGTTTTTAAATAATGATTTTACTGAGTTTTTTTACTAATAAATAAATTAATAACCTATTATGTACAGTTTGATGTGTTTCAATTTTTATCCACTATGGTACATTCTCACAATATTGCCATCCTATTTGGCAGTAAATAATATTATGAAGTTGCAGTGGATAAACAAATGAAACATAACCTCACGTTTCTGATTTGTTTTCAGACATCTCCATAACTATATTTAAATAATGCTTTTTTAGTAAACAGCTTAATTTTAACAAATAGCACTCTTGATTCCCAAATCCCTAGTCACGGAGTGACGAGTAAATTTATCGATGATTTGGAAATTACTCATGACATTATTTATGACTATTTAACTCATGTCGCAAATGGTAGTCAATGACCAATCACGTTTCGATGAATTCTGTTTTACACCAATGACAGTCGTGTTTCACCTCGCTCTTTATCGATTTCTCTTTATCAGCTCCTGCTTTTGTGATAAAGAAAACTCCTCCTTTTTTAATATTCTGAACAGGTTAGACCATTATTTTTCTCCAACAAATACATTGATAATAGCAAATAATGAATAGATTCAGTGATTTTACTGAGTTGTTTATTCAAAATATAAATGATTAACCTATAATGTTGATTATAATAGTTTGATGTGTTTCATTATTTATCCACTAGAGTGCATTCTTACAATATTGCGATCCTATTTGGCAATAAATAATATGATCGAGTTGCATTGAATATACATAACCTCACATTTCTAATTTGTTTTTAAACATCGCCGTTTACTTTAACTATATAAATATTTTAAAACATCGGTAACTGTATTCATATAATTAATTTTTAGTAAACAGCTTTATTTTATTCGTTAAATAGTCCTAACAAATGCCACTCTTGATTTCCAAATTCTCTAGATAAATTCATTCCTCACTTCGTGAGTCGTGAATTTATCGATAATTTGGAAATCAATCGTGGCACTACTTATGGTAAATTATTATGCAACAAGTGGAGAATTTTAATTACCTAGGTTGTCATACATTAATGATTGCGACTCTATATTAAAGCGATGCATGGTAGTTGGTAGTAACAACTTGGTACCATTTTCTATAATTCAACGAGAAATCTTAGTTTTAGAGAAGTATATTGAAGGTTGTTAATGGAATTTGTTGTACCAAAATTGTTAAGAAAGAAATAAAAATATATAATATAACAAATTTTAACATTTCACTATATGCTGACGATGTTGTTATAATGCAAAATATAGAAATAAGTAAAGAGTAGGATTTTAAAATATCTATAGAGAAGACAAAAATAGTGGCCTTTTTAGGAGAGGCACCCATAAGGTCTAAAATAATAATATAAAATAAACCTCTATCAGAAGTGTTAAATTTTAATTATCTAGGTTGTGAATTGTCTTCTGGATATGGAACAAGAAATTATATAGACAATAAATTATCTAAATTACGAATAATATGTGGCACCATTCATATAGCACTAAAACTTAAAACAAGGAAGGATACAAGATTGAAGTTCTACAAAACAATGGCGGTACCGGTACTTTTATAGGATGGTGAGTCCTGGGTAACAAATAAGAGGAGTTCGAGTAGAATATAAAGTGCAGAAATTACCTTTCTAAGAAGGACTAAAGGATGCACAAAATTGGACCACATGAGAAATGAAATAAGAAGAGAACTAGAAATATATTCAATAAATTACACACAAAAACAAAGAATTACTCGCAGACTCGAAATGTATCAGTAACTATGTTTTCGGACTCGCAGAAGACGAAAATGATGTTAGGTTTTTCGAGTCGCCTAACAGAAGGGAGATATTCCCACCACAAGCTATGACAGAAGTGCTCGATTCCGTGTGAGCCGCAGGCGCTATTATATCACAAACTGGTACCCTTCTTTTTTCCTTCGCGTGGTTTTATTACTCTTAGAGGTTGTTAAACCCTCAGGAATGCACAGGTATACAAAATTTCCTGACTGCAACTGTCAAATTCGTGAAATAGTGGCTTGTAATTCCTCATTCTGTGAAGTTCGTCTTACATTGCGAGTTAATCATTGTGACTGTGAAGTATCGATACATGCATTATTATGTATCATTATGAAGAAATTAAATTAAAACAATCTACTATAAAATATTTTAATACCTAAGTTTTCGTGTAAGAATTCTCCTAATTTATTCTGTTACATATGCTGAGAGTGTAGTACAAAATCTCAGTGCAGAACTATCACTCCACTAGTTATAAAGGCGTACAATTTATATTTCGGGAACTATAGTAGATTTGGATATACTGGGCCCCCAATTCTTGCTGTACAAACTGCCAAAGGATTTTAATAGGGTGGTTAAAAGGTTCGTATTTGTGCATACCATTTACCATTCCAATGTTGTGGAGGGAACCTACGGACCACATCACTGACTGTTATTTCTGTATGGTCAATATATCTGGTTTCACTTAAAAAAATAAGCATTCTATACAGTATCCAAATTTGCGGTCAGCCATGCGACCTGTTAAACAAAGCAATTCTTTGCCAATTCCAAAATCTCCTGAAAAATAGACATGGGAGGAAGAAAATACATCTCCTGGCTCTAGTTCCTCTACTGATGATGGACCATCCCTATGTGATCCTGCCTTCAATGTATCTCGAGAACCACATTTGATATCACAAGCTGAATTAAATGATCTTGTAAGAGACTTGAAACTAAATAAACAATTGGCAGAGATTTTTTCATCTCGACTTCAGGAATGGAACTTAATATAGCCTGGCACAAAAATCACTTACAGAAAACGGGAATTAAATCTGTCGTCACTCTTCACAGAAAATGAACAGTTGGTTTACTACAATGATATTAATGGGCTAATGGTTGAATTGGGAAGAGAACATAATCCTCAAGAATGGCATCTCTTCATAGACTCCTAGAAATTGAGTTTGAAGCTCATTTTTTGTATTTACGGGAATGTATATCGGTCTGTGTCAGTTGCCTACTCCATTACTATGAAGGAAACATACGACAATATGAGAACCATTTTTAAGGCTTTGAATTATCCACAACATGGTTGGCGGATTTGGGCAGATCTAATAGTAATAGGCATGATAAGAGGGATGCAACCAGGATTCACAACATTTTGTTGTTTCTTGTGTGAGTGGGATACTAGAGATAAGCATAATCATTATGAAATTAGGTGTGGCCATCAAGATAAACTTCAGTAGCAGGACAAAAAAGTGTGAAAAACCCACCGCATGTTGATGCAACTAAAATATTTTTGCCACCATTACATATAAAATAACTTCGTATAGGCAGTAGACAAATCAGGCAGGGCTTTCCAATATATAAGGGCGAAATTTCAAAGGTTGGGTGGGGCTAAACTAAGAGAAGGCATTTTTATAGTTCCTCAAATATACAATATCCTTGATAATGCTGTATTCGAGAGGACTCTCATTCCAGTTGAGAAAAATGCCAAGTATGCGTGAATTTTCTGAGAAACTGTAAAACAGAAAATTACGTAGACTTAGTTGAAGATTTTATGAGGGCTTATAAATTAATGGGATGCAATATGTCCCTTAAGGCACACTTCATGCTTTCACACTCGGATTTTTTTCCACCGAACTTAGGTGACGTCAATGATGAACATGGCGAAAGGTTCCACCAAGTTATTTTAGAAATGGAAAGGCATTACAAATGGAAATCAGTGATCAACCTGCTTGCTGATTACTATTGGCAACTAATCACATACGTTTTGAAGCCTTTGTATCGGCATAAGTCATCCAGGAAGAAGTTTTGCTAAAATTTAAGCATGTGTTGTAACGTAAATACGTATTTATCCCTCTTAGAAAAAAGTATTTTAACTTTTTGGATCTTATATGATTTGGATTTACATACATCAATTGCTTCTAGCATTATTGCAAAAAAATTGAAACTAAGTGCAGATAGGCAATAATATGCGAAATATAACGAAAAAAAATTCAACACGTCCTTGCAAAAAACTGTTGGGTGATAGAGAAAAACGGACATCAAATTCAAAATTAGCGCATGCTAATTAACTAAAATCACCTATTTTCGTTTCTGCGAGTGACAAAAAGTTCAAATTTGTTGCTGTGTGTTATAGGAATTCAACAAACCGCGTCGGATAGGAAGAGCATGTTTAGAGAATGGAAGAAACAAGGTTGCGCAAGATAGCATATCATTATAAACCAAAGGGATTAAGGGATGTAGGAAGTTCTAGGAAGAGATGGAAGGGATAATTGTGAGTTCGGAACAGGCCAATCGCCTAAATCTTAATGTGAAAATGATTATGATGGTTTATTTTACAGCAGCAAATAAGCTACACTATGGCAATATAGAAACTGGGTGAATAATGCAATATAGAGAATATTTAGTCTGTTAAAGTTGGGAAAGCTAAAGTTAATTTTTCATGAAGGGAAGAATTCCAGCATTAATCCAGAGCCTGGAGTTTCCTTGATTAAACACAACCCAGGCTTAAGTTATAAAGCGTACCTTTCTTTGTATGTGTTCTCTGCTTCAATATGCATTCATCACAATAGAGAGAAACGGAAGGTCTGAAACAAGCCATCTTCCCTTTTGTATAAATCATTTCTTTCTCTTATATTTTCTCTCTGTCCATGGCCCTTGGCCTAACAGCCAGCTTTGGTTTCACATCCACATGTGTTATTCTCATAGGTTCTCTTATTTAGGGCTTTTAAAAATAGTTCTGTGGAATTGATGATGAATTTAACTAGATAATACCAGGCGTGCGTTGCTACGCCTAAATAAATGAAATATTAAAGGTTGATTAAATTGTATATTGTACGCTGAGACAATCCAAACATGGCGGTTGCTAGTTTTCAATTTCGGATTTCAGGTAAACCTCCACTTCTAATTGTTGGATTTTATTCATTTTTGGCTTATACCTACCTTGGTTTATGTTAGTAGGATATACTGAGTTCCGTTGTGAAAAATTCAAAATTGTGACTGCTAGAGCGATTTTTAAATTTTCACTTCAGATGAACTGCTATACATAATGGTTTTAGAGAGTCCAATTGTTAATCCAAACAATCGAGGGACTCAAACAGACTCACACAAAAAAATCCTCAAAATCGGTGCAGTTGTTTAGGAGAAGTTCAGTGACAAACACACATACGGAAGAATTATTTATATGTAAAGAACATTTAATAGCATGTATTTATTTTACTTGATGGAGTAACGAAATCTCTTCTCTTCCATTTCACCGGGGTTAAAATAAAAGCTAATTAAAATTTGTATTAGGGCAAAAATGGGTAATTGGAGACAGCTGTCGAGGTATCGGCGTGAATGGAAGAGATCCATAGAGGAAGCGAGGGCCCACCTGGGCAATTGTGCTAATTAAGAAGAAGAAGAAGAAGAAGAAGAAGAAGAAATATTTGTATTAACTTCGGATGTGCAGTCATGTTTCACTAGTGGGAAATTAACAAGAGAGATGGAAACTTCTTATAGGAAAACCAGAATAAAAGCGCCAAGTTTGTAGGCCAAGAATGAAGTGGGAGAATTAACATTAATCATGATTTGAGGGCGTGAATTATACAGAGAATGATTAGGAAGTATTAGCTGCGGATAGGAATGTATGGAGAGTTTACGTCCGGCCATGAACCTCCCGGTTTGATAGTGTCAGTCAGTTATTATTAATGTTAAATTTTTTCTGTAGCGTACGTGAGACGTTCAATAAATAATGCATATGATTTTAATTCTCGATTGCCTTTAATTGGAAATGAACGAAACGTATCATCAATCCTTCCTTTATAACGTCATGAAGTTTCATTGTTTTGGACAGAATTTTCTGATGTACTTTAGTTTTAAAATGGCGGCTGCTCGTGAAACAATTACAAAGCAGAGGGCTGCGATTGAAGATCATGAGAATACAACATTCTTGGTTTATCATCATCATCATCTTCATTCATGGATTAGGTCTGTTGACCCGTTCCGACTTCAGCCCATCTCTTTCTAGGTCTGCCCACATCTCGGGTGCCTTTTGGTTTGTATTTTGTTATTTGTTTTGGATATCTATCTTCATTCATTCTGTCTATGTGTTGCTTCCATTGTTGTCTATATGTATCCATTTTATCAGTTATTGCAAATATTTCAAGTTCCTGTCTTATTTCTGTGTTCTTGATTCTGTCTTCCTTAGTGCACCCTTTAACAGATCTCAAAAATTTCATTTCTGCCGCCGTTATCCTACTTAGGTCTTGTTTTTTATGTATCCAGGCTTCTGAACCATAGAGCAGTACAGGTACTGCCAACATTTTATAAAATTTCAGTTGGGTCTCTCTTCTTGTTTTGTTATTTAGTGTTCGTTTTATCGTACCACATATTCCCTGGAATTTTGCTATTTTATTATTTATATCATTATCATAATTAAATGAAATGTCACATCCTAGATAATTGAAATGGTTCACCTGTTCTATGATTTTGTTTCCTATTACTATTTTCGATCTGATTTGATTTTTTCCTTGGAATGCCATTACCCTAGTTTTTTCTATGGATATTTTGAGATTATATTGTTCACATATATTATGTAGTTTAAAAATATTCCTCTGAAGTTCGTCTTCTGTATTTGCTATTATTACCTTGTCATCAGCGTTTATTTAATCTACAATCCTTCCTTTATAACGTCATGAAGTTTCATTGTTTTGGACAGAATTTTCTGATGTACTTTAGTTTTAAAATGGCGGCTGCTCGTGAAACAATTACAAAGCAGAGGACTGCGATTGAAGATCATGAGAATACAACATTCTTGGTTTATTTAATCTACAATCCTTCCTTTATAACGTCATGAAGTTTCATTGTTTTGGACAGAATTTTCTGATGTACTTTAGTTTTAAAATGGCGGCTGCTCGTGAAACAATTACAAAACAGAGGGCTGCGATTGAAGATCATGAGAATACAACATTCTTGGTTTATTTCATCTACAATCCTTCCTTTATAACGTCATGAAGTTTCATTGTTTTGGACAGAATTTTCTGATGTACTTTAGTTTTAAAATGGCGGCTGCTCGTGAAACAATTACAAAACAGAGGGCTGCGATTGAAGATCATGAGAATACAACATTCTTGGTTTATTTAATCTACAATCCTTCCTTTATAACGTCATGAAGTTTCATTGTTTTGGACAGAATTTTCTGATGTACTTTAGTTTTAAAATGGCGGCTGCTCGTGAAACAATTACAAAACAGAGGGCTGCGATTGAAGATCATGAGAATACAACATTCTTGGTTTATTTAATCTACAATCCTTCCTTTATAACGTCATGAAGTTTCATTGTTTTGGACAGAATTTTCTGATGTACTTTAGTTTTAAAATGGCGGCTGCTCGTGAAACAATTACAAAACAGAGGGCTGCGATTGAAGATCATGAGAAACAACATTCTTGGTTTATTTAATCTACAATCCATCCTTTATAACGTCATGAAGTTTCATTGTTTTGGACAGAATTTTCTGATGTACTTTAGTTTTAAAATGGCGGCTGCTCGTGAAACAATTACAAAACAGAGGGCTGCGATTGAAGATCATGAGAATACAACATTCTTGGTTTATTTCATCTACAATCCTTCTTTTATAACGTCATGAAGTTTCATTGTTTTGGACAGAATTTTCTGATGTACTTTAGTTTTAAAATGGCGGCTGCTCGTGAAACATTTACAAAGCAGAGGGCTGCGATTGAAGATCATGAGAATACAACATTCTTGGTTTATTTAATCTACAATCCTTCCTTTATAACGTCATGAAGTTTCATTGTTTTGGACAGAATTTTCTGATGTACTTTAGTTTTAAAATGGCGGCTGCTCGTGAAACAATTACAAAACAGAACTACGATTGAGATCATGAGAATACAACATTCTTGGTTTATTTCATCTACAATCCTTCCTTTATAACGTCATGAAGTTTCATTGTTTTGGACAGAATTTTCTGATGTACTTTAGTTTTAAAATGGCGGCTGCTCGTGAAAGAATTACAAAGCAGAGGACTGCGATTGAAGATCATGAGAATACAACATTCTTGGTTTATTTAATCTACAATCCTTCCTTTATAACGTCATGAAGTTTCATTGTTTTGGACAGAATTTTCTGATGTACTTTAGTTTTAAAATGGCGGCTGCTCGTGAAACAATTACAAAGCAGAGGACTGCGATTGAAGATCATGAGAATACAACATTCTTGGTTTATTTAATCTACAATCCTTCCTTTATAACGTCATGAAGTTTAATTGTTTTGGACAGAATTTTCTGATGTACTTTAGTTTTAAAATGGCGGCTGCTCGTGAAACAATTACAAAGCAGAGGGCTGCGATTGAAGATCATGAGAATACAACATTCTTGGTTTATTTCATCTACAATCCTTCCTTTATAACGTCATGAAATTTCATTGTTTTGGACAGAATTTTCTGATGTACTTTAGTTTTAAAATGGCGGCTGCTCGTGAAACAATTACAAAACAGAGGGCTGCGATTGAAGATCATGAGAATACAACATTCTTGGTTTATTTAATCTACAATCCTTCCTTTATAACGTCATGAAGTTTCATTGTTTCGGACAGAATTTTCTGATGTACTTTAGTTTTAAAATGGCGGCTGCTCGTGAAACAATTACAAAGCAGAAGACTGCGATTGAAGATCATGAGAATACAACATTCTTGGTTTATTTAATCTACAATCCTTCCTTTATAACGTCATGAAGTTTCATTGTTTTGGACAGAATTTTCTGATGTACTTTAGTTTTAAAATGGCGGCTGCTCGTGAAACAATTACAAAGCAGAGGACTGCGATTGAAGATCATGAGAATACAACATTCTTGGTTTATTTCATCTACAATCCTTCCTTTATAACGTCATGAAGTTTCATTGTTTTGGACAGAATTTTCTGATGTACTTTAGTTTTAAAATGGCGGCTGCTCGTGAAACAATTACAAAACAGAGGGCTGCGATTGAAGATCATGAGAATACAACATTCTTGGTTTATTTCATCTACAATCCTTCCTTTATAACGTCATGAAGTTTCATTGTTTTGGACAGAATTTTCTGATGTACTTTAGTTTTAAAATGGCGGCTGCTCGTGAAACAATTACAAAGCAGAGGACTGCGATTGAAGATCATGAGAATACAACATTCTTGGTTTATTTAATCTACAATCCTTCCTTTATAACGTCATGAAGTTTCATTGTTTTGGACAGAATTTTCTGATGTACTTTAGTTTTAAAATGGCGGCTGCTCGTGAAACAATTACAAGCAGAGGACTGATTGAAGATCATGAGAATACAACATTCTTGGTTTATTTAATCTACAATCCTTCCTTTATAACGTCATGAAGTTTCATTGTTTTGGACAGAATTTTCTGATGTACTTTAGTTTTAAAATGGCGGCTGCTCGTGAAACAATTACAAAGCAGAGGACTGCGATTGAAGATCATGAGAATACAACATTCTTGGTTTATTTCATCTACAATCCTTCCTTTATAACGTCATGAAGTTTCATTGTTTTGGACAGAATTTTCTGATGTACTTTAGTTTTAAAATGGCGGCTGCTCGTGAAACAATTACAAAACAGAGGACTACGATTGAAGATCATGAGAATACAACATTCTTGGTTTATTTCATCTACAATCCTTCCTTTATAACGTCATGAAGTTTCATTGTTTTGGACAGAATTTTCTGATGTACTTTAGTTTTAAAATGGCGGCTGCTCGTGAAACAATTACAAAGCAGAGGACTGCGATTGAAGATCATGAGAATACAACATTCTTGGTTTATTTAATCTACAATCCTTCCTTTATAACGTCATGAAGTTTCATTGTTTTGGACAGAATTTTCTGATGTACTTTAGTTTTAAAATGGCGGCTGCTCGTGAAACAATTACAAAGCAGAGGACTGCGATTGAAGATCATGAGAATACAACATTCTTGGTTTATTTAATCTACAATCCTTCCTTTATAACGTCATGAAGTTTAATTGTTTTGGACAGAATTTTCTGATGTACTTTAGTTTTAAAATGGCGGCTGCTCGTGAAACAATTACAAAGCAGAGGGCTGCGATTGAAGATCATGAGAATACAACATTCTTGGTTTATTTCATCTACAATCCTTCCTTTATAACGTCATGAAATTTCATTGTTTTGGACAGAATTTTCTGATGTACTTTAGTTTTAAAATGGCGGCTGCTCGTGAAACAATTACAAAGCAGAGGACTGCGATTGAAGATCATGAGAATACAACATTCTTGGTTTATTTAATCTACAATCCTTCCTTTATAACGTCATGAAGTTTCATGTTTTGGACAGAATTTTCTGATGTACTTTAGTTTAAAATGGCGGCTGCTCGTGAAACAATTACAAAGCAGAGGACTGGCGATTGAAGATCATGAGAATACAACATTCTTGGTTTATTTAATCTACAATCCTTCCTTTATAACGTCATGAAGTTTAATTGTTTTGGACAGAATTTTCTGATGTACTTTAGTTTTAAAATGGCGTCTGCTCGTGAAACAATTACAAAGCAGAGGGCTGCGATTGAAGATCATGAGAATACAACATTCTTGGTTTATTTCATCTACAATCCTTCCTTTATAACGTCATGAAATTTCATTGTTTTGGACAGAATTTTCTGATGTACTTTAGTTTTAAAATGGCGGCTGCTCGTGAAACAATTACAAAGCAGAGGACTGCGATTGAAGATCATGAGAATACAACATTCTTGGTTTATTTCATCTACAATCCTTCCTTTATAACGTCATGAAGTTTCATTGTTTTGGACAGAATTTTCTGATGTACTTTAGTTTTAAAATGGCGGCTGCTCGTGAAACAATTACAAAGCAGAGGGCTGCGATTGAAGATCGTGAGAATACAACATTCTTGGTTTATTTCATCTACAATCCTTCCTTTATAACGTCATGAAGTTTCATTGTTTTCGACAGAATTTTCTGATGTACTTTAGTTTTAAAAATGGCGGCTGCTCGTGAAAGAATTACAAAGCAGAGGGCTGCGATTGAAGATTATGAGAATACAGCATTCTTGGTTTATTTCATCTACAATCCTTCCTTTATAACGTCATGAAGTTTCATTGTTTTGGACAGAATTCTGTGATGTACTTTACTTTTAAAATGGCGGCTGCTTGTGAAACACGTACAAAGTAGATGGCTGTGATTGAAGAACATAGGAATACAACATTCTTGGTCTATTTCGTTCCTCTGCTGGCATTCTCCAAACCGAACGACTGATATTACTACTTTCTACTGCTTGATCCCCACAGACATTTCGTAAGCGTCTGTGAGTGTTTGAAATGGTCTCCTACTCCGCCGAAAGAAATGCAATCACAGCTCTCTGCTTTTTATGCGTTTTACGAGCAGCCACCATTTTAAAACTGAAGTACGTCACAGCCGTATGTCAGAACATTATGATTCTTCGTGACGTTATGAAGGAAGGATTGAAGATACGTTCTGTAAAGTTTCGTTCATTGACAGATTTTTAGGGCTTAAAAATCCAGATGGCTTCCTTCGGAAGAGAAATAAAGCTTTTGGTCCTGTTTCGTATACTTACGTGGCGTAAAAGGAACTCAAGCATGAAATAAATGGCCATTGAGCGATATTTGTCGGTTCTTTTACGCCCATATTTTAATTATAACGCTGACGGATAGTTGTTAAAGAGGATCATTATATAAATTACAAATACTGGACTAGTAGTATGTCCTTGTGATCATTATCTCAAATTTTTGACCTACAATCCCTCTATCATCTTTCCCAATTCAATTCTTGGGATACCTGCAGGAAGTTTCCATGCCCCTATTTCATTCCCCATTCGTGCCAAATGTCTTGTCTAACGCAGTCTACAAGACTTCTCTGAAATTATGATATATGATTTCCAATAAAGAACATGGAGATCAGTTATATGTGGTTTTCTCCATTCACGTTTCCTCTTGCATCTCTTTGGTCTAAACATTTTCTTAAACACTTTATTTTCAAATACTCATTATGTGTTCTCCTGTCTTAAAGTAAGAAACCATATTTAGCATTCATATAACTGGAATAATCGCTGTTATATGTTTTTACTTTAATTTTTTACAGAAATTGAGATGATAAGAGGCCCTGTAATGCATAACAGCATGATTTTCGAGAGTTGGGCTTATGTTTAATTTTTCTCTGCATCTCATTTATATTTGTGATTATGACTCCTACAACAGTTAAGTCTCGTAGACTGCGATAGGCAGGATTTGTGGCACGAATGGGGAATGAAAGTGGTGCATGGAAGCTTCTTGTAGGAAAACCAGAGGGAAAACGCCCAGTTGGTAGACCAAGAATGAGGTGGGAGTATAACATTAACCATGATTTGAGGGAAGTAGATTATACAGGGGATGATTGGAAAACATTAATTCTGGATATGATGTACGGAGAGCTTATATAATTATTTGTTTAGAATAAATATATCCCGACTCAGGCATTTTTTCCCCATATATTTGCCTTCATTTCCAAATGTCAAAAATATAGTATATAACACTAAACATACAAGCGTTACTGCTATAAAGTAAATATTCTCTTAAAATTTGCTTACCTATTATGGTGGCCACTAGATGGCAGTTGGAACGACTTCCCGCTACCTCTCGTGTAAATTGAGAATACTACATATATAAGAAAAAATAAATGTTTGTGTTAGGATACCTGAGTGGCTCAGATGGTTAGAACGCTAAACTACAGAGTTTGAAATCCCGACTCAGGCTTTTATTTTATAGGCTATAACATAAGAAAAAAATATTATATAGGCCATAACATGATAAGAAAAATAACCCGGGCCTTTGGGTTATATATATATATATATATATATATATATATATATGCTATAACATGATAAGAAAAATAACCCGGACCTTTGGGTTATATATATAGGCTATAACATAAGAAAAATAACCCGGACCTTTGGGTTAATATATATATATATATACTTACTAACTTACTTACTCACTGGCACTATCGAACCCGTAGGTTCATGGCCGCGCGGACATAAGCTCTCCATACTTCCCTATCCCGAGCTAATGTTTTCCAATCATTCCCTGTATAATCTACTTCCCTCAAATCATAGTTAATGTTGTTCTCCCACCTCATTCTTGGTCTACCAACTGGGGGTTTTCCTTCTGGCTTTCCTACAAGAAACTTCCATGCACGTCTTTCATTCCCCATACGCGCAACATGTCCTGCCCATCGCAGTCTACGAGACTTAACTGTTCTTATTATATCTGGCTTCCTGTAAAGACCATGTAGTTCATTGTTATGCAGTCTTCTCCATTCACCTGTCTGTTCATCTCTCTTTGGTCCAAAAATGTTCCTAAGAACTTTATTCTCAAATAATCGTAATCTCCTTTCCCCCCTTAAAGTAAGAGTCCATGTTTCGCACCCATATAATATAACTGGTAGAATAATAGTTTTATATATTTTCAGCTTAACGTTTTTTGAAAGGAGTTGGGACATCAAAAGTATATATATATATATATATATATATGTGTGTGTGTGTGTGTGTAAAGATATATATATATATATATATATATATTTATATCATAGAGAGAGAACTTAATTGGGCAAGGGAAACTTCTAAATTGAGAGACTGATGTTTTCGGTTTAGGTATTATTGCACTAAAACGTTAGAGACTCCCCAGGAACAAAAGAACGATGCAGTATTTCATATTAATGAGGCTTAATGAAGTTTAATGTTGAGAATAATTAATGAAGGGGTGGTAGACAAGGGTAGGGGTGGGGAGTATAAAATCAATATAGGGTTTGCGTCCAGGGGATTTAATAGGGGTAGTTAGAGGGTACCTGCAATGGAGATTAATAAATTACTGCCCACAGTTGTGTCGGACAATCCACAAAAAGCGACATCTGCATCTTATCCTGCGGGCTTTTTCACACATCGCTTGTTTGTGCGATCATTAATACTGGTCGTCCACAAATTGACATCACACATCTGTCAGCTCACGAATTATTCCTCATTTCTTCGTGTTCTGGTTTAACATAAATCTGTTTGAACTCGACATAATGTAAACTAATTGCATCATTTTATTAACTATGTGGTCGTCAGAGCTCTAATTCCAGAGTCTAAGTGATGTAATATTACTAATAATAATAATAATAATAATAATAATAATAATAATAATAATGATATATCTCGATTGTTTAATGTCTTTGACATCGGTCCATCCAATCTCCTGGTTGTAGATGTTTCTCCTTCATGAATAAATATATTCCCTGACTCCAGGAAGTTTTGGGCCATCCTCTGCCTCGTCTTCCGTATGTTTCCATTCCAAAACACATTTTGGTAGTCGATCCTCTTCCCTTTGTATAATAATAAATAATAATAATAATAATAATAATAATAATAATAATAATAATAATAATAATAATAATAATAATAATAATATCCTCAACTCATGTCCAACTAAGGTCGGGTCGGGGGTGAGATGAAATGAAACCCCCATATATAGTGGTCAGTGAATGACAAGGGTGCTGGCTGACCACGCCTGATGTACCATCACGGGGACAGATGCATTAAATGAAACGAAATGGATGAGATGAGTATGGAGAGATGCTGGAATGAAATTGTGGCAGGGGAAAACGGGAGAAAACTCCGAGCAAAACCTGTTCAAGCTCCGGTTTGTCCACCACTAAACCCACATTGAGTAACCGAGACTCGAACTCGGGACCTCAGCAGTGAGATGCGAGCGTCTAACCGCTTGCGCTACGGAGCCGCTATAATAGAAATAATAATAATAATAATAATAATAATAATAATAATAATAATAATAATAATCCATCCATCCATAGTAATTCTGCCCGAAGGCAGGTCCTTCACTATAATCATAGCATTTTCATGCTATGCTTGCAGCTTTACTAGGGAATTGTGTAGGTGTGGTAGCTTCCCGTTGCTTTCCACACCGGTGAAGGACGATGATGATAACGATAATGGTAAGGATGATAATGATAAGGATGATGGCCACATGATTTCGGGGACCGTTTGGGCCTTAAAGTTTTCCTGACATTTGTCTTACAGGTGAGGAAAAACCCAGATAAAAACCTCACCCAGAAAAACTGCCCCGACCGGGGATCGAACCCAGGCCCGCTGCGTGACAAGGCAGCACGCTACCTCGAGACCACAGCGGTGGACATAATAATAATAATAATAATAATAATAATAATAATAATAATAATATTCTTTTTTTTATTAATCGCCAGGGCGTAGAAAGCAGTAGGGCTTAGTAGATTAATTGGACATAGGAAGATGTTATGAAACATAAAGTATTATTATTATTATTATTATTATTATTATTATTATTATTATTATTATTATTATTATTATTATTGTTAGTAGTAGTAGTAGTAGCAGTAGTACTAGAGTGGTAAATTAGTATATAAATTATTTGCAAATTTTAAAAATTATTTGACAAATTGTCTGTAAGTTAAGAAATGAAGTAAGTACAATTTCGTGATTTAATCAGTTGCAAGATTGTATCTTAAATTTCTGGGGTATAAAAGTTGGATAGGGTAAACTATAGGGTTTCTTTCCTTTATACTATCCTGTCCTGCCATCTAGTATCATTTACGTGAAACATTCTATTCATTCAATTTATTTAGCGCTTTAAAACCTGCTTTAACTCCCATTTTAACTGTATCTCCCTAAGATTAAGAGAAAGGGAGGGGAAATCATGTTTTAACATTGGCAACATGCCATACCTACTGTTATTCCAAAACAGCTGTTAGAAAGTTGTATCGATACGTGCAGAGAACTACATTACCTACGAGCTTTACGTTTATTACTCGTTTTCTCGTTTAGAAAGATATATTATTACAGGGCTTGTGTTTCTGTGAGTGTCTAAGGGTAGGAAGTAGAGGGTTGAAGGGGGTTATGCCATCTCCAACATCTTCTTGCGCAAAACTACGACCAAGTAAGCTAAATGGAGTATATGCAAATTTCTACTCCTCTTGGTTTTCATCCCTTTTCTCGTGTTGGTGTGTCTCTCTCGCTGCTTTTTCCCCCTTTATAACACGTAACGAACCCTTCCTCAACTTAACCTCCCTCTGTCATTCTCTCTCTACACCCTCATGTATATGGATGAGATCCACCCTTCCCCGTGACGGGGGTGCGCTTGGCGATGAAGTCCACGCTTTAAGGAAGATGAAAATGTGCAGCTTTATTTTGTTATTTCCAGTACGTGACAGCATTTGTCTTGCAATTTTTATTCTCACTTCTTATATCAATTAACTTTCTATCAACCCTAACCTCTAAAATTGCTCACTTTTACTTTAGTATCATCAGCATATTAGGAGGTTTTCTTAGCATTGTATTTTTTCAATGGGAGGGATCTAGCCTACCGCATCAACCTCCAACCTGGGGGACCAGGGGTTTTTTTTTTCGGGTGTCCATCCTTAGATCAGTTGCTTTCCCTACAGCCAAGAGCCTGATGTGCCTTCAAAAACAAACTAAAAAATTATTTAATAACAAACTAACTTATACACCTCACTGATAGTATTCTTTTAACAATTAATACATTTAATTATTTATGAAAATAATATTAAGATTAACAAATATTTTCTTTTGTTTTGTTTTAAATATTGTATAATCGTAAAATTAGTTTTCTATATCTCATTATTTTCCTTTGTTTTTATATACATTAGACAGGGACAATTAATGTCTTGCTTGTATACATTTTATTATTAGTTTTAGTCTTAATTTTAACTAACATTAACTGATTGCATTATATATCGTAATATAATAGATATTATCTTTTTGGTCAAATTTTTACTTAGTATTTAATATTAGAGTTGGTTGAGATTGTTATATTCTGATGTAATATATGTTTGTCCTGGTGAGTAGAAGAGAAGGCCACATGGCCTTATCTCCACCAGGCTAAATAAATGTAATCTAATCTAATAAGGAAGATTTTGACAGAAAAAATATTTAGGAATTAAAATAAATAAAAATGGAAGTTATGAAGAGGAAATGAGAAATATAAATAATAAAAGAAAATTTGTAATTGCTCGCCTCAATGGAATATCGTGAGATAAAAATGTAAGTAATAAAAATAAAATTAATATATATCATACAATTTTTTAAAGCGTCATTACTTATGCAGCAGAACTTTGGCCATTAACAACAAAACCAAATAAGTATCTTTTGGCAACGAAAATTGATTTTGTACGAAGGGCCGCAAGAATTTCAAGAAGAGAAAAAAAATAGAACCTCAGTTATAAGGGAGAAAATGAAGATTGAATACACTACTTTAGATTATATTAAAACTCAGCAATTAAGATAGTGCGGACATGCCTAGCGAATGGAGGAGGATCAGCTACCAAAATGTATTTTGGAATGGAAAATCCTGAGGGAATACGAGGCAGAGGAAGACCTAAAACCCCCTGGAGTCAGGAAATATATTTGTATATGAAGGAGAAACATCTACAACCAGGAGATTGGATGGACCGACAAAAATGGCTATTGGGAAACGGACGATGTCAAAGACATTAATCAACCGATGATCTATATACGTATCTATCTTCAACCTAAAAGAACAACATTCAAATTATTATGTGGTTAATAAGACTAGCAGTAGTATGCCCTTTTATCCCTTAGATTTTTCCATTCTAAAAATTCATCGACCCTGGGCGGGTTTGAACCCGCGACCCTCGGAACTAGAGGCAAGGAACATAACCACTAGACCAATCGGCCGACACATGGTACATAAGAGACGTGAAATGGTACATTGTTTTCGTTTGTTATTTTCAATCGTAGAAGAGTCTTATCTCAAATTAATGGATAAAAAATAAAATAAACATTTTCTCATCATAATCAGCATTTCATATCATAAAAATTAAAACCAGTTAGCTTTTCTTAAAAACAAAGGAGCTTGAGAAACACAAACATATGAAAACACATTCTATTTGATACTGTAATTGATTCCACACGCAATACATACTTAGAAGTTAAAATTTCTATAAATATTTTTAAAATACATTACGAAACTCGGTTGAGGTCACTATGTTAAAGTTTTAAGAATCGTAAAACAGTTATAAAATAAAATAAGTTAAAATACCTTCTTAGGTTAAATCCGTCGTCCTCAACTATTAAAATATGTGATCTTTATGTGAAGGTATTTTAACTTATTTTATTTTATGACTCTCCACCTCAACGGTTTTAACAATGAATTTTATTAGTATTGTAAAACAGTACCTGAAATCTCAACGTCCTCAATAATTTGCAGTGTTGTTTTATAGGAGGCCTTTCGATAACCTAAGTATCATCATCTCCTTTCATTTTGGTACTGACTGTTGTTGGTAATTATTTTGTACATAGGATTTATATTGCTGGGTATGTTCTCATTTAGCAGGTGTTTATTTATGGTTTCCTTCATAATTTCTAATTCTTGGAGAACGTTGATTTTCGATGTATCTTTTTTCTATACAGGATCGATAGTACATTGTCTCTTGTGTTGAAATGATGTCCTGCTTCTACTATGTGTTTTGAAAAACTGGATTTACCTCATTCTTCAGGAAATCTCTAAATTAATTTACAATTCTTAAAATTTCTATAAATAATAATTAAATAAAAAGACGAGACGTTTAACAGAGAGTGTTGCAGAGAATAGGGATGTATGGGGGAGAAAAATGTACAGTGACTTTGGGAAAACTACTGTATTATAGAAAAAATCCTAATAATAATATTAATAATATTATGCAATGGAAATGGAAATAATGCAGGCGCATAAAATTTTTATCGAAAAAATGTGAAAGGAAAAAGTTTGTTGAATTACATGTACCTTATGCATTGTGTCAAAATGAAGCCAATACTAAGGATCATTATGAAGTTATGCACGAATAAACTTCTGTACAACATTTTTTTCCCCGAGAAAAAAAACATAACAATAAAGCAGTACTTAAAATCTAAGAACTTCCATCATTTTCCCCCTCTATATTGCAGCTGTTTCAAATACGAGTACAATCGTTGCTATTTTTGTAGCAGTTGAGTCTGTGAACCTAGCGATCTGTTGTTTTTAAGCTGTTTCAATATGACCACAATTTTATAAACTATCTTAAAATAATACTTACATTGTAAAGCATTTTATAGCTCAGAAATATGACATGAAGTTATCTACTTCAAAAATTAAATTATTGGGAATTTTGAGTAAATATATACTATCTATCTATCTTCTGGTTTTTACAGCTGCTGTCGTCTTCCCGTGCCAAACTCCAAAGCATACGATCTTGGGCATCTTCAATGCTTAGCCCTCTAGCTTGCTTTGCTGCCTTCATGTTTTCCTTCCATGTTAATTTTGGGTCCCGCGCCGTAGCCGAGCGGTTAAGGTAGGAAGCCTTGGCGCAGAGCTACGGGACTTGCGCTGGTTCGAGTCTCCATGGGGAAAGAATTTTCTCATGGTATTTCGGCCAGTATGGGACCGGTGCCCACCCAGCATCGTGAGGCAATTGGGTAGCTACAATCAGTAGCGGCTCCAGGTTGAGGAACCAGCTATAACGGCTGGGGGACTCGACATGCTAACTACATGTCACCCCTACACTGGCTGTTGATCATCTACCTCTGTGATTGATACATGTGGATGTGAAGGGCCAGCAGCCGGCTGGTAAAAGGGCAACCGCTGAAAAGTGGAAAGACCCTCAATCGGAAATCGGTTAATTTTGGTCTCCCTATTTTCTTCTTTCCGGTCGGATGCCATTGATATAGTTGCTTCGGCCATCGCTCATCTTACATTCTTAAAACATGTCCTAACCACTTTAATTCCTTCTCCTCGATTCTTTCAATTATGCTTTCTTCTGCTTTCATTATGTTTTTAATTTCCTTTTTGTGACATGTTCTAATTTTGACTTTCTGGCAATTCTGCGTAAATAATCTATTTCTAGAGCTATTAGTCTACTCTTGTAGTACTTACTGATTGTCCATACCTCACTTCCATACATTGCAACAGATTCCACCAATGTTTTACCAATATTTTTTTTGTGTCTTTCCAAATATGCTTATCCCACCATGTGGAATTTAATTATGATATTATTTTGCTACTCAATTCAATTCTATGTTTTATGTTCTCTTTGCCTATACCTTCAATGTTATCCATAATTATTCCCAAATATTCAATTCGTTTCACTTGCTTTATTTGGATTCCTTCTCGCAATATTAACTTTTCTCTGTCATTGCTATTTATTGCCAGATATTCCGTTTTGTTCTAAATTTACTCTGAGACCCCATGATTCACATGTGTTTTTCAACCTTTTTATCATGAATTCCATATCAAATTTGTCTTGCGCTAAAACCAGTTGATCATCGGCAAATTGTAATGTCAGCAAAATATATACGAATGGTTAAAATAGAAATAAATGGACATATAATAGAACAGGTATCTAATTTTACCTATCTTGGAAACATAATTAAAGAAGATAAAAGGGATATAGATATAAAATTAGAAAAAAAAATATTAAAAGGCATAATAAAAAGACATTTTGAAAAATCAATGTTAACAGAAATCATATTAAGATTACATAATATTATTTCAAAACCAGCACTTAAATATGGAAGTGAAGTTTGGGCCCTGAATCAGAGAGATAAAAATAAATTGGAAGTAGCTCATATGATATTTTTGAGACCACTTCTTGGATTCACAAGGTTAGATCATCAAATCAATATTGTTATCAGAAAAAAATGAAAGTCGAAAATATGATAACTGGTATAACAAAATTTCAACAAAATTGGAAATAACATGTTTTGAGGATGGAATGGGGAAGATTAGCCAAGCTATCTCTACATTATCAATCGAACGGAAAGAGCGATTTGGGAAGAATGACCTAGATGGATTAGCCAAGATCACCTTGAGTAAACTACAGACGACAGATCCTACTAAAATTTTCATGATGATGATGATGATGAAAAGCATTTTATTAATTTTACACCTGTACATTTTGGGCTAGAAGTTACCACGCTCACATCAGATTCCGAGATTCACGTGTTCAAACCCGGCCGGGGTCGATGAAAATTTTAGGGCGTAAAATTCCTGAGTATCTGTTCTTTCATAAGAGAACTAAAACTATTGGTCCTGTGTCATAGATTTACAGCAAGTAAAAAGAACCTGAAGCCTGAAAAAAGACCACTGAGCAAAATTTGACGGTCATTTTTCGCCTGTATTCTAATTATAACACCGTAATGGTCTTGTATAAGTGTAGCAGTGGGCCGGGGTTAGATCCTCTATCGGGAAAAGTTTCCTGGGCGATGGTTTCTTTTGGAGTTTTTGCTCACTTCTAATCTAAATTTCAAGACATTGTTGATTTCTCCATCGTTTGTTTAGGCTTTCTTCTGCCTCTGTGTCCTTAAGGCTGATTGAGGGAATATATTTTTGGTAACGATTTTAATCCATTCTCTGGAGGTGATTTAACCAATTCTTTTGATATGTTTGGATACCTTATACTATGTTATGAACTTTTAGCCTTTCACTAATATCAATATTTCTACTTTTATCTACTCTACTTAGACCAAAAAAAAAGGGACGTAAATGTTACACATGTGCAGCTCCAAATTTGATTGTTTGTCTGGAAATTAAAATCCAGTGATCGTTGCTATATTTAAGGAGACTTTTGCCGTTATATTATTGGCTCGGTGGTCTAATTGTTAGATAAATTCAATATAGGCTTAATTCTGGAAATGCATGCTATTATGCATTACAGTGATTCTTATTCCAATTTCTGTCAAAAAAAACTGTAAATTAAAAAAATATAAAACTGTTATTCTCCCAGTAATATTGTATGGCGAAACATGGACTTACTTTAAGGGAGGACAAAAGATTATGAATATCTGAAAATAAAATTCTTAGAAAAAAATTGGACCAAAGAGAGATGAACACACAGACGAATGGAAAAGACTTCATAACAGTGAGCTACATGATCTTTATAGGAAGCCAGATATAATAAGAACAGTTAAGTCTCATTGACTGCGATGGGCAGGACATGTGGCAGGAATGGGAAATGAAAGATGGGCATACAAGCTTTCTGTAAGAAAACCAGAGGGAAAACGCCCCGTTGGTGGATTAAGAATGAGGAGGGAGAATAACAGTAATCACGATTTGATGGAAGTAATTTATACAGAGGATGATTGAAAAATAATAGCGCAGGTTAGGGATATATGGAGAGCTTATGTCCGGGCGGCCATGAACCTATGGATTTGATAGAGCCAGTGAGTTAATCAACATACTACAAGGAGATGCATTTACTATATTACATAAGAGAACCTTGCGAATAATCTTTGGTTGGCTGATCAATGTGGATCTTAAAATAATTGTGGTAAGATATGGAGAATATTGGATATCATAGTCTTACGTGTTTGAATTGCGCTGGCTGGGCGAGAATTGCTAATTAGAGGGCCCGCACAAACCGGCGGAAATGTCAAGAGTGTCTTACCAGACGGTTCTACCGGTGTCTACCTCCCCTTTCGAAAAATATCTCGGAAGCTATTTCTAGAAATTTCCTCGCATCTATAAAAGAGGGACCGGAGGCGAGACACCAGTTAGTCTCGCATTGGATAGTGACAAGTTAAGTGAACGATACATTGTGGCGAACTTATTCACTATTTGGCATCGTTCTCCTAGAATCCTACAGAAAACCGACAGGAGGAACACAATGCTTTAACTGCCAAGGATTTGGACACATAGCGAAGCACTGTTTCAGGGCGACGAGATGTGTCCGGTGTTCAGGAGAACACAGAGTAGCAGAATGTGACCAGACGACACCTAAATGCACCAACTGCAACATGGAACACGCGGCGAGCCATCGGCAATGTCCAGCGTTCCAAAGATACCTACAGTCCAGACAACCTAGGCAATATCAGACCAGGCAGAAGATCACAGTCAAGCCTAGTCCAACAACTATCCCAACTGAACCTAGTCCAACTACACCTACAAGAAACCCGGAATCCATCCCCACTCCAAGCATCCCATCTTCCCCAAATTCCTCTCTCCAACAAATCCTAACCCTTCTCACAACTATCCCAAATTCCTCCCTCCAATCAATCCTAACTCTTCTCACTACAATCCTACAAAACCCCGAACTTCTCCAAGTCATACACACCCTCATTTCCATAAATTAAATCAACCAAAACTTAAAAAAGTTGAATCGGGACACCTTTTCAACTCCAACCTCATGACTACACAATAAAGATAAAAATAAATATAAGAATGGGTCAAAGCGCACCCAGGCGCTGGTACCAATAAATTATCAACATCAGAGCTCAAGTGCTTCAGCAGTGACTGGAAAATAGTTGTGACTGTGATAAAGATTAAAATAAGATTAATTGTGAGCTGTAAATTGTATTTAAAGTTTACTGATAATTGTGAAAGTAAATAAAGTGTTAAGTGAGGTTTTAAATAAATTCATTGTCTTCAATTACGCCAAAATATTATAAAAGAAAAATCCTGCCATCCTAGCGACAATACCATGCATCGTTTAACTGTAGCGATCGGCTCATATGTCAAATAGAAAGTCAGTTGAGAGACAGAGAGGTTCAGAGGAACTGAAGAAATTGTTAGCACTCGTGCAGTTTGAAATAAATGGAAGGTGCTGTAGCCTCCACAGCGTGAAAATGAAAGCTGCCGATGTGATTTGTTGTGTCGTACGCAACAAAAATACACAATCTTTTTCTTTTGTTATTGTGGGCATAGATTCTTAGCAGTTCGAAGGTGACTAAAGTCAGTGGCGGCATTTCTTCCAAACCAATAACTGTGAACTATGTTATGGTTCTTTGCCATTTCAGTCAATCTAACTTAACGCCAGGAGAACACCGTCATGTCAATCATTATCTATTTAATATATAAAAATTAATGTTTGTTTGTTAATTGGTTGGTTTGTTTGTTCGTATTTTATGCGCGGCCATCCGATTGATCCGATTGTGATGGGGCGTTTTGCAAAATGTTCAGGAGATTCCTGGGATGAACATAGGCTATAAGAGAGTTGTGATACTCAACTCCTACACCCTTAAAAATCGCCCTTTGTAGTGGAAAACGTGAAAAAAGTAGCTCTTTCGACGCTTAAATGGCTTACGTTGCCTAAACCATAACAAATATACAAAATTAATGTATGCAGAATTGAATATCTCAAAAAGCTCTATAAAAAGTCCCGGACAGCATATGTTTATCTCTTACGGATAACTCACAATAACCATTTTTGTCCTTCATTGATGCCAAGAAGATCCAGACAAGTACGTAGATTCCTGTGTAAGCATAGCAGCACATGGCGGGTATTCTTTTACGAATAACTCACAATAATGAATTTTGTCTTCTAGCTCAGTTATGCCAAGAATATCGAGATAAGTAGATTCCCAGGCAACACCGGGTAATCAGTAAGGGGAATCTTAAAATAATTACGATATACATTTATAATTATTTATCATTATACTTATTCAACAAATCATAAGAAGTACACTAATGTTTGTCTTTCATCTCATTTATGCGAAGAAGATCGGGATGAGTAGATTCCCGGACAAAGCCGGATAACCGCCGGTATCTAAAAATAATTACGATATAAATTTGTCCTTTTACTTATTCAACTAAACATCAAAGCACATTAATTTAAATTTATTTAGGCGTAGCAGCGCTCGCCGAGTATTAGCTAGTATTTATATAAAATTAACTGACAGCCTGACAGTATTACTCCAAGCGCGACAGACCTAGAAGGCCCTTGGCCTACCATCCGGCTGCTGGCCTCACATCCACATGTGTTAATCACAAAGGTAGACGATCATCAATCCAGTGTAGGGGTGACATGTGGTCAGCATGTCGGATTCCCCAGCCGTTATATCTGGTTTTCTCAACCTGGAGTCGCCACTTATTGTAGCTATCCAAATGTCTCACGATGCTGGGTGGGCATCGGTCCCATACTGGTCGAAATTCCATGAGAAAATTTCTTCCCCGTGGGGACTCGAACCAGCGCAAGTCCCGTAGCTCTGCGCCAAGGCTTCCTGCCTTAACCAGTCGGCTACGGCGCGGGACTGACAACCTGACATTTCAACCATCCATAGTAATTCTGTCCGAGGGCAGGTCTTTCACTACAATCATAGCATTTTCATGCTATGCTTGCAACTTTACTAGGGAATTGTAGGTGTGGTAGCTTCCCGTTGCTTTCCACACCGGTGAAGGATGATGATGATAATGATAAGGATAAGGATGATGATGATGATGACCTTGCGATATCGGGGACCGTTTGGGCCTTAAAGGTTTCCTGACATTTGTCTTACAGATGAGGAAAAACCCCTATAAATACCTCACCCAGAAAAACTGTCCCGATCGGGGATCGAACCCGAGCCCGCTGCGTGACAAGGCAGCACGCTACCTCGGTGGACAACCTGACATTACATAAATTAATAAACATCATAACACTACACTGACACACCTTCATGGACACGTATGTATACTATAGTTTGTCCGTGGAATCTGTAGAGAAATTCCATTACACATCATGTATACTATAGTTTGTCCGTGGAATCTGTAGAGAAATTCCATTAGACATCATGTATACTATAGTTTGTCCGTGGGATCAGTAGAGAAATTCCATTAGACATCATGTATACTATAGTTTGTCCGTGAAATCTGTAGAGGAATTCCATTAGACACCTTTCTCGCTTGAAGCTCATGAGCGAAATGAGAAATGTCACGTGATTTGTTCTCTCTCTTGCACTTTCTTCAGCGACCTCATTGGCCGTACATTTTTGCCCGCCTCCTGCGTAGATGAATTATTTCGATCAGCTTCTATGCAGATTCTAAGGACAAACTATAGCTGAAGAGGGCAATTAATAAGTCTCTAAAGCGACGAGGGCAGACCTACACCTCCATCTCATATCCACACATCGGTCTTAAGTTCCATACAATGAAAATATTACCTGCTTAACAACTATATTCAGCATTTTGTATATACCATTAAATATTCATCTAGGAAGCTATTCTTACTTTATTTTATATCATATTATATTTTGTTAGTATTAGCTAATATTAGACCACATTTTCCTTTGTTTAGTCTATATTTTAATAATATTTAAAAATTGTAATAAGTATGTCATATTTGTATGATTTTATTATTCGTTGGTTCATTGGAAGAGAATGCCTTATAGGGTAGCCTTATCTCTACCAGATTAAATAAAACATTATTATTATTATTATCATTATCATCATCATCATCTACATCACTGTCATCATCGTCATTATCATTGTTATTATTATTGTTATTATTATTATTATTATTATTATTATTATTATTATTATTATTGAAGGCATGGAGGACAGAGAACGATGGAGAACTATAATTAAGGGAAATTTGTGAATCTTTGTTGCAAACTGATAGTCTATAAGTCTGTAGTCATTTGTATTTATTTATTTTTTTATAATTCATGTTGGTTACTAAGATTGGTTAGAGAAAACCCTCAATGATGAGGAACGTTCTCAAAATGAAAAATACATTATTATTATTATTATTATTATTATTATTATTATTATTATTATTGTTATTATATTCAGTAAGGTAATTCAATATCTATCTGTACAATATTTATTAGAATGCCAATAGTATTACATAGAGAAAACTTACCAACGAGGATAAATATAATGGAGGAAATTGCAATCCTAAGAGAAATGGATAACAATCTGATTCTTAATGAGAACATACCCAGCTCACACAATCCTCTGTACAAAATATTCACAACTAAATCAGTGCTTCAACAAGGGTCAACAAAAACAGACCTAATTCGTTCTGCTTATAATTGGACTAGTCCCGAAAGACCTACAGAGTGTTAAAACACGTTAAGGAGACGGATCTACAAAGTGACTATTTTATAGTTTTTTATTCGTATATTATATTGACTTAATACCTCAACGGAAACTTACCATGAATTTTACTAGTATATTTTGTATGTTTTTTGTCAAAAAATTCCATCTGTGCCGCTTGCAATTTTGATTCTAGAATTTTGTATGCAGTTTTTGCTGCTATATTTCAATCCTGATTTTGAAGTTACATTAAAGTTGAGGAATAGTGAGATGTTAATGTAGAGGCATGCTACAGTTAACCTACTTTTCGATTGAGCGTTTCGGATTATGATGGGAATATTCGATAGATAATAGAAGCGAGTTGAATGCATGAGGGGTAATTAGGTGCACAAACTGTGGTTCGCGGAACAGGAGGAGCGCATCTTTCGGCTATCTTCCAATCAGAGCTCACACAGCGTTTAAAATGCTACGATAATGCGATCTGATTTACAAGAAATGTATTATGTAACTACAAAGGATTTCTGATGTTAAGGTAACTAAAACAAGCTTTTAAGTTTCGACATATGGGAAAAAGATTAAGTGGAAGACCTTTGAAAATATGGAAAGAAACTGTAGAGAACGCAACGGATCATTATATATATATATATATATATATATATATATATATATATATATATATTATCATTGTTAATTATATTGGAGCAAATATTCAAAGTATTTCAGAATAAAGTTGTTAGGAAAATGTTTGGACCAAACAGAGATGAACAGACAGATGAATGGAGACGATTACATAGCAGTGAGCTACATTGTCTTTATACGAAAGTAGATATAATAAGAACAGTTAAGTCTCGTAGGCTGCGATGGGCTCGTCATGCGGCACGAATGGGGAATGAAAGATGGTCGTATAATATTCTTATAGGAAAACCAGAAGAAACCCAATTTGTGTAGCAAGAATGAGATGGGAGAATAGTATTAACCATGATTTGAGGTAATTAGATTATACAGGGAATTATTGGAAAACATTAGTTCAGGATAGGGATGTATGGAGAGCTTATGTCCGCGACCATGGACCTACAGATTTGATAGTGTCAGCTAGTTATTATTATTATTATTGTCATTATTATTATTATTATTATTATTATTATTATTGTTATTCATCATCCGGTATCACGTCAGCTGCCGCCGTCTTCCGGAAACCAAACGCCATTCCTCTCTGTCCATCCATTGATCTTCCTCCAATCCTCTGATATTCATTGCTGCTTGTACTCCTTCTATCCAAGTTTTCTTCGGCCTTCCTCTCTTCCTCCTTTCTATTGGGATTCATTCCATGACAATTTTAGGTAATCTTTGCTCTGGCATTCTTTTGACATGGCCATATCACTGTAATCTTTTCTTTTCTATTATTATTATTATAATTGTTATCTTCTTCTTCTTCCTTCCAAGTATTAGGTCAAGGCGTGTTACGATCCTATAGAAAATTTTCCCTCCAGCGTTTCATAGGACGGCCCAGTGATCTTCGTCCTCTTGGTATATAATTATAAACAGCTTTGGAGATCCGATTTGAACTCATTCTTTCAAGATGGTGTTTCCAATTTAGTTGGTACTGTTTAATATATTCCAAAATTGGCGTAGTCTTCAATTCTTTTAAGATATCGGTGTTCCTTTTCCGATCCCATCTGGTGTAACCCGCTGTTCTGCGCATGAATCTCATTTCACAAGCCGTTATTCTGCTTTCATGTTGTTTTTTGTTATTATTATTATTATTATTATTTTAATGATATTGTAATCACTGCCATATCCGAGCGGTTTAAAGCCTTGTTGCAGAGTTAATTTAGGGTGCCTATAAGAGAAGAAATCTTCTCATAGAATTTGAGCCAGTATAGGAGTGGTGTTCGCTCAGCATCAAGATGGATTTTGATAAATACCGATAAATTTCATTACAAGACTAACAAAAGAAATGCATGATATCACATTATCTTATAGTTATGATACAATTTAGCCTGTAATTAATATTTTGCGTGATAGTGCGTTTTGTCGTACTTGCAGCAATGGTGACCATGATTGAAAGTTCAACTTCCTACATTTCTGGGTTGCCAACCTAAATAACCATACTGTAATATTACATATTACTCCGTACAAACCACGTGTGGGAAATAAAACCATGCTCTCTGTGTATACTACGTACAACGTATATCCGAAAGGTAGTGTTAATATACTTTATACGAAACAAATCACTGCATTTTAAATGAACTGAACATTATTTGAAACAGTATAAAATAATAAATAGCTACATACTTGCCATCATTTTATTACTGATTGATGTCAAAGTTTCCTGTACTTTCAACTAATAAATATTTCCCACACTGTTAACGTTAGTCAGTTGTTTATAATGAACGCAAATATTTCCAATTAAGATGTTATTATTTTACTATTATTTATTATTTTGAAAACGCCATCGCGCAAAAAAATCATGTACAATGCACGTTTGTGAAGTGTTTTACAGAATCTCGGAAATTAAAAACATCGCTATCGCTCGGTTTTTAAACATTTTCCTCACTTCTATAAAAACTACTTCCCAACCTCGCATCGTAATATACTATTACCGGTTGTCAGAGCTGATTGAAATTACCTCATGTTTTTTTTTAATTGTTGCAAGTACTTTTCCAAATAGTTGAGTATACTTCATAACCGCTAGTTTCTGCAATGATTAATTTATGCTGGCACATTATCTTCTATCAAGAGCTCAATCTTGGGCCGTAGCCTCTCCTTTGTTAGAAGTTACTAGACCAAGTTAATTGAGTTACGCTTATTTCTCTGTAGATGTCATGAATGGTATGCGGTCAACATATCGATCCAGTGATACATATAGATGCTATATGACAGACTACCTCTTTCATTTTGTAAACAAACGCTTCTTCAATACTACAAAAACATCTGGAACGCGCTGTACACATCATCACATAAATGCCACGAAACAAAACAATTTTTCCCGAACATCCATCCCAGGCAAGGAACGGACCTTTATCCAACTTTCATACTTACACAATTCCTCACACAGTCCGTCGCTGTGGCGTAGTCGGTAGAGTCCCTACCTTCCACTCCTCCGACCCTGGTTCGATTCCCGGCGGGGTAAGGGGTTTTTAAAAAGTCTCAACCTTGGGACTGGGTGTGTGTAGTGTCCAAGTTATACCCATTGAGTTTAATTCTTCTAAAAAATTCCTCACATACCATAGAGAATTCCAACAGTACCTCCATAGCAGCCAATGCTCAGATGACAACCAAACAGCTGTATACATGTTTTACGTGGTACAGTCATTAAGTTTTGAGACAGATCGCATGGTGGAGCTGTATTACGCTATAACGCATAGGTGGCGCCGTGGTATGGTACCTTGTCAGTTTGTCTCTCGTGCCAGCAAGAGACAGTTGAGTGCATTCACTGCAAGCAGAATTACGGCCTTTGTCGTGACGGTGATTTGAATGCGCATGTCAGGACTCGAGATCAAGTTCTGTCAGAAATTAGGCAAGCGCACTGTCGAAACGTTTCATATGATGCAGTAAGTTTACGGTAAGTACGCATTGAGTCGCAGTGTTGTGTTTAGGTGGCACCAACGTTTTTTGCAAGGAAGATAGGTCTATAGTTTGGAAGATTATGTGCGTACTGCTCGGCCACAAACAATTCGAACACAACGCAAGATCGAAGAAGTTGTGACGTTGGTGCGTGCTAACCGCTCCCAATCAGTAGACGATCTGGCAGCAGTGGTAGGGCTCAGCCATGGTACTTGTTACAAAATTCTGTCTGATGACCTGAACATGTCTCGTGTTACCTTATCCAGCACAGTGTGCCAGGAATCCTGTCGCAAGACCAACGTGATGATCTCATGACGATTATTTTCTCTTTCCTCGCATAAAAGCAATCCTACGTGGGCGTAGATTTCATTCTTCCGAAGAGGTCATGACTGGCACAAGAGAAGCCATACGGGACCTTCCTGCCAACATCTTTCAGCGGTGCTTCCAACAGCTATACCTACCACCATTGGCAAACATGCATGACGGCCAAAGGCGACAATTTTTAGGGAGGATGTGTTTCTATTTTTGTGTACGCCTAGTTATCGGCATCTTGTGAGACATTCAGGGTCTTGTGGGTGCCTATCCTCAGGCGTAAAGTCTCAGAACTTAATGACTGTTCTAGTATTTCACTGGAAACTACAAGAAACTGATCGATGCAGAACGATTGTCATTCTCATTAGTCTAATTGCTGTATTGAAATATTGACCGTTAAAATGAATATAAATTGTTTTTACACAAACAGTGCGAATCAGTAGATAGATAATGTAATTTATTGCCTTTTTTCAGAATAAAGAAAATACATATGCATTTACATTGCTCACGGGTCTGCTTGGCCGTATGTGCCTTATTTTTCCATGAATAAAAAATAAAACTAATCATAATATAAACAAATACCTACAAATACACCTGTATAAAAAACAATAACAGGCTACAGATAAGTAAAATCTATGTCCACACTGCATCACAATAATACATATCTACACTCATCCATATTCCGTACATTAATATTAGAAAAAAAAATGCTAGAAAACAAATTAGAAAAAAACACACACATACATACACCCACACACCCCCACACATATACACACCGCACGCTCATACCCCCCTCCCCCCGACCCTGCAGGCATCAAATACACTATCAGACTATTCAACTTATCAGACCTACTTATTATATAACATAATTAAAGATCGAAAACAAAGACCATATTGAGATTCTTCTTATTGATAATACATATATCCTTAATCTACAATTTTGTTATATCTCAATTTTCTTACTGTACCCAAAAATTGCTCTTAAAACACAGAAAAACAATGAAAATGTTAATTCATCCCCTATAAATGAAATGACAGAGGAAATGCCATCTTTTCAGATGATGAATGAAAGCGAATCAGTATACATAATATTATCATGTAAGTGATTATCAAGCCAGAAATAATTAAATACCACTTGCTAGAGTTTAAAATGTAAAAAAAAAAAAAACTTTAAACGTTTTTTCTCTCGAAATTTACACAATGACGCATAGCCGATTGATGCATAACGTCATCCAATTGTTATATTGATGTATTTAACTACTTTTTAATAGCTCTAACTCACTGGCGCTATCGAACCTGTAGGTTCATGGCCGCGCGGACATAAGCTCTCCATACATCCCTATCCTGAGCTAATGTTTTCCAATCATTCCATGTATAATCTACTACCCTCAAATCTTGATTGTTATTTTCCCACCTCATTTTTGGTCTACCAACTAGGCGTTTTCCCTCTGGTTTTCCTACAAGAAGCTTCCATGCACGTCTTTCATTTTCCATTCGTTCTACATATCCTGCCGACCGCAGTCTACGAGACTTAAATGTTATTATATCTGGCTTCCTATAAAGACCATTAGTTCACTGTCATTTAGTCTTCTCCATTCACCTGTCTGTTAATCTCTCTTTAGTTCAAAAAAATTCCTAAGAACTTTATTCTCAAATACTCGTATTAGCTAAGGTAATTAAGACGCTCTTGATATCTGGACGAGAAAAGTTCGGGAAATTTTGTTCAAAGGCCTTTTTTCTGGATTTAGGTTATTTTGCATGCCGTAAATTTAGGACATGGGATTCACGTCTTCACTTAGCTTTCGAAGGAACCCAGGCTGAAGATTTTAATAACCTGACGAATTTATCGACCCTTGCCAGGTTTGAACCCTCAAATACTAGAATTGTTGACGAGCATGGTAACCATTATTCCAGTTAAACTAATCCGCATAGAATTGTGTAAGAAAAAAGAGTATTTTTTTTTTCATCTATCATTTACACTTTTAGATTAGGCCTGTAGGAGTTATTGGATATCCGCCACTGATACTAGTAAAGTTTTCAAGGAAATAAAATATGGCGTTAGTGCGGATGCCAAAAACAGCCTGTGTCAAGTAAGCTTGTCAGTGATATAATGCATTAAATCTAATATCGGAAAAAAATATCGTACTTTATGTGGGGTTCAACACCTTGCCAATAGTAGTTTCATAAGAGCTACGTAGATGCCGGCACCTATCCAATAAAGCAGTTCCTTTTCTTTCTTTTGTTTGTTGTTATTAAACGAGCTAAGCGAATATTACACATTTATGTAATATGACGCAATTTCGTGCACATGTGACGAAACATTTCCAGAATTTCTTTGTTTTCTTCTAATATTGTTTTGATAATTCAGCTTTCTTTGTTACCTTTGTTATTTGATATTCACTTTTGCACATAAGAACAAAGCATGTGGCCAATACAATAGGTATAACATTTTCGTCTGAGGTCTATATTCCTTTTGTTATGAATTAACCAATCAACCGACCTTGCAGTTCTTTAGTGGAATACTGGAATTTTAAGATACATATATTGACTAACTAAAGATTTAAACGGATAGTAAAGAATAAAAATCAATAATGAGCTTGATAATATAATATCCTGAATTTTATTAAAGATCCGAGAATAAGATGATTCGGCCATTCAAATAAAACCATCGTAGATAAATTAGTGGTCAAATTTACAATTTGGAACCACTGTTAACATAATCTCAAGGAATTACAAACAATGGACAGAAAAATGATAGAAATTACAATAATAATAATAATAATAATAATAATAATAATAATAATAATAATATTAATAATAATAATAATAATAGTAATAATAATAATAATCAGAGAATGGAAGAAAGAAGATTGCCCAAGATAGCATATAAATCAAAGAGAAAGGGATGTAGGAAGACCTAGGAAGATATGGAAGGAATCATTGTGAATTCGGAACAGGCGAATCGCCTAAATCTTGAAGTGAAGATGATGTGATGATGATATAAATAATAATAATAATAATAATAATAATAATAATAATAATAATAATAATAATAATAATAAATAAATAAATAATAATCAGTGGCGTGTATTGAACATCCGCTACCCAACAATGGTAGAGTAACTAATATATTCAAAGTGCCCAGTTATATTTTTACAAACCACAAACAAACAACATCAAATCAAATTATGTGGTACACTTAGTCAGCTATGCCCCTATGTATCCTATAGGATATATCAATTGTTTTTATTTATCCAATAGTTTTAATAAAACAGAAGAAAACTACTGAAATGTGTGTGGAATTACACAATATAACTAATAATAAATTATATGCGATTTCGTTTTCAGTGCGGTCCGCCACATTTAAATAACTGCAACAAGAAAATATTATTTTGCCAATTTAAGGGTGAAACTAATATAAGTTGTTCTTCTTCCTGTCAATGCAGCGAATTAAACGTAAAATCTAAATTTCAATTCAGATTAAGTGACGAAAGAAAGTATATTAAAAGTATACAGATCGTTAATACTGCCAACATTTTTATAAGGTTCAGAAAACTGGATCTTAACAACATCGCAGAGGAGGGGAATCGAAGCAGAAGAGATGAAATTACTTAGACTTCTTGCAGGGTACTCTCTTCCTGACCTTAAAACAAACGAATGTATTCGTCAAGAACTAAATATCGGCAATATATTAGATATTATTGATGAATATTGGCCAAACATTAATACTTGCTTTACAGTCATACATTTTTTTTATAAAATGTACAAGAGATTTAGGTATTCTAAACTTCTCCATTGCCACCCAAAGCTTGTTGATGGGTACAGAGTCATATGCCTTTTCCAGATCTATAAATGCCATATGAACTTCTATTCCTTTAGCCAACATCTTTTCTGTAATCTGCCTAATCACAAATATATTATCACGATTTACCTGCTGTAAAACCTGTTTGTTCTTCTGATATTTTATTTTGTATTAGTTCCTCCAATCTAATTGTAATAGTTATTGTATTTAACATTCTACTAATTGCTGCCATAACACTGATCCCTCTATAGTTTGCTGGATCTCTTTTATTCCCTTTATTTGATAAACATAATTAGATAATTATCGAGGTGAAACACGTCTGTCATTGCTTGTAAAACAAAATTAATTGAAACGTGAATAGTCCTTGACTCTCATTTGGGGCATGAGTTAAATAGCGAAAATAATAATTTTTCTTGTATTTTAGCTGAGATAATGTGAAATAGCTTTATGGTATAATAACGAGGTATTTGAATAGTAGGCGTAAATTATGTTGTTTTTGGTGCCTATAGTGGCTAAAATGACTGTATCTCATCAAGCGTTCCTCATTTTTGTTTCACAAACATACTGTACCAGCATACAGTATGTGTTTTATGTTGATTCATTCTTTTCATTGCTAATGAAAAAAAAATTAAAAGCATAAACATAAAATAAATAAAAAACGTTCATTTTGAGTTGGCTGTACATTTTACGTTGGTCATTTTAAGTGACTCATCTCTGTAGAAAAATGCAATTCCAAAAGAAAATCTGAGAATGTACAAGGATTAAAGCTGATACTTATGGCCTATTCTTCTTCGATTCGCTGTAAAGTGAACGTAAAACTGAGTCAGCTATAAAAGTACGATATTTCTCTTTGCTTCCATTAACTCGAGCTTCATTTGTCTTGTAACGAATACCACAACTTTTAAGGGTAATGAAATTTTACTTACCTGAACGTCCCTACGTATTGGATCATTTTGCAAACTGGGATATACAGAGTGTAAAAAAAAGTTATAGATCTGGTGTAATAGTTTAAACTTAAAATCCTGCGTTAACGAAAACCAGAATTCACTCTGTGGCCGGAAGAAATTGTAAATTAGAAAAAAACTGATGTTTCAAATTAGGTTGCTTTAGAAAGAAGAAGCAGCAGTTTCAATTTTTAAAATGGGCAAAAATATTGAAAATATTCTGAACCTGCAATTTTAGGGAACTATAATGTTGTCCACTCTGTATTGTGTTTCCTTCATGAAATTTAAGGGCGCAGCTTATTTTTAGTTAAAGTTGTAAAGTATTTTCTAAAGAATAACTAATTCCTATATAATATTAGTGTCCACCGCTGTGGTCTCGAGGTAGCGTGCTACCTTGTCAAGCAGCGAGCCCGGGTTCGATTCCCGGTCGGGACAGGCCCCTGGGTGAGGTTTCTTTTTCGTTTTTTTTTCTCACCTGTAAGACAAATATGATCAGGAAGCTTAGGGTCCAACAGTCCCCGAAAATCATCCCACAATCATCATTATCATCATCATCATCATTATCCTTCACCGGTGTGGAAAGCAACGGGAAGCTACCACACCTATAATTCCCTAGTAAAGCTGCAAAGCATAGCATGAAAATGCTATGATTACAGTAAAAGACCTGCCCTCGGGCAGAATTAGTATGGATGGATGGATAACATTAGTTTAAAATAATATATATATATATCCATAGTAAATCTGCCCGAGGGCTGGTCTTTCGCTGCAATCATAGCATTTTCATGCTATGCTTGCAGCTTTACTAGAGAATTGTAGGTGTGGTAGCTTCCCGTTTCTTTTCACACCGGTGAAGGATGATGATGATGGCCATATGATTTCGGGGACCGTTTGGTCCTTAAAGTTTTCCTGGCATTTGTCTTACAGGCGAGGAAAAACCCCGATAAAAATCTCACCCAGAAAAACTGCCCCGACCGTGGATCGAACGCGGGCCCGTTGCGTGACATGGCAGCACGCTACCTCGAGACCACAGCGGTGGACTACTGTATATTATAAGCAACATTATATGTTATTAATTTCTATTTTTAATAAGCAACTCAGTAAAGTAATTATTTAAAACAATTATTGAACACACAATTATCAAATGTGTACTCGTAGTTCGAAAGAATCTGTTCATTATTTGCTATGTTCAATGTATTTGTTGGAGAGTCAGTCACTCTGATCAGTTCAGAGTATTACAAAGAAGAAGCTTTCTTTATCACAAAAGTAGGTGGTGATAAAGAGGATTTAATAAAGAGCGAGGTGAAACACGACTATCATTGGTTGTAAAACAAAATTCATTGAAATGTGATTGGACATTGACTACCATTTGGGGCATGAGTTAAATAGTTACTGAAAATTGAACAGTAGCCAGTAAGTAATATGTTTTTGATTGGAAGCTGTAATTTCCGTTTGTGAAGAGAAATATTTCGCTTTGAAAATTTATTATACAGTTATTATGTGTTTTAGTGCACATTAAAATGGGATATTTGAGTTTATTTCTTTTTATCAATAGAGTTTCATTAATGAGACAAGAGCAAAAATTCACTCTATTTAGAGATATATGTTAACTATTGGACATATAAACGTTATTATGCAGAGTGATCAAACTGACTGTGTACTTTGTTATTTGAACAATACAGAGTGAAGTATATTTATTAGTACAGCTTTTATTACATGTAGTTTTATTCCTGAATTCATTAGTGGACAAGATAGGTCGGTTACGAAAAAAGAAATTCTTCCAAATGAATGGAAATAATCAATTATCATCGAGATCTATAGGACAGGGGATAAAACTGATTGCAACAACTATAGGGATATTTTATTACTTTCAACTTCGTAAAAATTCTAACAAATATATTAACATACATACTCAATGGTAATAATAAGCTGTTAGTTTATGCTGATGATGTAGTACTATTGGGCGATAGCGAGGAGATCATAAAGGACAACAAGCACACACTACTGAGTAACACTAAGAAATTGGGACTAGAGGTAAATGTCAATAAAACTAAATATATGGTCACACATAGAAATACATTATATAATGGAAATGGACGGGTAATGACAAATGAGGGAAATTTTGAGGAAGTGGCTGAATTCAAATACACTGCTCAAAACAATTAGAGGAACACTTGTAATAAATTGAATAAGTAATTGTTTTTTAAAGCTGTGATGCTGAAAGTTGGACAATATGTAAATTGAATTATTAATTTTATCATTGGATACAAATTTTGAAGATCCATGGCCTAAATACAGAGAAATTACCTCAAATAACAAATATAGAGATTTTTTTTTTATTTTGGAAGGCAATGGCCACTTCTAATTGGTAAGCTTCCTGACGTTGCTATAGTGACGAATGTTGATGATTGCCTTGTTTATTGAAGTCTCTGACAAAATGAGGCATTTAAATGAGTTTGAAGTGTATCATGCTCTACATCTTTTACGACAAGTTCAATCTCTGCGACAAGTGGCTAGAGAGCTTGGGGTTTTTCCTTCCGTGGTGTCCAGGTTACGCAACAGCACAGAGAGACAGGTCAGTATTGTAGAAGACGTGGCCAGGGCCGTAAATTTAAAACAAGCCCCCAGGATGACAGATACGTTTTTCTTTCTGCTCTTCGACAGCGTACAAAAACTGCAAAAGACCTGCAGAATGACCTTCATATGGCTTCCGGAATCCGGGTTTCAGGCCAAACCATAAGGAACATATTTAAGGAAAGAGAATATTCGTCCAAAAAGGCCCGTTAAAAAAACACGCTTAGCAAATGGGCATAAGGCAGCAAGACGTACGTATGCTGGAAACCATGGTGATTGGAACCTGAACCAGTGGGAGTCTGTGCTCTTCTCGGACGAATCCAGGTATCGTCTTACACGTTGTGATGGTCGATTGAGGGTGTGGGGACGGCCAGGAGAAATATTTTCTGCAGAGGCTGTACAGGAAATTGATAGATTCGGAGGAGGTTCCATAATGGTGTGGGCCGGAGTTATGTACAATAATCGTACGGACCTTGTACTTGTTCCCCAGCGACTGAATGCTGTCCGGTATATCGAGCACGTTCTGGAAGAGCATGTAGTGCCTGCTGCCATTGGAGTAGGCCCTGGATTTCTGTTTATGCAGGATAATGCCAGGGCACATTCTGCGGCTGTCACTAGGGATTTCCTGAGGAGGAATGAAATTGAGGTAATGGAGTGGCCAGCGGTCAGCCCAGACATCAAAACACTTGTGGGATCTTCTAGACAGGAAGATCAGGAACCGACATCAAGCTCCACAAACTCTGCAGCAACTTGGAGATGCTCTGAAGGAGGAATGGGAGAATATCCCGCAAGAGGAAATAAAAGGCTGTAAAATACCAATAAATCCCACCTTATTAGGCCCTTTACGAATATGAACATAACCTAAGACCAATACAGCTATTTAAATCCAGAATCTTATTGGGAGCATGCCACGAAGGTGCCAGAGTGTCATCGAATGTCGTGGAGGCCATACACGATACTAACTCTATATAACGAGTGTTTAACTTTGAAAGATAAGCACAAGATTCAATTGCTTACATAGCGGAATTATTTGAAAAGTTAATTGTCAGCGTTATTCATTTGTTTTTACTGACATGAGCAATAAATAAATAAATAAATAAATAACCACAAATAATGTACTTTATTAATTTCATGTTTGTACCTTTATCCAATGAAAAAATATTTGCATATTATATAGTGTTCCTCTAATTGTTTTGAGCAGTGTACCTAGGAATAATAATCACAAATAGAAATTAAATGCACAAGGAAATTAAACATTAGCTCAATTCTGGAAATGCATGCTATTATGCATTACAGGGACTCTTGACGTCCCAACTCCTTTCAAAAAACGTTAAACTGAAAACATATAAAACATTTATTCTACCAGTTATATTATATGGGTGCGAAACATGGACTCTTACTTTAAGGGAGGGAAGGAGATTACGATTATTTGAGAATAAAGTTCTTAGTAAAATGTTTAGACTAAAGAGAGATGAACAACAGGTGAATGGAGAAGACTGCATAACAATGACTTTCAAGGTCTTCATAGGAAGCCAAGATATAATGAGAACAGTTAAGTCTCGTAGTCTGCGATAGGCAGAACATGTGGCACGAATGGGGAATGAAAGACTTGCATGGAGGCTTCTTGTAGGAAAACCAGAGGGAAAACGTCCATTTGGTAGACCAAAGAATGAGGTGGGAGAATAACATTAACTATAATTTGAGGGAAGTAGATTATACAGGGGATATATAATTGTAGGCTTTCACGGCCGGCGTCTTGATCCATATTTGGTTCGTCTTCCGGGCTTATAGGCCGTGGTCTGGTTGTCTTCTTACTCGACGTTTCGTCTACTGCTGCGGTAGACATCATCAGGAGATACTGCGTGCTTTCTGTGAACTCCTCAACAGTCGGCTGCAGACTGGATGGTCGTTGGAAACTGTCTCTCTGTTTATAGCTAAACCCCGGGTGGAGGGGAGGTTTTCTGCGCGCACCGAGTTGTGCGCTGTATTGCCGTGTGCAGAAGTCATAGGCTTCGTTGTCGTGTTATGCAGTGCTGGGATCCAAATTTTGTTTATCTTCAAGGTTTCTTCTTTTTTGTTGAAGGAATTTTTATGTTTGTATATTTCTATGGCTTCTCTGTATAGTCTGGTGTAAAGAACACATGAGACACTGCAGGTTAAAACAAAATGAAAAATCGGCCGTAGCGGAACACTTGATGAACAACCAACAACATATTATAAGATTTGAAGATACCCAGGTATTATCACAAACATCACATTACTACACCAGACTATACAGAGAAGCCATAGAAATATACAAACATAAAAATTCCTTCAACAAAAAAGAAGAAACCTTGAAGATAAACAAAATTTGGATCCCAGCACTGCATAACACGACAACGAAGCCTATGACTTCTGCACACGGCAATACAGCGCACAACTCGGTGCGCGCAGAAAACCTCCCCTCCACCCGGGGTTTAGCTATAAACAGAGAGACAGTTTCCAACGACCATCCAGTCTGCAGCCGACTGTTGAGGAGTTCACAGAAAGCACGCAGTATCTCCTGATGATGTCTACCGCAGCAGTAGACGAAACGTCGAGTAAGAAGACAACCAGACCACGGCCTATAAGCCCGGAAGACGAACCAAATATACAGGGGATGATTAGAAAACATTGGCTTAGGGAAGGGATGTATGGAGAGCTTATGTCCGCGAGGCCATGAACCTACGGGTTCGATAGTGCCAGTGAGTTAGTTTTGTAATGGTGATTACATGATATGGATCCTTGTAATGACATTAGAATTCAGCAGTAACTTTGAAAACCAGGAAATGAATGTCTGGCAGCGGGTTTGAACCTGGGACCTTCCGAATACTAATTTCAAGAGTACCGTTTGAATCAACTATTTCGAAATGTATGCTCTTTAATTCTCCTGTTTTTTTATGCATTGTTAGAGTAGCGGATGACTTGGGGTTGTTACAGCCTGATAGTGAAGTACAGACAAAGAGGCTATTATACACATAACAGGTGTGTACGATACTTCGATATTGTGAAATGCACTTTATCCCATGTGAAAACACTTTACAAGCCATGTGCTGCTCTGATAGAGAACAGGAAATTTTCAAGTTTTGTTACCGAAACATTTATAAACTGCTTTTAGTAAAGCACTATTAAAATATATAATGATGATATTAAATAATGTTTTAGTTATTCCGTCAGAATTAAGGGTATAAAGTATTTTCTTCCTTACACTCAGCACAAATAAACAAATGCATATTTGCAATATAATTATACAGTGTATTCTATATACTGATTATAATTAATTAAAAACAGACATTAAAAAATTACAAAGTAGATTGATAGAATTATTCTAGAGATCACAGAATTATAAAATGAAATAATCTTTCAGTGATATTTCATGTACATACAACGTTTTATATGCTAAACAGAATAATAATAATAATAATAATAATAATAATAATAATAATGTTGTAGGTTGTAAGCCTATGTTTCCCTTAACAGAGTTTAAGGCGCTCTCCCCCTACAGGGAAAAACTTGAACCATACTAATTTAGTTACACTTCGTTTCGTATAAATGTCATTTGAGTGGTCCGTGGTCAGCGTTCCACCTCATACTGACGTCTAGGAAACCAAGGTAGTACTAGGACGGGAAAGTTCGGTAAATTGTGCTTAGAGGCTTTTTCATTCAGGCTTAAGGATCTTTTACGAGCCTGAAAATCTTCAGACTAGGGACCCACGGCTTAAAGTCCCTCCCGGAGGACTTGCTTCTTGGATTTTTCCATCCTAAAAAAAACCCATCGACCCCAGCCGGGTTTGAACCCGCGACCCTCGGGACCGGAGGCAAGGAGCATAACCACTAGTCCACCGTGGCCGACAGACCTAATAATAATAATAATAATAATAATAATAATAATAATAATAATAATAATAATAATAATAATAATAACAGTAGTATGTAATACATAAAAAGGGATACACCAATATCTTAATACGTGTACATAGCATGTGAAGGTAATTTTGAAATCAACATTAAAGCATATATATATATATATATATATATAATGGTGTAGCCCAATGTTGAGCCAAAGCCTCTCCTTTTGTCAGGAACCACAAGACCAAGTTAATTTAGTTAATTTATTTGCCCATAGATATCTTGAATTAACCGGAAGAAATTCAGAAAACCTACAAATAAATAATATGATAATTAAACGTTTTGAAGAATTAAATATCTTGGATCTATAATAGATAAATCTAGTACTTGTGAAAAATATATTATTAACAGAGTAAATTGTGCAAGGAAGGCGATTAGATCCCTGTATGGTCTTTTATGGTATAGAAATTTGACCAGAATAACAAAACAAAAAGAGATTATACAGACAATAATAGAAAGTATGCTTACATATGGATCAGAAAGCTGGACAATAAATGAAAGGATGCAGAAAAGAATATTGGCGACAGAAATGGATGGATTACGGAGAAGTATGATAATATCCAGGCTACAACATATTCGAAATACATAGGCCTATATCAGAAAAGAAATGGATGCACAAGAAACTGTTATCGATAGGATAACAAAGAGAGTTTTACAGTGGTATGGACATGTAGGGCCTACAACTGATGTCGGAAGACCAGTGGCCTAAATAGGTGTTACATTAGATGGTACCAGACAGAAGGAAGAGGGGAAGAAGTAGAAGAACACGGTATGAGGGAATATATGAGGACAAACTGCTGTAAAGTGGAAAGCCTGTATTAAGTATTAAGTAAATATCTTGAATTGCATGCGACTCATTGAGACATCTATCAGGCAACTGAGGTATTACTAGGACGTTGAAGTCGGTAAATTTTGCTTAGAGGCCTCTTTATTCAGGCTTAATGATCATTTACGAGCCTTAAAATGTTCAGACTTGTGACCACGGGCTCGTAGTCCCTACCGGAGAATTTGCTCCTTGGATCCTTCCATCCTAAAAAATCGATTGACCCCGCCCGGGTTTGAACCTGCGATCAACTTTAGGCTTAGTGACAAGGCTTGTTTCACTTTTATATTTAATTGCCCATTTGGTTTGTATCACTTTTGTAAAAGCCATCTTGGCACGTCCCTGCAGTAAAAAAAAAAAAAGTTGCCTATGCGTTAATAAAGGATACATAATTACTATTATTAAGTAATGATTAATTAGTGGTAAATAACAAGTTCTGGTCTAGATTTTCACACAAAATTCTTTTTTGAAAGTAATTTTTATTACGTTTCACAGAGCTGTAATTTATTTTCTAGTTATTCATGAATATTTTGAAACCCTGAACTGATGGGAGAAAATGGTGATCATTTTCGAATTCGGCACAAAACATCCGTTCAGAATGACTCATCAGATTATAAAAACAAAAAATAAGTTTTAAAATGCAGAACGGTGTTGTTCTTCTAATAAACTGACTGGATCCGCGAATATAGGAACTGTGTAACTATTTTTTAACCCGCGAATAAGGATCATTTACTGTATTGGTTTTTATATTATGCTTAAAGCGTATTAGCAAACTATATTTTAGAAGTTATACATACAACTTAGACTCGCCGTTCGGCTCAGCCGCATTCCTTCTTAGAGTTTTCTTTCTCTGGGAGTACAGTACATCATGTGAAGTGATGGGGTGATAATGATACATTAAATTATGATACATTTAATGTCAATTATGAACCCTTTGCTGATTATATAGTAACTATTATTTTTCAGGGACCCTCCATGGTATCTTTACCTTGTCGAAAGAGTGACGATCTTTCGCCGTAAAAATACAACCGTCAAGAAATGCGGATATGGGTTCAACTGGGGTAAAATTTTTCGGAGATCAAATAGTCCCCCTTTCGGTTCTCCGGGCGGGGACTACTTCGAGAACTCATGCCCAAGGATCAAACATAGTTATTATTTTTCAGGGATTTTGCATCTGAAACTGCCTGTGTATGATTTACTTCTTGTTTAGGTGAAACTAATCGAACCCCAATCTCCATCGTTTTCGACCAAATACAAATGACAATGTGGTGGCATTGAATAAAAAAAGTTTCTGACATTTGCTGATTTTGTTCTAATTCTGTAAATATTTATAGTTTCAAAGTAGCCTATTTTAACATAAAATCACTAAATCACTGGCACTAATATTACCTGAAGGTTCAAGACTGCACTGCCATAAGCTCTCCAAACATCCCTATCCTGAGTTATTGTATTTTCCATTCATTTTCTGTATAATTCTCATTCTTGAAAACAAGGTCAGTATTTATTATTCTCCCTTGTCATTCATGGTCTGCCTACTCGTACTTGGCGCTTTCATTCCTGTTTTCCTACAAAAGTTTCTATGCCCCTCTTTCATTTCCCATTCGTGCTATATATCCTATCTACAGTGCGTTTAGTATAGTATTGGACAGCAGACGCGGGGATTTCACTGTACACTGCTGATGCACTCGCGGCGGGGAACGGACAGGGTAGGATCGCGGTGATACAACCATACACACATTTTCGTAACTGTTTTACAAATTATCATACTTACCAAATTTATTGACGGAGGTGCTGGGACAGGGTCACCTGGTTGAAGAGCACGTGTCTAGGTCACTATATATAGATGCAACTTTAACAATTTAGTATCTTTTTGTACATAGCCTTAAAAATTCCTATTTGTTATGAAAGGCGCCTAAGTGATTTTCTAGGAGACTGTTCCAATCGATAACAGATGTCGTCTATTGTTTCATTTGTGAGAACACTACGCGGCTTATGTGGCTTCTTAGTATCGACAATTCCCGTTACATGAAATTTGTTGAACAGATTATGGACTGTTGATCGTGATGGAATTTTTACACCCGGAATCGTGTTTCAAATAGTCTTCGTATTTGACTAGAAAACTGAGTTAACAAATATTGATCATAAATAAATACACGTTGGTCAGTAAAAAACTATTAGTCATTACAAAGTTTACAATCATCACACGCTATTCATTTTATACTTATGCACACGTCATTCAGTTCACAAGGAAAAGCGAGCGAGCACCTTATCCATTCGAAGCGTACAATTTCACTTCGACGTAAATGCGTGGGATGTACCCGTAAACGGCTAAGTCAGCGCACATTTCAAGTCCTCGTCATCGGACAGCACAAACCCCGCGTCTGCTGTTCATTGCTATACTGATCGCACTGCATAAGACTTAACTGATATTATTACATCTGGTTTCCTACAAAGGTTATGTAGCTTACAGTTACTTTTATTTGAGGATTGTTTCTCTTTATATACACATGTATCCTAAGCCAAAATGTACCATTTTTTTCCTCCACACTTCCCGGTCTAGCGTGTCTGTTTCTGTCATATTGCTCTTGTTCATGTTGTCTTTAATTCCCTTTATCCACGTTTGCTTCGGTCGGCGGATGCAGCAGAATAGGAGACCTACGGTATGTTGCAGGCAATAAAGGGTGGATCAGACTCTTAGCTGCAGTGAAAGCAACTGATCTATGGTGGACTCCAGAAAAAGTCTCTGGTACTCCAGATTGGGGGTTGATGCCATGGGCCAGCTCCTCATACATTATAAAAAAGTTAATGCTAAAAAACCAAAATAGGTATATAGCTTACAGTGTCCACCGCTGTGGTCTCGGGGTAGCGTGCTGCCTTGTCACGGAACGGGCCGGTGTTCGATCCCCGGTCGGGACAGTTTTTCTGGGTGAGGTTTTTATCGGAGTTTTTCCTCGCCTGTAAGACAAATGTCAGGAAAACTTTAAGGCCCAAAGGGTCCCCGAAATCATATGGCCATCGCAATCATCATCATTCATATTCATCTTAGGTTAAGCTTAGGATTAGGGACTCTCCTGGCGCACCATTATCATCATCACCCATCATATCATCGGGGCAACGTAACCCCGCCTTCCATGCGCCCCAACCTCAGAAGTGGGTTACAAGTACGCCATGCCAGGAGAGAAACCAGGAATGTCGAAAGACAAACCTGGGGCATTTGAAAAAAAATATATATATATAGCTTACAGTTGATTTTTAAAATGTATTCAGGTTGTGATTATGTAGTTTTGAGACATCGTGTATTTTGTCGTACATTTTATTGAAACAAATATGCAAGTGAAGTTTTGCAGTTCAGCTGTTAAAAATTTGATTAAGGTGAAGGGGTGTTAGTGAAGTGTGAATAGAATTTACGTATGTAATTTACATATTGTGCACGAACAAGGATGTAAAAATGTCTACTTTGTTCTTTTCTGGAAGCAAATTGAATACATTTTAATGCAACTTAACTTGGAAACATTTTACGAGTGCAGTTTCAATTCTATTTTCCTGGAAAGTTTATTACCTTTATTACACCGCCAGCTCTTTCATCGTTCCCTTTTTTATCTCTCTTAAAAGTGCGAATACAGGGAGCAACAAAATTAATGTCTAAACTTATCTTTCTATTTTTTTCTCTTCGTGGCAAGATTGCAGGAATGCTATTTTCTTATTATCTAACGGGAAACTTATGTTCTGGAATTAAATACCTATATTTGGTCTCTAGATTTTAAAATAGTATAATGATCACAAACTTTTTCGAAAGGCAGTCCAACAATGCGTCCCAATACATATGTAGGCAGAGAAAGGTGTATAATGTATTTAGCGTATGCTGTTAATATTTAATAAAGGTTATGTGAAGTAACATTAACTGATACAGATATTTCTTTCAAATTTTTACCACAGATATCTAACTGTATGAATAACATATAGGATAACTTTCAAGTGATTTGTTATATTAGTTCGCAAGTTACAGTATTTTTTCTGTTTTTTTATTTTAATTAATTATAAAAGTTCCTTGTAGTACAATTTTGAATATTTTGTTGCAATATTTTGTTAGGATATTCGTTATATTCATTGTTTCTAAATGTGCATTGGATTTTTCTGTGCTGTTAATACTTTTGAGAAAAAAATGTTTTTTCACTGATTTTTCATGTTGGCGGAAATCGGGAAAATATGACAATATAAAAAACCATAACTCATGAGCATTTTGAGTATGATTAAAATCCAATGCAATTTTGGTTCTTTGTATTCTTACAGATAAGTGCTGAAAATTTCAGTTGAATAAGGCAAATATTTCAGTGCAAGGAACTTTTTTATAAGGGCATGCGCTTGAAAAATACACTTTGAGAAAAAAAAAGGCTACAAATTTTTCATGCCTCTAATTGCTTTAATAACACACAGTTCCAATTTCTGTGTTGAAACAAATATTTGATTTGGATATTTATGCCAAACTGTATGGTTGAGACTCTCATTACCATTTTGGGTTATTCCTTTTGTGTCTCTCTTCAATAATACATCTGATGCCAATCTTTGATATATTGGTATTATTTTTACCACTAGTTCTGGGGGAGTTTACAAATGGCCGCCAGGGATTTAATAATGGCGAAATAGCGATAAATTAAATATTTTCTTGAACAGGAAGCTTAGGAGAATTTTATGAGAGATAAAACACAAAATGTGTATTTTCGTCAATTTTCATTCAAAATTCACTTATGGCTACCCTTAAAATCTAGATATTACAAGAAGAATTCAATATATTTCTTCCGAACTAAATTGCAGTTGTAATGTAAACAAACAAGATGTATGGACTGCGTTTTCGTTGGTAGAATAACTGATTTACCTTTAAGCGTGTAAGAAATGTAGTTCGCATTCTAACATTCGAAATAAATAAAATAAAGCTATATAATTATTATCTAGCACATGTCTATATAGGGCTTACGTTATATGGTAGAATCTTAAAATATACTATTACAATTTTAATATATTAAATAAATAAGCAATTTATTATGATCTTGAAGGAGATTTCCAGGCTGTAGACCGTGTGATCTTGACGCTTGAAGTTCCCCGACGTTTCGCCAGAGACTGCGTTTGGCATCCTCAAGCGTTCCACGGCGTTACAGCCCGAAAATCTTCTTCAAGATCATCATAGCAACTCCGGCCGTGAAAGCCTAAGTCGATACATTGAACAATTTATTGTTTAATTCTTAGGCATGCCCAATACAGATTTCATCAGAATTTCAAATGTTCAAAATGGCTGCTTCTCTTATACAATTTTTAAAGCATCAAAAAGGATAATCTTTGAAAATCGGAGAGAAACATATTGTTTCGAATGTTTTCAAGTATTTTAGTGAAAAATATCCTATATTAGTCATTTAGGATATGAAAATAACAGCAGAATTATCAGGTAAATCAGCATGGAGTATAAATTCTGCTAGTAATGAAATTGTAAATATAATACAAGATACATATGGACATCACGAAAAGAAATGGTAAACATCTGATTATGTAGGCCCATATGTATAATTGTTTGTCATAAATAAATAAGAATCGAGGATGTTCCTAATTATTAGTACCTTAATACCTTGTGTTTCTATCGGTGACAGTTCCGTGCACAATTCAGTAATATGTCGGGTAAAAGTAGCACCACGCTTCCCCTAACAGACGGTGTTTGCGAAGTAATTCCTTATACATGTTTATTTATAGTACAAGTGGAACTTAACTCGGAATTAGTACAGTCCATCCATCCATAGTAATTCTGCCCGAAGGCAGGTCCTTCACTGCAATCATAGCATTTTCATGCATTTGCAGCTTTACTAGGGAATTGTAGGTGTGGTAGCTTCCCGTTGCTTTCCACACTGGTGAAGGATGATGATTATGATGATCATAATGATAAGGATGATGATGGCCATATGATTTAGGGGACCGTTTGGGCCTTAAAGTTTTTCTGACTTTGTCTTACAGGTGAGGAAAAACTCCGATAAAAACCTCACCCAGAAAAACTGTCCCGACCGGGGAACGAACCCGGGCCTGCTGCGTGACAAGGTAGCACCCTACCTCGAGACCACAGCACAGTAACGCTGTTTAATAAAATGGATCCTGATAATGAAAATTCAACCCGACATTTGTCTTGGCGACTACGGATAACCAAGAGAAAACCTCAATCGGGTTTGTGAGTACCGAGTGTAATTCCGGTACTTCCCGAATGCGCATTCCAAACTCTACCGCTTGAACCAACTCGTTCGGTGGGATACATTTTAGCTAACATTTGATTGGAGACTTGGAGTAAAATAATGTCCCCTAAAGAGGCTACCAAGGTTCAGATCGTGATGGAGTTCCCATCTCAGAGTACATGATCATTATTCCCTGTGTACTAGTCCCATCAGGAGGGTTGTCTCTTCCGCCAGTTTCGCCATTGAGGTCTTCTCCATAATCCTGGCAAGAGGCCTTACAAGGTACTTTCAGCCGGAGACAGCTGAACCAAGGTTTTTTTTACGAGGTATTACTTCTCTCCCTCCTCCTTTTTCATCCGGACTTGGGACCGGCAATGGCGGAGTTAATGGCTTGGGACCGGCAATGACTGCTGAAATGAGGATTTTGAGGTTAGTATCCGGTTATACATTATTTGGACGGCGTTATGAATCCATACCAGGCACTGAGAAGGTTCATCGGATGGGACCTTACTCAACGCCAAGAGGAGGACATCCGCAGACAAAGAAGATGTAATCTAGCAATAAGTTAGTTGTAAGTTAGTAAATTAAGTATTAGTTTTAACCCTTAGGTTACACAACACCATGTAAATATTACTAGATTAGGTGGTAGATTTAAGACTTAAGACTTAGGTTAAGGATTAATATGTAAACATAACTGTATATAAGTAGTATTAAGAACAAACACCCGAAACTTGTATCCAGAAAATGAACAAAATAAAAACAGCAGAGAGTAATTAGGGACAAGAGGAGACCTAGGGATATGGGCACTAAGCCTGAGGAAACCCAGGGGGATGGTGGTGGGGCTCTTAATAAAAAACAATAATATGCATCAACCGGCTATGCACCATTATGCAAGTTTCGAGAAAAATACGCCTACGTTTAAAGTTTAAGTCAATCTTCATTTTTTTTACAATGCGAAACTAATAATAGACTACTGGATATTCCTTGTTTGACAGTTATGCATCAACAATCTAAGAACGAGAGCATTTGGCGCTTAGTTACATGATGCAAAATTTATATTAGCATTTATGAAGATGTGATTTCATAGCCGTTTGTTGCAAAAATAGAATCTCTAATAGGACTGATGGCGTTTACATTTTTCTTTAATAATACGGCTGTTTATAAAGCCTTCTAGACCACCAAAGAAATTCAACAATAGCCAGAGAGTTAAACATCATACCTATATCTGAATACCTCCAAGAATATAGAAACAATTGGCTAGCCCATATTCAGCGCATGGATCGCCACAGAATACCAAAACAAATTCTTCACTACATTCCTCGAGGCAGAAGATCTGTGGGTCGACCTTTTCGGAGATGGCGGGAGACCGTAACGGGCCACTGGGCCTAATACTTGAAAGGACGATGATGATGATGTTTATAAATATTTGGCGCTAGAAGTGTGTATACACTTACTTCATGAGCCAGAGGAACAGATGGCATCAAAGTATCAATTTTAAAAAAAAGGTAGTTAGCCGGTTGATGCATAACATCGTCCATTTGATAAAAAGAGATGTGATGACATTAGATCAGAATAAGACATCAAGTCAATTAGGCAGAGCACGTATAACGCATGCCAGATATAGCCTATCAATTATTACCAGAATAATATACAACTACGATCCTCGCGGAAGAAGAAACTCAGGAAGGCCTATGAAAAGATGGCGAGACCAGTTTTGATTGGAGCTGGAACGGACCTTATATCCATACAATAATGCAGATGATGAAATTTCAACTGCAAATTTATGTTTCATTAGTGTATCCATCCATAATAATTCTGCCCGAGGAGGTCTTTCACTGAAATCATAGCATTTTCATTCTATGATTTGCAGCTTTACTAGGGAATTGTAGGTGTGTTAGCTTCCCGTTGCTTTCCAGACCGGTGAAGGATGATGATGGCCATATAATTTCGGGGACCGTTTGGGCCTTAAAGTTTTCCTGACATTTGTCTTACAGGTGAGGAAAAACCCCGATAAAAACCTCACCCAGAAAACTGCCCCGACCGGGGATCGAACCCAGGCCCGCTGCGTGACAAGGCAGCACGCTACCTCGAGACCACAGCGGTAGACTCATTAGTCTATAACAATCCATTTTAAATTTAAACTATAAACGCGACTTTAACTATACGTAGTTTGTTCTATATTATACAGGGAATGATTGGAAAACATTAGCTCAGGATAGGGATGTGTGGAGAGCTAGTGTCCGCGTGGCCATGAACCTACGGGTTCGATAGTGTCAGTGAGTTAGTAATTTGTTCTATAGTTTATTTTAAATTGACTATTATTTACGCATGGAGGAAGAATTATTTCTTTATCGTTTATTATTTTGGCACCTCTGATACATGGTCGTACAGTTAATTAGAAGATAAACTATCATTTCATTTGAAACTGTCACGCTATACATTCACGTTAACATTCAACCATTATTGCTTATTTTGTTATCTGCGACAGTTCAACAACGTTTCCGCCAGACGGCGACACTAGACAAACGATCACCACCATTTCCAACTAATAGCGCCATTAATTAAAAATCTCGTGCTTAATTAATATAAACAACTTTATAATCGCATTATTATTACAATATTTCAATTTCGCAATCGCATTAGGTCCATATTTCATGAAATACGATCTCTTGCTTGACATTCTTTGAATTTATGGATTTTATTAATCTTTATTGGAGCCATTGTCAATTAGAAACAGTCGATTGTTTAGAACTCTAATTATTCTCGCATTTGTATAAATTTATTATCTATAGTTGGTTTTGAGGTTATAGACCTGTGAACACATTAATATCTCTTGTTTATGATTTCTGAATTAAACAAAAGACAGTACATCTATCGATAGTTTTATTGTCCATTTTAGAACACTATCGACAATCTACAAATCATAAAACAAAGCCTTTGTTTCTACGATTTACTATCCCTTTTATGTTATCCAGATAATTCATTTAACCTCCTGTCTAAAAATCCTCTATATAAATTAAGAGTTTAACATGTTTGTCATTATTTAATTAAGTTTATTTAGACTTACCCAACACTTTATATAGAAAATGAAAACTTTTTATAAGCTCACACAAATACATGTCATTAGTATGACATTGAATTTAATACCGAGTATCTCTAAAGTCACTAACTATTTTAATGAAGAAAGGCATTGTTTGAAAAATCAATGTTATTGTGAAGTTTTACACATATTCTACAGACTTTCTACATGACCAACATCTAGGTGAAAACAAATACTCCATCTTTCAGCTATGAAACGAAATGTATACGTTAACATTTAAACTGTAAAAAAAAAGAAGCTTGCTGCTTCTGTGATACGATTCCGTAAAACAAACAAGCGTGACAAGGACTTTTTCGTAGAGCGAAACGTAGAATTTCCACATTGTGTTGCGAGGGACATTCAGCTCCCTACTTAGGCGTCGAGTTGACGCGTTCGGACTATCACCGAAAAATTGAACCTGCTACATTCTTTCTGCTGATACGCGTGATCATTCATGACGTGTCTCATCACTAGGGCTGAAAAAAAGTATCGGTATCAGTGTAGTAACTAATTTCTGTACACATTGTTTACAAAATGCGTGTCTTTGTCGAGCGTCTCCACTGCCAGCTCGGAGCGGAGAGTGTGTATGTTCGACTCTCCTCAGTAATAGACCTGTTTACGTGATGTATCAGAATGCCGAAACAAAAATTGTGCAAAGATGTGTCCATTCGTACACAAAGCGGACTGTACTAGAAGTCTATCCCGAGTAGCGCGTGTCAACGTGCAGTTTGTAAACATAGCGGTCTAAGTACGATGCAACCTAGCCTATAAAAGTAAAGTAAAGTGATCCCACAACAGGCCCGGAGGCCCTTGGGGAAGTAGGAGGTTAAGGCTCCCACTTTTTCAAGACAATCGGCACTTTATGTCAGCCGGGTTGTCAGCCCTGCGTGACGGCCGCCTTTACCCCCAGAACAAGCGTCTGGTACTCATTTCCGTTAGAGGCTGAGTCGACCCCAGGGCCATAGTGCCGCCAGAGGGTTTGGGTCAGTTTAAAAATCCTGACCCCAACGGGACTTGAACCCTCGACCCTCAGGCTTGTAGCTCAGTGCCTTAACCACTACGCTACGCGTGCCCTATAACCCATACCTTTTTTCAGCCCTACTCATCACACACAGTGCCGGTATTATCGCCTCACTATGATGGTTGTGTCCGCTGTGTTCTCGAGGTAGCGTGCTGCCCTGTCACGGAGCGGGCCTAGGTTCGATCCCCGGTCGGGGCAGTTTTTCTGGGTGAGGTTTTTATCGGGGTTTTTCCTCACCTGTAAGACAAATGTCAGGAAAACTTTAAGGCCCAAACGGTCCCCGAAATCATCATATGGCCGTCATCATCCTTCACCGGTGTGAAAAGCGACAAGAAGCTACCACACCTACAATTCCCTAGTAAAGCTGCAAAGCATAGCATGACAATGCTATGATTGCAGTGGAAGACCTGCCGTCGGCCAGAATTACTATGGATATTGATGGGTGGATGATGGCTGTGCGACTGCTGGCTCCTTTTCCCCCACAACTGTTATATGTAATTAAATATAATTAAATACAAAGATGCCGGGTACCGCATGTTAATCATTGTCAAGCATTGTCGCGCGGCACCCGCTTTTATATAAACGGACAATGATCATAGTGAGGCGATAATACGCATAAATTTGTTTACAAGCAGACGAATATATGCCTTTTTGGGTTGGTTTACGGAATTTATGGGTAAATTCAGCTCTGGCGTCTTTATAAGACAATCCGCGTGCCCGTGCACAAACAATGGCAACCTGTTCTTCCGTGCTTAACATGTTGCACTAAGCTAACAGGGTATGCAGAGAAAAAAAAAGTATTTTCATGGAAATTAATAGCGACTTCAGAGACATTCTGTCATCATCATCTGCATTCATGGATTAGGTCTGTTGACCCGTTCCGACTTCAGCCCATCTCTTTCTAGGTCTGCCCACATCTCGGGTGCCTTTAGGTTTGTATTTTGCTATTTGTTTTGGATATCTATCTTCATTCATTCTGTCTATGTGTTGCTTCCATTTGTGTCTATATGTATCTATTTTATCAGTTATTGCAAATATTTCAAATTCCTGTCTTATTTCTGTGTTCTTGATTCTGTCTTCCTTAGTGCACCCTTTAACAGATCTCAAAAATTTCATTTCTGCCGCCGTTATCCTACTTAGATCTTGTTTTTTATGTATCCAGGCTTCTGAACTATAGAGCAGTACCGGTACTGCCAACGTTTTATAAAATTTCAATTGGGTCTCTCTTGTTGTTTTGTTATTTAGTGATCGTTTTATCGTACCACATATTCCCTGGAATTTTGCTAGTTTATTAGGTATATCATTATCATAATTATTCTGTATAACATGTTATTAGCAAATATCAGTAAACAAGTTGGTGTGGAAGCTAAATGATCAATTGTTGTTAAAGTATCTCTCCCTACCTTAGTTTAACCTCTCCCTTATAGGTATATTTAGATGCCTCACGATACCCGGGCCTTAAGGGACACGACCTGTCGGCAGAGGATTTATATAGTCAAATTCTGGTAACTGTAAAAAAAAAAGGCGCGTGGCAGGAGGGAACATTGCCGAGTGGAGGAGGGAACTTGTAGATATGCAAAAACATTTTCTTCATTTTATTTATTTATATACAGAATTTTAATGTTTACACATCTTTCTGTGCCTAAAGTTTTATTTTTCTTCTCCACTCGTCTCTCTCCATGTCCTCCAGTCCTCTTGCTCTCATTCCAGTTCTTATTTCCTGCATCCACGAGTTTCGAGGTCTTCCTCTCCTCCTTCTTACAGGTGGACACCATTCCAATGTTTTCCTGGGTAATCTTTCTTCTTGCATTCGTCGTACGTGCCCATACCAATTTAATTGCTTATACCGTACATAATCTACTATTGAATAACCAATATTCATTTTTCTCTTATGACAGTATTTATTATTTTGTCTAATTTTGAACATCTTGCTGCTCTTCTCAAGAAATCCATTTCCATCGACATAAGTTTTTGATGTAAGTTTTTGTTGAATTTCCAAACTTCAGCTCCATATGTGACTGTACTTCTCACTATTGAATTATATATTTGTAACTTATTTTTCCTGGTTATATGTCTGTTCCATAAGACTCCATTCATCATTGCTGTTATTGCTCTACCTTTATTTATTCTGTTCTTAATATCACTTTCTTGTTTATCCTCTTTATCTAATTTTACTCCCAGATACTCAAATTCTTCACATCCTCTAATATACCCCTTTTCATCTTCTAACATCAAATCTTCGGTTTCGGCTCCACATCCCATATAAAATGTTTTTTTCTGAATTTATTTTCAAAACCCCAGTTATTGCATTCGTCAAATAATTTTCTGAACATAAACTCCATGTCTTCATATTCTTGAGCAATTATTATCTGGTCATCCGCAAATAACAGTGTATATATTTGATCCATCTCCAATTGGTACTCCCATTCCTGAACTTTTTTGCTCCAGTTTGACAGTGCTTTATGTATAAATATCTTAAATAATGTTGGTGATATGGTACAACCTTGACGAAGGCCTTTTGTTGCTTTAATTTCTTCTGATATATATTTTCCAATTTTAATTTTAGATACTGCATTTTTATACAAAAATGCCTGTCCCAAGCCAGGTTAGAAAAGGGTGAGGGGGAGGAGTAACAACCTCGTTAAAAAAACTAGGGTTCAGTACGCACGGCTCATAGTACCCTGTGAGGGCCTCTTATATAGGGTACAGATACTGCTGCCTTGCAAGTCGTCATTGGTTAAAGGCTAGAAGAAGAAACCCTTGACCAAAAATTACCTGGTCCTCCAGGTTGGGGGTTGATGCATCAGGCCAGCTCCCTGTTCATCACAAAAAACATAGCATTTTCTTAATAATAATAATAATAATAATAATAATAATAATAATAATAATAATAATAATAATAATAATGCAATAATCTTTAAAAAACGCTATTCTGCAATGAACACTTCAAACTTATTAGACATCAAAACTACTCACTAACACAGAACTAGTAGATAAGAAAGTTCAACGTGTAGTAACTATTATGTTTTCAAAACTGAGTGTAGTTGCTGGCAGTACCTGGAACTGGCCCTCCCCTCTTACCGCACCATACACCATTGACCCTTCAAAAGCGGCTAAAGAAGCTAGAACTGCACAGTAAGTATGGCTCACACACATACTTTTTTGACCACAAAAATATTATTGATCAGCTCTATGCCGGGGCCATATCTGAGACAACATGAATAGTTAAGACAAAACACACCATTCGCTGGATTGAGTTGATAACTCATTCGTTGAAGCCTTTCATGTTCTTAAGAGGACACAAAATTATGTGTGAGATCCAAAGTTTAAAATCCCTCTCCCGACAGGTTGTGCCACTCTAAAGGTCGGTTTACACGCTACGTCTTATTGTACGTTTTATAGGACAGGACAAATCCTATCCGATAAAATGTGGCATGTAAACAGCAAAATGTACGTCTTTTCGAATGGGAATGAAATCCAAGTTCAGATCGAAAAACTTAACGGGAGAAGCATCATTTTGCGACAAAACGTACAAATCCTAAACCAGTATGTTTAATTTACTGATATTTTTTTCAAGGATTGTGAGGGTTGTAAGAACATTTGGGACCAGAAACAAAAATACAAAAAAAAATATTATCTATCGTTTTAAATTCTTTAAATTGTTTTTTCCAAAACGAAAAAAATTCTCATAATTAAAATAAAGAGGCGCGACGTTATATCTCCATAGGAGATTGAGCTATCGTGTCTGGGCTTGGGCTAATCGAAAGTTCGTTTCTCGCTCTAAAGATGACACTAAGATACACTTTCCATATTAAGTTACGTTGAAGTGGTGAATCCCCGATTTGCGAAGTAAACTGCATACCAATAATGGTGATATTGCATATTGTGAATATGGGGAAAGTATGTTTTGTATGTTCCGTTTAAATGGCTTTTCTAATGCAGATGTCTTGTCTCTGTATGTGTGATGTTACCAACTTGAGCAATTGACTGTAGGTTGAGGCGTACATTCGCAAATAATTGCGCCAGTCATCAGGTTCGCTTCTCGGTTCTTTCAGTAACAGGACATGTGAATACTGACTTATTTTCAGAAGCCACTCCCTTCACCGTCTTGTCTTGTTCCTCTTCATATTTTTCCTCCCACTCGTTGAATCCTTAGGAGAGAAAACAATACAAGAAAGCAACTGGGCTTCCTCCATAATCAAATTAATGATGCCTTTCTCTCTTTTAATAAGAAAATAAAATCACTGATAATACACTACAACTCGAGTCTGGATTGGAACTGAGGTAGAAAATGGAGGGGAAAACGTTACTGTGTAAGCACTGGAAAAAACATACCTTTTGTATTCGGTTTTTCATGATCGACAATACATACAATAAGAAGTAGCGTGTAAACCGGCTTTAAGGCCCAGATAGTGTGTGGTAAGTAAAGTAAAGTGATCCCACAACAGGCCCGGAGGCCCTTGGGGTAGTAGGAGGTTAAGGCTCCCACTTTTTCTTGACAATCGGCACTTTATGTCAGCCGGGTTGTCAGCCCTGCGTGACGGCCGCCTTTACCCCCAGAACAAGCGTCTGGTACTCATTTCCGTTAGAGGCTGAGTCGACCCCAGGGCCATAGTGCCGCCAGAGGGTTCAGATAGTGTGTGGTACGTAAACGTTTTAAGTTGAGAGATGAAAATACGATTATTACATCCACAATACAGAGTTAAAATTAAGATTACAATGGACAACAAAAAAAAACTTATTTTTTTGTCTCAGAAAGAAACATATGTGATTCTGATAGTATTTTTTCTCCTGAATTCAAATATGATATCGGGTTTTCTTCATCACGCAAGGTTTCCGAGAGATAGACATTTATAATTTCGAACACTTTAATATTTTCTACATTCGTAACTACACAATATTCGAACATTCGGACTCACCTAGAAAGTAAGAAATGATGATCTTCTGCTATATTTTGCCTGTGGAGCACCCTCTTGATGGTCCAACAATAATCGGCCAGCATATTAGGATTCCATTTGCCTTGATACATCTTGTCTATAGCTGAAATCATTCGAGTTAGCTCATTTGGTTTTATTTTACAAGGGACAAATGGACAAAAAAAACTTTTATTAAAAAAGTAATTATTTAAATCCATTAATTGAAATTGAAATAAAAAAACTGTGGGTGATGGATTAATTCCGAATACATATTTGAAAACACGATAAAAAACTGCATTAAGTACAACTATTGGTACTCATGAGACCAAAATCATGTTGACCAGTGTTATTAAAAAGTGCCCTTGCCTTTCTAAGTGACACTCATCCTACACTGGTTGAAAAATACCGAATTATTCATAACTAAAATATGATGGCTATTCCAGATATAAGTCTGTTTTTTTCCCCCTATGAAAAAGTTGAGAAACAATTGCAATAGTAATAATAATCAAGATAAATGTCTGCAAGTTAGACTGACAGGTGTATAATAGAGTGACAGATGCCTAAAATCTATGTTCACTGTTTAATTAAGAGCGAAGAGAGTAAAAAAAAAAAAGCGAGGAAATATTCCCTCCAGTTGTAACACGTCAGCGAGAAGCATATAACAAGGTAAATTTTATTTTAATATAACCATGACGCATGCACCCATCTACCTCCATACTGTATTATTTATGATTTAATTAAATTTTATTAATTTTCTTCTGTTTCCAGACTCTGAATGGCTCAAGTACCATCTCGCATATTCTGACATCAATTTTAATGTATTTTTCGCTCTCTAGTTAAAATTAATAATTGGATATTTCATTAAATTAGCGCACGACGCAGAAGTTGTATCCTTACTTCTTTTTTATGAATATGTAATTTTTAAACCAGCTCACTTCAGTATTAGATATATTATATTTGAGCGATTCCATGAAAATGTCATGCTGAGGTGAACATTTTAAAATTGACGCAGGAATAATCACATTCACATTTTCTGATTCTATAAGATAATGTTTCAAATGTGCATTGTTTTAGTCTAATATTAATGGTACTGTACATCAACTATATGTAGACTTCAAAAAAGCATATGATTCAATTAAGAGGGAGAAGTTATATAGTATCCTGCTGGAGTTCGGAATTCCTAAAAAGTTAGTTAGACTTATACGAATGTGTCTAAATGGCTGAACGAGTAGGGTGCGTGTAGGCAAACAGTTTTCAGACACTTTTGAAATCCAGAATGGGTTGAAGCAAGGAGATGCACTATCTCCTCTACTATTTAATTTTGTACTAGTGCATGCCATTAAATCTTTAGAGAATGAGGAAGGCTTACAACTCAATGGTATTAATAAGCTGTTAGTTTATGCTGATGATGTAGTACTACTGGCCGATAGCGAGGAGATACTAAAGGCCAACACGCACACACTATTGAGTAACACTAAGAAATTAGGACTGGAAGTAAATATCAGTAAAACTAAATATATGGTCACACGTAGAAATACACTATATAATGGAAATGGACAGCTAATGACAAATGAGGGAAATTTTGAGGAATTGGCTGAATTCAAATACCTAGGAACAATAATCACAAATAGGAATGAGATGCACAAAGAAATTAAACATAGGTTCAATTCTGGAAATGCATGCTATTATGCATTGCAGAGACTTTTGATGTCCCAACTCCTTTCAAAAAATGTTAAGCTGAAAATATATAAAACTATTATTCTACCAGTTATATTATATGGGTGCGAAACATGGACTCTTACTTTAAGGGAGGAAAGGAGATTACGAGTATTTGAGAATAAAGTTCTTAGGAAAATTTTTGGACCAAAGAGAGATGAACAGACAGGTGAATGGAGAAGACTACATAACAATGAACTACATGGTCTTTATAGGAAGCCAGATATAATAAGAATAGTTAAGTCTCGTAGACTGCGATGGGCAGGGCATGTTGCGCGTATGGGGAATGAAAGACGTGCATGGAAGCTTCTTGTAGGAAAGCCAGAAGGAAAACGCCCAGTTGGTAGACCAAGAATGAGGTGGGAGAATAACATTAACTCTGATTTGAGGGAAGTAGATTATACAGGGAATGATTGGAAAGCATTAGCTCAGGATAGGAATGTATGGAGAGCTTATGTCCGTGCGGCCATGAACCTACGGGTTCGATAGTGCCAGTGAGTTTAGTCTAATATTAGTGGTAGAAGTTGTCATATTCCTAACCTGTAAAAACTCGCAAAATTTTACGATTTTTTTATGTAAATATTTGATCGTATTAATTCCCTATACTTCAGAAACTCTTTTGTTAAACCATATTTCGATCCTTCTTAGTCGTAAATGTAATAATATTAATTGCAGTCTAATGTTCTATATACATTAAATGTGTCCTATAATTGTTAACTGTAAGATATGGTCAGTCAGTCACGGAAAACGTATAAAAATTACTGTACACAACATAATAATTAATGGATTAAAATTTCCTCTTGGATTTTACGTTATCGGTACACAACTAACGAAAAAGTATTGATGACATTTTCTTGTAAAGTCATTATTTTTCCCGCTAGAGTCCCGTGAATGACTGACTTTTTGTCCTCTCATTTATAATGCTAATTTGCATGGTGCCACTCAGTTGCTTGCTGCACTCTGCTGAGGATTTAACATAAACATGGTTTAGGAAATCTGGTTGACTGTTCGGCTCAGCTGCTCCATAAAATAATTACTGACCCTTTTTCTGTGTCAATTTGAGCTAAAAGGCAGTCAGCGGAAGCATTTAAATATATTCAGGAGAAGGTGCAGTAAACGAAGCAGCCATACTTGTTGATTTCTCAGAAAATTATACCTACAAAGAACAAAATGAGATCCAGGCAGTTCATTGGAATAATGAGCATATCTCAATATTATTGCTTTTGCCTGGTTTAGATGGAAGGTGACACAGAAGTTTAGAAGAAATACTTTGTTCTAGTGTCAGATTATGTGACACATAGCAAATGTGCTATAGAAAAGTGTTTTCTGAACTATAGGGATTTCTTCCAAAACTTGAGGTGATAAAAATTTTCAGTTGGAGCAGCAGGTAATAGAAATAGGCCTATACATTTAGCAATGTGACACTGCTTACTTGCATATTTGGATTTTGACATAAAATGGAACTTCTTTGAATCGTACCATGGAAAGTGGGCTATAGATGCGATTGGCGGCCAAGTAAAAAGGATGGCACGGATGTATGAAAAATCGGAAAAGAAGATACAAAATTGTGCAGAATTATGTAATGTGAATTGTAAAACCAAATAACTGTTCAGGAGGAGTCACAAAATTATAGAAGAAGGAAATACATTTTTAGAAAAACAATTTGAATATCTTGCAGCTATCCTTGAATCATTGCGTACACAACGTGAAAGCGTTGGACCCGTATGTTATAGAATATGCACAACTGTCAAACAAACAATCAGCGCAACAACTTCGTAAGTTCGTGTGTTAAAAAAAGAAAAGAAAAACTGAATGGCGCGACAGGCCTAGAAAGCCCTTGGCTGCTGATCTCACATCCGAGTATATCAATCACAGAGGTGGGCAATCATCTAACCAATATGTAGGGTGACATGTGATCAGCATATAGTATACTCCAGCTGTTATGGCTGGTTTTCTCGACCGCAACCGCAAAATATTGTAGCTGCCCAAATTCTTTGTGATTCCGGGCGGGCACCAGTCCCATTGTGGCCGAAATTCCATGAGGAAATGTATTCTCTCATGGGAACTCGAACCAATGCTCTCTATTGAGACATCTTGACTCAAACCATTCAGTTACAGCGTGAAACTTCATGTGTGACAGGAAACATTATTTTTATTAATGGCACAAGTCAAGTCGGCATAGCGGCGAATACTAGAGAGTGAATAGCTGCATAAACAAATCTTATACATCGATGTTATGAAGTGAATCATCAGTGTGCTAGTTAATAATAATAATAATAATAATAATAATAATAATAATAATAATAATAATAATAATAATAATAATAATAAAACTCCACCATTGCCGGTCCCAAGTCCGGATGAGAAAGGAGGAGTAACACCTCGTTAAAAAACCTAGGTTCAGCTGATCCGGCTGATAGTACCTTTTAAGGGTCCCTAGCCAGTGTTACGGTGAAGACCCCAACGGCGAATGCAGCATAGTAGGAGACCTATGGTATGATGTAGATGGTGGATGAGGCAATGAAGGGTGGATCAGACTCTTACCTGCAGTGAAAGTAACTGATCTACGGTGGACTCCAGATAAAGTCTCTGGTCCTCCATATTGGGGGTTGATGCTATGGGCCAGCTTCTCATACATTGCAAAAAATAAAACTTAATGCTAAAAAACCAAAATATATAGCCTCGGATTGGAAACACACGTAGATAAAGGAAATTCAAGACATCATGAAAAAGAGAAATATGACAGAAGCAGACACGCAAGACCGGGAAGTGCGAAAGAAAAAGAACAAGTATATTTTGGTTGAGGATACCTGTGTATAGGATAACAGAAACAATCCTGAAATAAATTAAAATTAATAATTATACATTTATTTTATCTGATGAAATTAAGACCATTTCACCAAGGTTGAATTGTTTAGATATTGTTCTTTTTCTTCTTCTTCTTCTTCTTCTTCTTCTTCGGCTTCCCCCACTTATAGGTTTGCCGTCTTCAGTTTCCATTTATCTCTGTCATTCCAATCTCATTCTTCCAAATTCCTATCATCCATTATAGTTCTGACGTAGGTTTTCCATTTCCATCTTGGTCTGCCACGTTTATTTCTTCCAGGGGGTGACCACTGGTATATATTTTTTGGCCATCTTTCATATTCCATTCTTTGTACATGGCCATAGCATTTAAGCGTTTGATTTTCAATCGTCTTAACAACAGATGTGGTGACATTCATTTCTCTCCAAAGGAATTCATTTCTTATTTTATCCTGTCTTGTTTTTTGGAGGCTTCTTCTAAAATAATCAAATTCAACTGTTCTAATTTTATTCTTTTGTACTTCTGTCAAAGACCAAGTTTCACTTCCATATGACGAAATATTCTGTATTATGCGTTTAGATATTGATCAGTTATGAATTTTATCCATAGTTAAATTATTAATACTTAATACACAGTATACAACTGATACTCGCAAATAAAGTAGAAAATATATTAAAATAATAATATTAATAAAAGTCCGAACATGATTAAGATCTTGACAAGTCCAAGTTAAATCTGGACTGTCACAGAACAGATAAAATAATAAATAATAGTTTTAAGAACTAAAAGAACACGCTTTATTAAAAAACTAAAAAATGAAAAATAATTTTAATTTCCAATACGCTTGGGATAAAATAAACTGGTCAACAAAAAAATCATCTCCAACACATATAGAATAAAATTAGAGTTATCAACAAAAAGAAAATAATTTTACCATCAAAAGCGTGGGGTGCTCGATATCAATTAATATATTTGATAATAAACAGATATTGGTAAAAGTAAGCTCTCTAAGAATAAAATGTAAAAATCATAAAAAGCACCCCACGTTTTTGATGGTAAATTCATTTTCTTTTTTTTTATAACTCTAATTTTATTCTATATGTGTAGGAGATGATTTTTTTTGTTGACCAGTTTATTTTATCCCAAGCGTATTGGAAATTAAAATTATTTTTTCTTTTTTAGTTTTCTACTAACGCGTTTTCTTTTATTTTTTAACCACTATTATTTATTTTTTTTATTTTTTATTTTTCCTCTTTTACACAATAATATAAATATGTTTCTCTTTCAATTTTCTATACCTTCTTTTCACTCTAATCTCACCTTACTACTCTTCTATAAAAAAAATCCTCCCAGCCGGATTTGAACCAGCGACGTACGGATTACTGAAATTATATACCACTACGAGTTCACTGCTCTACCAACTGAGCTCTTACAACGATTGACTAAATGCTCGACAAGTCCGCGACCTATTATACCAGTTTTCATTTTTTTTATTTTCGGATGATTCTGGCCAGGATTTTAGAAACAAAATATGAAATTATTGTATTGTCACGGGTCCTCTACAAGTATACAAAGTTTAAAGTCGATCCAATGTTTCTAAGTGGGTGAAAATTGCGTTGAAAGATTCCGTTACATTGATATTAAAACACTTTTTTTGATTTTCTGATGATTATGGCCAGGATGTTAGAAAATAAATATGAAATTATTGTATTGTCACGGGTTCTCTACAAGTATACAAAGTTTCAAGTCGATCCGATGATTTTAAGTGGATGAAAATCGCGTTGAAAGATTCCGTTACATAGATAGATAGATACAGGTCAAGCTAATATAAAGCGTGTGAAAATTGAACTGGCTGAAATATCCATAGATTCTGTAGCAGGTTTTATCTCACTGGATATAAAACAATACACAGATATAAGAACAGAATGAAATATATTTTCTTGAGTAAAGAATAAATAACATTTCGTAAAACTTGTACAATCATTCATAAAGCTGGCTCCTGATAGAATACAGACACAAATCCGAGTTCATAGAAGTATGGGCTGCCGGCTTATCGGATGACAGGAGACAGGTGTATTGGCCTAATTCCGTGAAACAGAAGAAGAAAAATTTGATTACATTTTAAAGAGTCATGTATTTAGTGTGATTCCCTCGCGAACTTTTGTCCTATGCAATATTATACAGTATTGAATACTTCTTGCCCTTCATAGTGAATTTAAAATATTAATTGGGAACAAGAATGTTAATAAAGGAAGAACATTTATTTTTATTTAATTATTCTCAAATATTATATTAAACTTCCACCGTTGTGGTCTCGAGGTAGCGTGCTGCCTTGTCACGCAGCGGTTCCGGGTTCGATCCCCGGTCGGGGCAGATTTCTGGGTGAGGTTTTTATCGGAGTTTTTCCTCACCTGTAAGACAAATGTCAGGAAAACTTTAAGGCCCAAACGGTCCCCGAAATCATATGGCCATCATTATCATCATCCTTCACCGGTGTGGAAAACAATGGGAAGCCACCACACCTACAATTCCCTAGTAAAGCTGTAAGCATTACATGAAAATGCTATGATTACAGTGAAGGATCTGCCTTCGGGCAGAATTACTATGGATGGATTATATTTAACAATTTTTTAAATCGTGCAATTTGATTTCAGTTTTCTTAACCAGACCTTGATACTTGTTAAATTACAGTACAATTGATTTTCTGTTAAGTGAGTAAGTGCTAGTTGGCTATTGATTATCATGTTGTTTTTATTTCCGAGATACGCGTATTCAAACTAGGTCGGGTTCGTTCGATTTTCTGAGGGTGTAAAAATCCAAAAGGTGGCTTCTCTTGGAAGGGAGGTAAATCCGTTGGCAAACAAAAGAAGCGCAGTCCTGAATTAGAGGCTTCAGAGCAAAATTTGTCGCCACTGTCGCAGCATATTTGAATTGAAACGGTAATGACCTATCTTAAATAGCATTGTTAAATAATTTAACTACTTTTAGTCCTTTATTAAAATTGAGAGGACAGACTACACTGAGCACCAACACCTGAAAGACTCTTCTGCTATCCCAGTATTACGAAGATGAGTGGTATGAAAGGCTAGTCTACGATGTTATGTAAGTTGTAGATCGTCTTCGAGGTCCGGCACATCAGCTTCTCCTCCCCAGACCCATACCACCATTTTAATAATAATAATGATAATAATAATAACAATAATAATAATAAAAATAATAATAATAAAAATAATAATAATAAAAATAATAATAATAAATAATAATTATTAATTAAATAAAAATAAAACGTAGTTTTATTTGATTTTCATATTTATTATATAATTCAGTGACAGCTGTTTCGGTACACTGTACCTTCTTCAGACATATTAACAAATTATGAATTGTGTTCCAACTGATCTAAGCAACAATACAACAATATTTATTTAAATTTTTAAATTTAACAAAATTTAAATCAATATTGTTGTATTGTTGCTTAGATCAGTTGGAACACAATTCATAATTTAACATGTCTGAAGAAGGTACAGTGTACCGAAACAGCTGTCACTGAATTATATAATAAATATGAAAATCAAATAAAACTACGTTTTATTTTTATTTAATTAATAAATATGGATTTTCATCAAGTAAACACCAACTCAATTGATTATAAATAATAATAATAGTCTTTGTGTGTTTACAGCTACTGCCGTCTTCCCGTGCCAAAGATCCAAAGCCTATTATTGTCTAAAAATAAGATTTCGGTCTTATATAACCTTAATTTATACTTTAATCCTTCTCCCCATTACATTGCCATAGTTGCATTCTGTACAAAGTCATTAACGTTTCAAATAGATGATAATATTAAAGATAAACCCGTGTTTGTTTACAATAACAATATAGGCATTGGTACAGTCTGTTACTCGTTCTAGGGTTTAATTAAGTAAACTACGTGTATAAAGTAATTTTTAATAACTGCGGTTGTTATGTTTAACCTCTATGGATTTCTATGGTTGGTAGTGTTCCTCAGTTTCCTGGTATATCCACCATAATGAGTTGCTATTTAAAACATCTGTTCCAACAGACATCATCTCTTTAATGTAACATAGGCTTATGACACACTGTCAGCCAGTTATAAATATTTAAAATATTTGTACAAAATTATTTCTGAAATAAATAAATAAATAAATATGTATATATATATATATATATATATATATATAAATAAGAAAGTTTTCTTGGGTTTTCCGCGTCTTGGATTCAAGTTCGGCCCCTGGCCACTGACTCCGACGTTTCGGCATGATCCCACATGCCATTATCAAGGAATGATAAGTTCGAGTCACAGGTTTAGGTCTCATATAATTAAACAAATAGAGTTTTACTGTGGTCCGTTTCCGAACAGCGAAAACTCTATTTGTTTAATTATATAAGACCTAAACCTGTGACTCGAACTTATCATTCCTTGATAATGGCATGTGGGATCATGCCGAAACGCCGGAGTCAGTGGCCAGGGGCCGAACTTGAATCCAAGACGCGGAAAACCCAAGAAAACTTTCTTATTCATACTTATATCCGCGAAAATCTGCAATATAAAACACACACACACACACATATATATATATATTATATATATATATATATATATATATATATATATAGCTTGCATTGTTCAATGTAAAAAAAATAATTATAACATATATGACATTTTATTGTAATTGTAAGCCCATGTCTTCCCTTTACAGAGATTTAGGCGCTCTCCCCCTACAGGGAAGAATTTGAACCATATTAATTTAGTTACACTTGTTTTCGTATAGATGTCATTTTGAGTGGCACGTGGTCAGCATTCCGCCTCATACTGACATCTAGGAAACCAAGGTAGTACTAGGTCGGGAAAATTCGGTAAATTTTGCTTAGAGGCCTTTTCATTCAGGCTTAAGGATTTTTTACGGGCCTGAAAATCTTTAGACTCGGGACCCACGGCTTAAAGTCCCTCCCGGAAGACTTGCTCTTTGGATTTTTCCGTCCTAAAAAATCCATCCACCCCGGCCGAAACCGAACCCGCGACCCTCGGGACCAGAGGCAAGGAGCATAACCACTAGTCCACATCGGCCGATACATATATGGCATGATAAGAAAAATATATGCTCGGACGGGACTTGAACCCGGACCTCAGGATTGATACCCCAGTGCCTTCCGATTACGCCATCGAGCAAATCTAGTACAAACATTAATTTTTCTTTTCATATATTCTCATTATTACGAGATGCAGTGGGAACTCGGTCTCCACTGCCATCTAGTAGTTCCTATCACAAGTAAGCATATATACATACAGTAAAAGCTCCTTATTAGCGGGGGATATGTTCCACAAATATGCCGCGAATATGGAATGGTAATTTGTATGGATATACGTTCCAAGATTCCAAAATAAAATAGAAATTATCAAAATAAAATCAATTAATGAGAGATTTTGAACAATTTCTATTAATTATTACTGTCAGTATTAGGCAAGTGCTTAAAGGACTTAGTGATTTTTTTTTCCTGTTTTGCCGCTTTTAAAAGGTCTTTCAATTCAAATTGATATTCAGCTGTGAATTCAGCGATACAATTCCTTTCTTTGTCTTCGGATTTCTTGACGAATCGTACAGTTGATTCATTAATATTGAAACAGCGTGATGTAGACGCAGAACGACTCGCCAACGCGTAAACGGTCAAGCATTTCTGTTTCTACTTTCAGCGACAACTCTACTTTTTTCCGCTTCGGAACTAATTTTCTTTCCTTTTACTCGGCATTATAAATTGGCAACAAAGCAGAAGATACATGTGTTATTCAATCAAAATTATTGCAACGAACAAGTTGAAACAATAAAACACCGTTCGTGGCGAGGACGCATTTATCAATGGACATAGCGGCACGTGAAATACGGCGGCGGTGGCTTATAACAATGATCTTTAGGCTTAATGATAATAAGGTATGTTTTACTTTGATATTAATTTGTCCATTTGGTTTGAATCGCTCTTTGTAAAAGCCACCTTGGCACGTGTCTGCAGTAAAAGTAAAGTGATCCCACAACAGGCCTCAGGAGGCCCTTGGGGTAGTAGGAGGTTAAGGCTCCCACTTTTTCTAGACAATCGGCACTTTATGTCAGCCGGGTTGTCAGCCCTGCGTGACGGCCGCCTTTACCCCAGAACAAGCGTCTGGTACTCATTTCAGTTAGAGGCTGAGTCGACCCCAGGGCCATAGTGCCGCCAGAGGGTTTGGGTCAGTTTAAAAATCCTGACCCCAACGGGACTTGAACCCTCGACCCTCCGGCTTGTAGCTCAGTGCCTTAACCACTACGCTACGGCGTGCCCCCCACGTGTCTGCAGTAAAAAAGTTAATGGATTAACGAGATTCCCTCTGTCCCTATCTTCAATAACGAACCAGCAAGCTAGGGGCCGAGTCTCAACAGATCGCAGCGTGGCAACTGCTCTATCGAGTACAACATCCCGCCGGTACCAAAGTCGTCTACAGACGATTCAGAGTCCCGACTTCGAATCGAACGACCCACGGTCGACAGTTTGGGGCAGATGCGTTAATAAAGTATACTAATCTTAATATACCGACTGGATCCGTGAATAAAGACAATTTTAGCCGCGAATAGAGAAACTGCTTCGCAATTTTTTTAACCCGCGAATAATGAAAACGCGAATAAGGAGCTTTTACTGTACTAATAATATTAATAATAATAATAATAATAATAATAATAATCGTCATCATCCCTCCAGGGATTAGGCAATTGCCCGTTCCGACTTCATAATGCATCAGCCCAACGTCTTCTAGGTCTTCCAACATCACGTCTTCCTCTTGCTTGATAATTTCTTGCTAACATTGGATATCTCTCCTTACTCATTCCATCCATGTGATCAATCCATTTCTGTCTGTAATTCGTGACTTTATCCAATAAAGGCTGTACTTTCAATTCTTCTCTTATATCCTCATTTCTTATTCTATCAAGTCTTGTACATCCTTTTACTTGCCTTAGGAACCTCATCTCCGCCGTCTGTATTCTATCCTTCTGTCTTTTCACTGGAGCCCAAGTTTCACATCCATACAATATTGTGGGAACCGCCATAACATTATACATTTTTATCTTGGTTCCTTTTCTAATTTTATTTTTGAATGTTCTCTGTATTGTTCCACACACCGACTGAAATTTATTTATTTTGGAGTCAATATCTCTTTCCACATTGTAGCCAACATCACAGCCCAAATATTTGAAACTATAATAATAATAATAATAATAATAATAATAATAATAATAATAATAATAATAATAATAATAATAATAATAATAATAATAATAATAATAAACAATAATGCTTTATTTATTCTGGCAGAATTAAAGCCATAAAGCCTTTCTTTCACCCAACTAGTACAAATATACAAATGCATGTTTAGAGTATAAATTATCTATACAATATATTAATTATGAAGAGTTAGAAGGTATTAAAAGTTGCAATGTAAAGTTAATTTACAATCCGTTTTATACTATAATAATAATAATAATAATAATAATAATAATAATAATAATAATAATAATAATAATAATAATAATAATACAAATGGTAATAAAAATAAAAATTATAATAAAAAATAATAAAAATAATAAAAAATTATAAGCATTTAGACTCAGAAGTAAAAAAGGAAATAAAAATATATACAGACATTCATAGTGATATTAGAAAACGAAGCTTAAAATTGTATGGTCATATTAAACGAATGAACTCAAATAGGCTTACAAAACAGGTAATGGAATTCTACGAAAACAGAAGTAAAGCTCCAGTGGATACTATGAAGTGGATTGATTAAGTCAAAAAGGACTTAAAATTGGCAGGAATTACTAAAGAAGATATCCCAAACAGAGATATATTTAGAATTAAGGTGAATAAGTGGCAAGTTGACCAAGAGGACAAACCGAAGAAGAAAACTGGAACAACTTGGACAGATGAGAGAAAACAAGCTCATAGCAAAAGAATGAAAGAAATTTGGGCTCAAAGGAAACGCCTCTAAGTACTTTGCCTAGTCCTATATGGGCTCATCCGCAATTAAAAAATATAATAAAAAAAACAATTATAATAAAAATAATAATGAAAATAGTAATGAAAATAATAATAAAAATAAATAAGAATAATTTTAATAATTTTGATAATAATTAATAATTTTAATAATTAATAACAATAAACTAATGCTATTTAGAAGGATAAGTAAATGTTTCAGATGAACAATTTTCAAATATTGTTGCCTTCAGTCATAATTTCGAATGGTTCTGAATACGGCTAGTTCCTTCCCCAACCGATTATTAAATAGAAAATATTTACTAAAATTACAGTAGGTAATAAACTATATAGTTGTCCAGTAGCAAAAGTTAATTCTTGAAACAATGGTTTTCACAATCGTGACAGTAACTGTAGAAACGATAAATTATATGAAAGAAAATCTGGAATCAATTCTGGCATTTCAGGAATAAAAGTCCCTTAATTAATATTTACTTCAGAGTTTTCTCGAGGTTTGCCTCTAAGTAATGAATTACTGAATCATCATGCTGATTGATTTTTGGTGAGTTGAAAAAAAAAAAATTCCATATTGCTGTGTTTAGTCTAGAGTAGGATTCATAATTATGAAAACATTTTTTTATTATTTATAATTTAATTTTTTCACGCTAGTTTCTGTATAAAAATGTATTTTTTATTATTTATAACTAAAAATTACTCATTCTATTTGGATATAAAAAAATTGTCATAAATTAAGATTATATTAAGGCATCCATCAATAGTAATTCTGCCCGAAGGCAGGTCCCTCACTGCAATCATAGCATTTTCATGCTATGCTTGCAGCTTTACTAGGGAATTGTGTAGGTGTGGTAGCTTCCCGTTGCTTTCCACACCGGTGAAGGATGATGATACTTACTCACTTACTTACTCATAATGATAATGGTAAGGATGATAATGATAAGGATGATAATGATAAGGATGATAATGATAAGGATGATGGCCATATGATTTCGGGGACCGTTTGGGTCTTAAAGTTTTCCTGACATTTGTCTTACAGGTGAGGAAAAACCCCGATAAAAACCTCACCCAGAAAAACTGCCCCGACCGGGGATCGAACCCGGGCCCGCTACCTCGAGACCACAGCGGTGGACATATTAAGACATAGTATATGTTAATTTAGTGCAGTATATATATACCTCTAGGACCCGAGTTAGCATCTCCGTCGCTTCAATCGGTGTTACCCTTAAAAATCACCTTCTGTAGTGGAAAAAACGTGAAAAAATGTCGCTTTTTGTAGTAGTGGTAGTAGTAGTAGGACTTTATTAGACAAAAAGTAAGATATTTACAATATTATTTACAAATATGGGTCGCACGGGCAGTAAGCCGTACGTGCTGTTGACAGTCCGTTACAATAAAGTAATAATTGGTACTAGTGTAAAGAAAAATAAACAACAAAAATAGCAATAACATTACAATTACATAAAGAAAACGCTTTTTGTAAGCTTTAATGGCTTACGCTGCCAAAACCATAACAAATACACAAAATTATAGTACAGTGAATTGAATATCTCAAAATCCTCTACAGAAAAGTCCGCCTATGTTTATCTTTTAAGGATAACTCACAATAACCATTTTGGTCTTTCATTGATCCAAGAAGATCGGGATAAGTAGATTCCCGGGCAAGCATAGCAGCGCACTTAGAATAACAAATTTTGTCTTTCAGCTCATTTATGCCAAGTACATCGGGATGCGTAGATTCCCGGGGAACGCCGGGTAATCAGCACGGGGTATCTAAAAATAACAACAATATAAATTTATATTTATTTTTCCTTTTACTTATTCAACTAAATGCAAAAACACATAATTTATTTAGGTATAGCAGCGCACGCCGGGTATTAGCTTGTGTGATACAAAGTTTGCATTCTCTTGACTCGAGTGAAGAATCTGCTCTTAAAACCTCGTCATGATGTGTGAGGCATTGTAAATATTGTAATATAATAACTGTTCTCTGTAATTTTCCATTTTACGATCCACACAATGAAAATACTACCTACATAACAACTATATTCAGCATTTTATGTATACCTATAAATAATCATCTAGGAATACATAAATCATCTAGGAAGCTTTTCTTACTTTATTTTGTTTCTATTCCATGGGCTGTTAGTATTAACTAATATTAGACCACATCTGCTTTCTCCTTTGTTTAGTCTATATTTTAATTTTTTTATAAACAGATTTACAATGTAATAAAACACCTTCCTGTGCTCAGAGCCTTTTAAATTTTTATCTTCTTTCTCACTTCTTCTCCATCTTCGCATTACAATGTTTCCAGACCTATCTCCGTCATACCTCTTCTTATGTCATCCATGCATCTAGGTCGACCTCTCTTTCCTTTCCCAGGTGGAATCCATTCTAAAGCTTTGTCTGTGTAATCTTATTTCTGGCATCCTATGTATATGACCATACCATTCTAATCGTTTGTATCTCATAAAATCTAATTTTGAATTTTAGAGTTTCACTTGTTGTCTGATGATTGTATTTTTTAATTTAGAATGTATAGTTGAGCGTCTAATACAATCCATTTGAGTAGACATAAGTTTTAATAATATTTGATAATTTTAATAAGTATTTAATTTTTCTCCTTCGCTTTTTAGTAATAAAATATTCATCTGGCCGCCTTACAAGGGCTGCGCAGATATAGTTGGGTGGTGGGATTGCCACCTTACAGCCTCCCAACTTGCTTCAGCTTTGTTTTTAGGGTGCTTTCCCTTAGGTAGATTGCCTTCTCTTCGGCTCTGAGCTCTACCTGCCCATTATAGCCGTCCAATCTGGAACAGACGCTATGCTGATTTTGGTTCACCCCGGGTATTTCATTTCCCCGGTACCACCTATATTTAGCAGGCATTCCCCTATCCACCACCTGGGGAGGCGCCCGATGGGGGATCAGCAACCCCTCACGGGTTTTTAAAAATTGTACTGGATAACAGAATAATAGAACAAGTATCACATTTCCAATATTTAGGATGTAATATAACTTATAGAGAAAATGAAGATATGTAAAATAAAGTAAATAAATTTCAGGCTATTTGTGGAACCATAAAAATAACCTTAGGTCGGAAAACAAGGAAAGATACGAAACTTAAATTATATAAAACAATGGCTGTTCCTTTGTTGCTGCATGGAAGTGAAAACTGGATAATGAAATCAAGGGATAAAAGCAGGATACAGACTGCGGAAATGCTGTTTTTACGTAATGTGAAAGGATGCACAAGAGCGGATAGAATTAGGAATGAAACTATACGAGAAGAATTAAATATATATAAAATTGAAGATAAAATCAGCGAAAATAATAAGAAATGGACAGAACACTTAATGAGAATGAACAACGAAAGAATACCAAAAAGAACCTTCCTGTATAATCCCAGAGGAACAAGAGATGTTGGCCGACCACGCAGAAGATTGACTCCACTTTTAACTTCGCCGGAACAGGCTGCATAGCCTAAACCTTGTAGTAGAAGAAGAAGAAGAGTATTTAATTTTTGTATGATTTTATTATTCGATAGTTGGGGGAAAAAGGACTTGATGGGCTTAACTCTATTATTATTATTATTATTATTATTATTATTATTATTATTATTATTATTATTATTATTATTATTATTATTATTATTATTATTATTATTATTATATATTTCCGGTTTTATCAATGTTGATACATTTTTCCATCACCAATGATTTCTCTTCAATTTCGATTTATAATCTTCCTCCATTCGTCTCTATTATAACACATTACTTCCTCTATTTCCCAGTCCTTCAAAGTTTCTCTAATTTCTTGGATCCACGTGATATTTCGTCATCCTTTCCTTCTCGTTCCTGATGGTGTCCATTCCATTATTTTCTTCGGTAATCTTTCGTCCTCTATTCGCCTAATATGTCCGTAGCATTTCAGTTGCTTTTCTTGAATAAATTCTAAAATTGAGTTTTGTACATTCATGTTCTCTTTTATTGTTATTATTATTATTATTACTATTATTATTATTATTATTATTATTATTATTATTATTATTATTATTATTATTATTATTATTATACATAAAAAACAAGATCTAAGTAGGATAACGGCGGCAGAAATGAAATTTTTGAGATCTGTTAAAGGGTGCACTAAGGAAGACAGAATCAAGAACGCAGAAATAAGACAGGAACTTAAAATATTTGCAATAACTGATAAAATAAATACATATAGACAAAAATGGAAGCAACACATAGACAGAATGAATGAAGATAGATATCCAAAACAAATAACAAAATACAAACCTAAAGGCACCCGAGATGTGGGGGCAGACCTAGAAAGAGATGGGCTGAAGTCGGAACGGGTCAACAGACCAAATCCATGAATGCAGATGATGATGATGATGATGATGATGATGCTGATGATGATTATTATTATTATTATTATTATTATTATTATTATTATTATTATTATTATTATTTATGGTCCAATTGAGATGTAAAACTACTCGAGCAGTGCTTCTACTACTAACTCTCTGGCACTATCGAGCCCGTAGGTTCATGGCCGTCCGGACATAAGCTCTCAATTCATTCCTATCCTGGAGCTAATGTTTTCCAATCATCTCCTATGTAATCTACTTCCCTCAAATATTGGTAATTGTTATTCTTCCACCTCATTCTTTGTCTACCAACTGGGCGTTTTCCCTCTACTTTTCCTAGAAGAAGTTTTCATGCCTCTCATGCATTCCCCAATCGTGCCATATGCCCTGCCCATCGCAGTCTACGAGAGTTAACTTTTCTTATATCTGGTTTCCTATAAAGATCATGTAGCTCACTGTTATGAAGTCTTCTCCATTTGCCTGTCTGTTCATCTCTGATTGGTCGAAACATTTTCCTAAGAACTTTATTCTCAAATACTTATAATATTTTCTCCTCCATTGAAGTAAGCGTCCATGTTTCACATCCATATAATATAACTGGGAGAATAACAGTTTTATATTTTTTTCAGTTTAACGTTTTTTTGAAAGGTGTTGGGACAAGAGTCCCTATAATGCATAATAGCTCACATTTCCAGAATTAAGCCTATGTTTAATTTCTATGTGCCTCTATTTCCTATTTGTAGTTATTGTTCCTAGGTATTTAAATTCAGCCACTTCTTCAGAATTTCCTTCATTTGTCTTTAAATGTTAATTTTCTTTAAATAATATATTTCTATATGTGAACGTGGCTAAATATATGTTTCAATTGGTGAACATGTATTTAGGTAGATACATCTACTGATGTAATAGTTTTTGTATTTTTACAAACGGTAAAGCAGTATACGAGCAAGTAAAAATACATACATAATTATGATTTACTGAGAAAACTATCACGTTTCTGACCACATGTTATAAGGATATGAAAATTATGGCACCTATACCCTTACACTCTGTATAATAGAATCGTTTATTTGAAATAATGCGTGCAAAGGGTTAACAGGTGTTTTTTGTATAATTCATAGGAACTACTTTTAGATGTGAAAGGAAGGATATCTTGTATTGTATTAATCTCCTGTGAAGTGGATATTGTGCCGGTTCGCTCAGGGTATAATATGATCACTCAGGGATGTTGTAAATTATACACTTATTATTTTAGTTTATTGGATAAATTTGTATACACAATTTTATTTACAATGTTTGATATTTCACTGTCTCGGAGTGGAGTTGATGAGTTATTTGCGCCCACGTGTTTTAATATCGCCTTCGCGGACGGTTACTTAATAACTTAAGTATTGCAGAACGTAGGAGCGTGAGAGTGTTTTCGCACGCGTCCTTGCCTTATAAGGGCGATGACTCCTCCCATCCCCACTCCGAGTGTATATGTTAGCTTAGAAGGGTAGGTACCATTCGTTTGGGTTTCTATGTTGGTAATAGACTCGTGTGCACGTTTGTGCGCCTTCCAATTATTACTATTAATGGCCGAGTACTCACGAGTCTATTACTTCTTGCCACAATATATAAACTTTATTTTAATTTTACAAAGAATTACAAACAGAATCAGTCATGGAATATGTACAAAAATACAGAAACAACTGGAAATCTCACGTAAGAAGAATGAGCAGAACAAGGACATCACGTCAAATCTTAAACTAGCAGCCACCAGGCAAGAGATCTTTGGGCAGACCCTTCAAACGTTAGATTGGGACCGTAACAGACCACTAGGTCTATCACATGAAAGGAAGAAGAAGAAGAAGAAGGAGGAGGAGGAGAAGAAGAAGATTTTTATTTTATTATTTACTTATTATTAACTTTTATAAGATTCATGATGTGTTCCGTTGAGATTTATTCAAAATTAAATAAAATTATAGAATATTCACCTGAAAGGTCCGTCTCCTCAACTTAATTATCATTTAACTGTAGCGCTTTCGGGACTTGTCCCATCATCGGCAGGATTCAAAACTGGTTCAAAACACCAGTTTTGAATCCTGCCGATGATGGGACAAGTCCCGAAAGCGCTACAGTTAAATGATAATTAAGTTGAGGAGACGGACCTTTCAGGTGAATATTCTATAATTTTATATTACTTATTATTGTATTATATTTTTACTTTTTTTTATTTTATTATTTACAAAGAAAGTTATTGGCATATTAAATTATATTTTACGGAGTAGGAATATAATCAAGAGGACTAAATTGTTAATATATAACACAATTGTGAAGAGCATTTTATTATATGGTGCGGAAACATGGACGTTGAAGCAAAAACACAGAAATAAATTATTAGTCACAGAAATTGACTTTTTCAGAAAATCGGGAAGAATATCAAAATTAGAAAAATAAAAAAATAATACAATAAGAGAAATCATGAATGTAGAAAAGCATATTGTTCAAGAGATCGAAGAAATCCAACTAAGATTGTATGGACATATAATGCGAAGGAGGAACACAGAAACAAAGATGTATTGAAATGAATGCCACCTTGAAAAGGGAAACGTGGTAGACCAAAGCCAATGTGGATAAAGGGAATCCCATACAACACGAAGAAGATAAATATGACAGAAACAGACACGCAAGACCGGGAAGTGTTGAAGAAAGCAAAATGTATGTTTTGTTGAGGATACCTGTGTATATAACAGAAACAATCCTGAAAAAAAATACTTATTTTTTATTTTAGCTGATGGAGTTTTAAGTCGTAAGGTCTTCTCTTCCACTTCACCATATAACAAATATATTTAAAATTTATTGTAATAAATATAGTTTACAGAACTTTTGGAGAAAATACTTCTGTATGTTGTATAAGGAGGAAAATTGAATTTTTTTGCTTAATTTTAGTAAAGCCAGGTTTCAGTTAAGTAATGTAGGATTATACTGTTAAATTTAATTGAAATTATTTATTTAAAAAAACCTAGACATTCAATTCACTAAAACTAACCATATCACAATCTTTGTAATAGTTAACAAAAATAATATCATAAATTGCTTTATAGTTCAGTATGTGCCTTAGCCTACTTATCCTCAAAGCCGATCTATCCCTGGACACATTCCATCAATTCCTTATTCCCAATCTCCTAACATTCTCCAGAACTCCTCCAATACAGAAAGCGTTTGGTTTTCAAACTGTTTTATTACGCATACACTGAATAGGGTTTTCTCATATGAATATATTTATTATAATTATTACCATTATATAGGCCTATACACACACACACACATATACATAAGATAAGAAAAATAAATGCCTGGACGGGATTTGAACTCGGACCTATGAGTTGATATCTCAGTGCTAACAGACGAATCCAGAACAAACATTTATTTTTCTTATACATATTCTCTATTATTACCAGATGTAGCGGGAACTCGGTCTCCACTGCCAGCTAGTAGCAGTAAAAAGTAAGCAAGTTAAAGAGAATAGTTTTACTTTATAGCAGTGACGCTTTTTGTATATATATATATATATATATATATATATATATATATATATATATAAGGAGAAGAGAGTTCATATACATATATAATATATATATATATATATATATATATATATATGAACTCTCTTCTCCTTCCGGTGTAATGTCATATCGAGGGATGGGATGAGATAAAGACCCATATATTTGAAGATTTGTGATATTCAAAGATGTTGGCTGACCAGGTCTGTCGCACTGTCGTTAGGGATGGTTGAAATGAAATTGAACGAAATGGAAAATATGAGTTTGTAGAGAATGTGAAATGAATTTTTTTGACAGGGGAAACTGGAGAAAAGCCTGCACTGGGTCCGATTCCTCCACAATAAACTCCACGCGAGTGATCGAAACAGGTACTCTTTCTTTTCCCAGAGATAACCACTAATTGTTCAGATTACGCATAGTATGAATCTGTTATTTAATTGAGAATATTACTTTACAGGTCTACTGGCTACTATTTCACCGAGGATTTAAAAATAGGAGCTACTGACCGCTATTTGACCGAGGATATCAATAATGTACTTCTGCTGACCGTCATTTGACCAAGGAAATCATAGATGTTAACTGCTGCCTCATTTGATCGAAGGTGTTACATTACAGGATCCCGTATAAATATTTTGTTGAGGAAATCAATATACGGATTAAATAAACATATGGATCTCTTGATTACCAAATGGCCGAGGTTTGTAAAATATGGATCTTCTGACCATTAAATGACCGACAAAAACATGGATATTTTGACCACTAAATGACCGAGGTTAAAAAATATGGATCTTCTGACCACTAAATCACCCATGAAAAACAAATGTGGGTCTTCTGGCCACTAAATGACCGAGGTTAAAAAATGGATCTTCTGACCACTAAATGACCAAGGTTAAAATTATGGATCTTCGAACCACTAAATGACCGAGGAAAAATAATTATGGATCTTCTGGCCACTATATGGCAGAGGTTAAAAATATGTATATACCGGTATCTTCTGACCACTATATGACCGGGGTTAAAAAAATCTTCTGACCTCTAAACGACCGAGATTGAAAGAATGTGAAACTTCTGTTCAGTAAATGTCCGAAGAAAAGCAAATATGTATCTTCCGACCACTATACGACCGAGGTAAAAAATATGTATCTTCTGACCAGTATACGACCGAGGTTAAAAAAATGTTAAAACAATGTGGATCTTCTGACCACTAAATGACCGAGGAAAAGCAAATATGGTTCTTCTGACAACTATATGACCCAGTAAAACCAAATATGTACCTTCTGACCACTATATGACGAGGTTAAAAAAGTGTGGATCTTCTGACCAGTATACGACCGAGGTTTAAAAAATGTGAATCTTGTTACTACTATATAACCGAGGAGAAAAAAAAATCTTCTGACATTATATGACAAAGTTAAGGAAGAAAATTGGTATCTTCTGACCACTATATGACCGAGGTAAAAAATATGTATCTTCTGACCACTATACGACCGAGGTTAAAAAAGTGTGGATCTTCTGACCAGTATACGACCGAGGTTAAAAAAAATGTTAATCTTGTTACTAATCTTGTTACTACTATATGACCGAGGCGAAAAAAAATCTTCTGACCATTATATGACCAAGTTAAGAAATAAAATTGGTATCTTCTGACCACTATATAACGGAGGTAAAAAATATGTATCTCCTGACCACTATACGACCGAGGTTAAAAAAGTGTGGATCTTCTGACCACTATACGACCGAGGTTAAAAAAGTGTGGATCTTCTGACCAGTATACGACCGAGGTTAAAAAAATGTTAATCTTGTTACTAATCTTGTTACTACTGTATGACCGAGGCGAAAAAAAATATTCTGACCATTATATGACCAAGTTAAGAAATAAAATTGGTATCTTCTGACCACTATATGACCGAGGTAAAAAATATGTATCTTCTGACCACTATACGACCGAGGTTAAAAAAGTGTGGATCTTCTGACCACTATACGACCGAGGTTAAAAAAGTGTGGATCTTCTGACCACTATACGACCGAGGTTAAAAAAGTGTGGATCTTCTGACCAGTATACGACCGAGGTTTAAAAAAGTATGGATCTTCTGACCCCTATATAAATACACCGAGGTTAAAAGTTGGATCTTCCTGACCACGATACTAAACCGATGTTAAAAAGTGTGTCTTCTGGACCACTATACGACCGAGGTTAAAAAAGTGTGGATCTTCTGACCAGTATACGACCGAGGTTAAAAAAGTGTGGATCTTCTGACCACTATACGACCGAGGTTAAAAAAGTGTGGATCTTCTGACCACTATACGACCGAGGTTAAAAAAGTGTGGATCTTCTGACCACTATACGACCGAGGTTAAAAAAGTGTGGATCTTCTGACCACTATACGACCGAGGTTAAAAAAGTGTGGATCTTCTGACCAGTATACGACCGAGGTTAAAAAAGTGTGGATCTTCTGACCAGTATACGACCGAGGTTAAAAAAGTGTGGATCTTCTGACCACTATACGACCGAGGTTAAAAAAGTGTGGATCTTCTGACCAGTATACGACCGAGGTTAAAAAAGTGTGGATCTTCTGACCACTATACGACCGAGGTTAAAAAAGTGTGTATCTTCTGACCACTATACGACCGAGGTTAAAAAAGTGTGGATCTTCTGACCAGTATACGACCGAGGTTAAAAAAGTGTGGATCTTCTGACCACTATACGACCGAGGTTAAAAAAGTGTGGATCTTCTGACCAGTATACGACCGAGGTTAAAAAAGTGTGGATCTTCTGACCACTATACGACCGAGGTTAAAAAAGTGTGTATCTTCTGACCACTATACGACCGAGGTTAAAAAAGTGTGGATCTTCTGACCAGTATACGACCGAGGTTAAAAAAATGTGAATCTTGTTACTACTATATAGCCGAGGTGATAAAAAAATCTTCTGACCATTATATGACCAAGTTAAGAAAGAAAATAGGTATCTTCTGACCACTATACGACCGAGGTTAAAAAAGTGTGGATCTTCTGACACTATACGACCGAGGTTAAAAAAGTGTGTATCTTCTGACCACTATACGACCGAGGTTAAAAAAGTGTGGATCTTCTGACCAGTATACGACCGAGGTTAAAAAAGTGTGGATCTTCTGACCACTATACGACCGAGGTTAAAAAAGTGTGTATCTTCTGACCACTATACGACCGAGGTTAAAAAAGTGTGGATCTTCTGACCAGTATACGACCGAGGTTAAAAAAGTGTGGATCTTCTGACCACTATACGACCGAGGTTAAAAAAGTGTGGATCTTCTGACCAGTATACGACCGAGGTTAAAAAAGTGTGGATCTTCTGACCACTATACGACCGAGGTTAAAAAAGTGTGTATCTTCTGACCACTATACGACCGAGGTTAAAAAAGTGTGGATCTTCTGACCAGTATACGACCGAGGTTAAAAAATGTGAATCTTGTTACTACTATATAGCCGAGGTGATAAAAAAATCTTCTGACCATTATATGACCAAGTTAAGAAAGAAAATAGGTATCTTCTGACCACTATACGACCGAGGTTAAAAAAGTGTGGATCTTCTGACCACTATACGACCGAGGTTAAAAAAGTGTGTATCTTCTGACCACTATACGACCGAGGTTAAAAAGTGTGGATCTTCTGACCAGTATACGACCGAGGTATAAAAAGTGGTGGATCTTCTGACCACTATACGACCGAGGTTAAAAAAGTGTGTATCTTCTGACCACTATACGACCGAGGTTAAAAAAGTGTGGATCTTCTGACCAGTATACGACCGAGGTTAAAAAAGTGTGGATCTTCTGACCACTATACGACCGAGGTTAAAAAAGTGTGGATCTTCTGACCAGTATACGACCGAGGTTAAAAAAGTGTGGATCTTCTGACCACTATACGACCGAGGTTAAAAAGTGTGTATCTTCTGACCACTATACGACCGAGGTTAAAAAAGTGTGGATCTTCTGACCAGTATACGACCGAGGTTAAAAAAGTGTGTATCTTCTGACCACTATACGACCGAGGTTAAAAAAGTGTGGATCTTCTGACCAGTATACGACCGAGGTTAAAAAAATGTGAATCTTGTTACTACTATATAGCCGAGGTGATAAAAAAATCTTCTGACCATTATATGACCAAGTTAAGAAAGAAAATAGGTATCTTCTGACCACTATACGACCGAGGTTAAAAAAGTGTGGATCTTCTGACCACTATACGACCGAGGTTAAAAAAGTGTGTATCTTCTGACCACTATACGACCGAGGTTAAAAAAGTGTGGATCTTCTGACCACTATACGACCGAGGTTAAAAAAGTGTGTATCTTCTGACCACTATACGACCGAGGTTAAAAAAGTGTGGATCTTCTGACCAGTATACGACCGAGGTTAAAAAAGTGTGAATCTTGTTACTACTATATAGCCGAGGTGATAAAAAAATCTTCTGACTATTATATGACCAAGTTAAGAAAGAAAATAGGTATCTTCTGACCACTATATGACCGAGGTTAAAAGAATGTGGATCTTCTGAGCACTAAATGACCGAGGATGAACAAATGCGGTTCTTCTGACAACTAAATGACCGAGGAAAACCAAATGTGTACCATCTGACCACTATATGACCGAGGTAAAAAAATGGATCTTCTGACCACAAAATGACGGTGGAAAATAAAATACGGATCTTCAGGCCACCAAATGATCGAGGTTAAAACATATATGGATATTATGGCCATTAAATTACCGAGGTTTAAAAAAATTATCTTCTGACCTCTAAATAACCGAGGTTAAAGAAATATGGATCTTATGGTCTCTAAATAACAGAAGATATAAAATAAGATATTCTTACGATTACTTGGCCGATGCTATCAATAATATATTTACGCTGACCACTGCCAACGTGGAATATCATAGTATGGACATGATAAAAATGTGTGAAGATCAACATTACCATAAATGCTTACTAACCACTCTTTCAACAGTAATATCAAGACAAGGAACTTCTGACCGAGGATATCAAAGTATAGAACATCTGACTACTAATTTGAGAGAGTATATCAATAATATTGTTAATTGATTACTATTTCACCGAGGATTACTGTGTATGTACATTCTAACTGTATAGACCTGATGATCGATTCATAGATATAACTATACGGATATTCTGGCCATTATTTGATCTTGGTTATCCTTAGAATTAATCTGCTAACTCATCGACTGGAAAATATAGCATGTTATTGTTGTCCTTACCTGAATTTTAATTCTAGATTATACTGCTAAACGTATGTAATCCATATTAATAAAGTGTAACTGGAATAACTACTACTTTGCCTGAGACGGTATATTTATCTAATAATTAATAATAAAATCAAATACGCACCCACTGTGCATGGTGGTAAGTACATTACTTGTCTTTACTATACGCTGCGATGGATTTCTGTATATTCTTCTTCTTCGTCTTCTTCCTTCCAAGTATTAGGCCAAGGCCTGTTACGATCCTATAGAAAATTTTCCTCCAGCGTTCATAGGACGGCCCAGTGATCTTCGTCCTCTTGGTATATCATTATAAACAGCTTTGGGGATCCGATTTGAACTCATTATTTCTAGATGGTGTTTCCAATTTAGTTGGTACTGTTTAATATATTCCAAAATTGGCGTAGTCTTCAATTCTTTTAAGATATCGGTGTTCCTTTTCCGATCCCATCTGGTGTAACCCGCTGTTCTGCGCATGAATCTCATTTCACAAGCCGTTACTCTTACACTTTATAATATATCTGTCACAAAATTCCGAACATAATATATACACACACTGGTCATTTGGTTCGTAGTAGGTCTTGTTGCTGCACACCTTGTGGTGAAAGCCATGGGTTGCCAATCTTGTCACTTGTCACATTTCATAAGTAGCTTCCGTCCAGGTCCTATCTTGCATTGCACACGTTGCATAGAAGTCCTTCGATATGCTGTTCTTCTTCTCGTGCAGGTTTTGTAGGAGTTGTTTATATGCGTCATTCGCTGGCAGAATTATCTCGCATCTTAGATACTCTATCAAAATGTCTCCCTGATGAGCTCATACACTAGCCTCGATCTTGAGTTCTGTGGTACTCCTAGAGCTCTCTTCAGATATGTAGCTTTCACCCGCTCTAGTTCTTCCATCTGTTTGTATGTGAGGTATTCTCCCACTGATTCCAGGCCATACGTCAGGGCGGGTAACATTTTTAGCCGAAACAGGTCCATGGCTGTGCTGATCGATAGTTGTGTGATGTTTCTTATTTCATTCATGACTCCAGTGACCGCAACTGCTCTCGATCTTATGTGTATCCTGAAGCTTTTCCCAGTTGTCTGGATTGTGATACCTAATTTATTTAATAATTTACGTACGGTTAACTCTTTTCTTCAGGCATAATACCTTGTCAGATTAGATTAGTAGAGATGGTTCGGGTATTTAAAACCCTAACACAGCACAACTTATTTTTCGTTCATTGTATTAATCATCTTTATGGAATGAATGAGATAAATCTACGGTTTGATGATATGAGACCCCTAGAAGATCAGGGATGTGACAAATCGCTAATTTTGGAGTTGAGTGAAGACTTTTAGTAGTTAAAGCAGATACTAATTTGAGTGACCAATGGATACAAGTCAAACATCTATCTGGTGATTAAATCTAGTTGCTGTAAAGGAAACTTTTAACACCGTCACGTGTGGAGTTTCTCAGTTTTGAACATAATTTACTCAAAACTGATCTTTACTTAATTATACCCCTTCGCTTCCGATTTTGAGCGGTTGCCCTATTACCAGCCGGCTGCTGGCCCTTCACATCCACATGTGTCAATCACAGAGGTAGATGATCAACAGCCAGTGTAGGGGTGACATGTGGTTAGCATGTCGAGTCCCCCAGCCGTTATAGCTGGTTCCTCAACCGGGAGCTACTTATTGTAGCTACCCAATTGCCTCACGATGCTGGGTGGGCACCGGTCCCATACTGGCCGAAATACCATGAGAAAATTTCTTCCTCCATGGAGACTCGAACCAGCGCAAGTCCCGTAGCTCTGCGCCAAGGCTTCCTACCTTAACCGCTCGGCTACGGCTTCGCTTCTAAGGATATAATATGTAGTCTGTTATGGTCTTCCTAGTTGGACACTTATCAAGTATTTACATACATGACTCATACCGCCATTTATTTTGGCTGGGCCCAACAGCTCGAGGAGGGGCTAAAACCCTCCCTTTGGCATTATTATGTCCTAAGTTGACATGCAGGCTTGGAGTCGTGAGGACGTACATCAATGTGCCCCATTATATCACCGCAATCACATATCAATGTGCCCCATTATATCACCGCAATCACATATATTAAACATCTGTGGTTTTCTAAACCAGATTATTTTTTACGTAACATGAGATGGGGCGAAAGGTGATATGAAATGTTAAATGGGGATAAAATGAGATGATGGGAAGGGATGATAAGTGTGTGTTCATGGGCTGAAATTCGGGAAACAGTAGAACCTTGAGAACAGACCGAAAAATGTTGGTGTGGCACACCATCAGTACCCGTCCGGAACCGCCAGGATTTGAAATTGATATCCCAGTCGTAGAAGAAACGTGCGCTAGCCACGCGTTCACTGAGACTATTATAATATTATGTGTAGACATTTCTTTGTGTAATACTGTATTAACATGTTGCAGGGTTTCTTGAAGGACACGAAATTAACTTTCTTCTTCTTCTTCTTCTTCCTCTTCTTCTTCTTCACTTCACGGGCTAGGCAAAATGCCTGTTCCGCCTCACAGTTGGTCTGTCCATCTTTTCACTGGCCTTTCTACATTCCTTGAACCTCTTGGCTTGTAGTTAAATGCTGCTTTTTGTAATCTTGTTACGTTCATTCTGTCTACATGTCTAAACAATTTTTCTCTATATCCTTTGATTTTATCATTTAATGGATGTATATTTAACTCTGTTTTTATATCTTCATTCTTTAACCGATCCATTCTTGGCGGGAACCTCAACGATTTCAGAAGCGGAAGAAGAATATTGTTCTCAACGATAAAGAAGGCGGAAGAGGAAACCTGCAAGGCAAAGGGGTAGATGGGACTCCAAAGGTTTGGTTAGCAACCCGTCTAGGAGAAGGAAACTCCGAAATAAATCCCCGATACACTACGGAATGTGGTTGTGCGTCTGGGCTGGTAACCCGACCATGTAAAAAATTTCCAAACTCATCTCTCTGACAGTGTTCAGCCGGACGGATTTAATGGACGACGACTTTTTTCTTCTTCTCGCCCAAAATGTTGGAGCGTTCCAACAGAGCATGCCTAAATATGTCGTATTTGAAATAAAACCATCTAAAATAATAAAATAAAAATTCTATTGGGGAAAATATTGCAACATTTCTGTTCTAAATATGAAAGTATACTTTCTTTTTTTTTCCTTTTCAGATTAGGATATAATCAATTAAAATCATTTGATGGAGGATGCACGATACTGCGTTTTGTCGTACTTACAGCAATGGCGACCATGGTTGAAAGTTAAACTCCCTACATTTCTTGGTTGCCAGTCTAAATAACAATACTGTAAACTAAATAACTATACTGTAATATTACATATTACAACCACGTGTGGAAAGTAAAACCACTCCCCTCTATGTATATTACGTACAGTGTATATACAGAATATATCCAAATGTACTGTTAATATACGTTGTACCAAACAAATCACTGCATCTTAAATTAACTCAAATTTATTTGAAACAATATAAAACAATAAATACGCACTTTCCGCCATTTTATGACTGATTGGTGTCACAGCCTCCTGTAGTTCCAACTAATAAACATTACCAACACTGTCAATGTTAGTCAGTTGTTTATAATGAACGCAAATATTTCCAATAAAGATGTTATTATTTTACTATTATTTATTATTTTGAAAATACTATCGCGCAAAAAATAATGTACAATACACGTTTGTGAAGTGCTTTACAGAATCTCGGAAATTAAAAACCTCGCTAACGCTCGGTTTTTAAACATTTTCCTCGCTTCTGTAAAAACCATTTCACAACCTCGCATTGTAATATACTATTACCGTGTCTCTTCTTTCTATGCACCCCTATTTCTATTAAAAAAGAAAACATGGCCACTTAGTAGTGCATATTTTTTTATTAATATACAATTTTATTGTTGTGTATGTACTGTTTTCAGAAAGGAAATGAAAATAGAACCAATGACTACATTAATAAAAAAGTATAGAATAAATTGAAAAGACGATGCCCTACAAATGCCAAGCACCAGGATGACAAGAACTGTTCATATTATAATCCGAGGGGAGACAAGAGATATATATCGACCTCTAAAGAGATGACGTGAGCAATTTTAAGTCAGAACAGACCAACGGATCTAACCCTTAAAGAGGACGATGATGTTGATGATGATTATCGTGTTACATTGTTTCTCCTGGCTTATATGGCATACTTGCATTATTCTAGGAATAAGGGTCATGGTTAGACTGAGCGAACTGTATAAACAACATACATACATACATACATACATAAGGACTTTATTAGACTAAAAGTAAGATACATACAATGTTATTTACAAATTTGGGTCGCACGGGCAGTACGCCGTACGTGCTGTTGACAGTCCGTTACAATAAGTTGATGTTTGGTAATAATATACTTAAAACAAAACAGAAAACACAATGATATTACAATTAGATAACAATACAATTACATTATACATTAACTTAGTTATGTAGAATTATTAAGAATTAATGATATTGCAATTTGTTAACATATTTATTTATTCATGAATGAGTGTTGTTCTTATTTTCCGCGTTTTGTCCAGAAATCTACCCAAGTTTATCCAATTTTCTGGGCTTACCAATAACTCGTAGCATGCCAATCTTTCACGATTTGAATTTATAAATCTTTCCGGTAATAACTGACGCCTCCAATATTCTAAATCGTTATATTTTCCTAATATACAGGGTGGACCGCTCGAATGGACCTAATTTCAATTGCTTGTTACTGGCAAACGGTTGAAGATAGAAACTTAAAACAACGTTCATAGTACAGAAAAACTCACCAAGTTTTGAATCCTGTCGGTAGATGGCACAAAGATACGTTTCTCGTTCTTAGATTTAATTGTTTGTGAAAATGGCGACTCCGCAGATGAAAGCGCAAGCTGTTTTGTGGTATGCGGAGTTTAAATCAATCATTAGAGTTCAAAGGGAGTTCCGGCGTGTGTTTAACCGTGATGCTCCAACTGCTAGAAGCATAAAGAAGTGGCGTGATACATTATTAGCTACAGGATCTGTGTTGAAGAAGCATGGTGGTGGTCGCAGAGCATCCGATGAAATGGTAGCAAATGTTCAAGCCGCATTTGAGCGAAGCCCCCGGAAGTCATTAAGAAGAGCTTCGCGGGAACTTCAAATACCAAAATCGACATTACAACGGATTGTCCACAAACGCCTCAAACTGCACGCATATAAAGTGCAGTTAGTGCAACGTCTGGAGCCGAATGACATGACGAAACGAGTGGAATTCGCCAATACGATGCTGGACCGTCTCGGCGCTGATCCTCACTTCATGACCAAGATTTTCTTCTCGGACGAAGCCACTTTCCATTTGTCAGGCAAGGTAAACCGGCATAATGTGCGGATCTGGGGATCGGAGAATCCTCACGCTATTCAAGAGCATGTTCGTGATAGTCCGAATATGAATGTTTGGTGCAGTTTGTCACATAATAAGGTCATTGGACCGTTTTTCTTCGCCGAGAAAACTGTTCGTGGTACCACATATCTTGACATGCTGGAGCAGTTCTTCTTTCCACAAATTGAACAACTGCAGCCTAACATCGTTTTCCAGCAAGATGGTGCTCCTCCCCACTGGTCCAATGAAGTTCGTACGACTTTGGACAACATTTTCCCTGGCCTTTGGATTGGTAGGGGAGGACCAATCGCGTGGCCCCCGAGATCTCCCGATTTAACACCACTGGATTTCTTTCTCTGGGGCTATGTCAAAGATAAAGTTTACACCACCCCAGTCAAAGACCTTCGTGATCTTCGTGAGCGCATCATAGAGGCTATTGAGAACATTCCAGAAGACATACTCCAACGTACTTGGCAAGAAATTGTTCATCGCTTTGATATCGTCACAGTGACTGCTGGGGCTCATATAGAGATGTGGTGATCTGGATATCAAAACTTGGTGAGTTTTTCTGTAATATGAACGTTGTTTTAAGTTTCTATCTTCAACCGTTTGCCAGTAACAAGCAATTGAAATTAGGTCCATTCGAGCGGTCCACCCTGTATGTATATCGTCTTCAAAGCTCCCGCACATTGGACATATTCTCATATCGTGATCGTCGCTAATTTAAAAAAAAATTCCATGCCCCTAACCTGAACCAATCCTAGATTGAATATATATGATTCTTTTCCTCAAACTTGTTTTAGGTCTCTTTGTAAAAACAGTGATCGTTTTCCCGCACATTCGGCGAAAATATTTTGTCGGTTTATATCTAAGTACCTCCTCCTTATTTTTCTCCAAACATTCTTGCGAGTCCCTTTTTCCCATACCCAACCCATCCCAATCTTTTGGAGTTCTCTCCTAACCTCGTTTGTCCAGAATTTCATATTTGCATTCCTAATTTGGCGATCGTAACAAACTGCTCTGAGCATTGTTTGTTCACCTTGGATTAACCGCAACCAGTACTTGAGTATACGAATTTTGCAGTTTATGTCGTCCTGAAATGACCCAAATCCATATGAAATTCCACTGTTAGAAACGATCTTACTAAGTCCTGTAATATATTTTAATTTACACAGTATAAACTAAGCTAACTCTTAACTACTGTTAAGAATAAACTGAAATATATGAACATTGCCGAAAGTGATAGAAGTTGATGCTATACTCTGTAAGGGATTTTTTACGTTAAATTCTAAACGTAACTCGGCGAATTCACATTTTTAATGGGTTATAATAAACTGTCCCGACACCGGACATTATTGTCTTGTGTTGTTTATGTTATGAGGTAGGGAAATTAGCGGGTTTGCTAGTGAAATGTTGGTAATAATGCTTTTATAGGGTAGTTGTGGCCAGTGATTGTCGGACATGTCCTGTAATTTATGTGTCATTTCGGAACCGCATCCACCTGCAGGACACAGAGGTCATTAAGAATAAATACCGTCATCTGTTTTACTGTGTCGTTTCCCTAATTCATATCCAGACACACATAGAAAGCTGCTGCATTTTAATTTTACCCAATAATGAATGAATTAATTAATGGATGTGAGGATAACGTGGTTCGCAGCCACATATTACAAACATTGTACAGTCGGTTAAGGCAATACGCCACAAGCCGGAAAGTTATGGGTTCCATTTCCGATGTGATCAAGATTTTTGAACTTGACTTAACCTCTTGGCGGCGCCATGGCCTTAGGGTCGATTGAGTCTCTAACAGAAATAAGTGTTAGACATATGCTTTCATGGTCAAGACAGGTATCACGGAAGGATTTAACCTCTAGGCAGTACCCACGTCCCCATGTGGGACGTATGGGGTATATACATCTATTCATTTATTATTATTATTATTATTATTATTATTATTATTATTATTATTATTATTATTGTAATGGTAGTTCCCATTTTGACATATGAATCTGAGAATTGGGCCATGAATAGATCAGACAGAAGATTACTAGAAACGTCAGAGATTAAGTTCCTTAGAAACGTTGCAGAATATACTCTAAGAGACCACATCCCTAGTGAAACAGTTAGGCAAGAACTCAAAATGTTTAATCTAAATGAACAAGTACGAAACTATAAACAAAAATGATATGAATATATTTTAAGAATGGACTCTTCTAGGCTAACAAAACAAGCACTGTTGTACCAACCTCAAGGCTATAGAGACGTGGAACATCCTAGAAGACGATGGGAAGATGAATTCTGAGAGCGAAACAGGCCGATGGCCTACCATGAAGATTATTATTATTATTATTATTATTATTATTTCTTGGATAGAAGGGCTCAAGCAGCTATGGATATCAGAGGATTGGAAGAAGATCGATGGATGGACAGAGAGGAATGGCGTTTGGTTTCCGGAAAACGGTGGCAGCTGCCATGATACCGGATGATGATGATTATTATTATTACTGTTATTATTATTATTATTATTATTATGACTATTATTATTATTATTATTATTACTGTTATTATTATGACTATTATTATTATTATTATTATTATTATTATTATTATTATTATTATTATTATTATTATTATTATTATTATTATTATTATTATTATTATTATTATTATTATTATTATTATTATTATTATTTGAACTTCAGGAGGAGGGCTACTAAAAATTCAAGAAGATACAAAATTAAGAAAACTAAAATCAGAGAAATAAGGATGTTGAAAAATATGTTCTACAAGTTATTGAAGAAATGATACTGAAATGATTTAAGCCACTTAAAGAGAACATCAGGTGATAAAATAACTAAGATGATAATACATTTTGAAGCAGAGGGCAACAGAAGAAAGAGGAGACCAAAATACAGGTCAAGGAGTGCTTAGGAGTATGGTGTCGAGAGAATGTTGAGAGCATAGGGATTTATGGAGGAGTAAAATTTACAATGAATTGTAGGAAAACTGTTGTAATTCCTAATAAAGCATTATTATTATTATTATTATTATTATTATTATTATTATTATTATTATTATTATTATTATTATTATTATTATCGTTATCATTATACAAGATCCACATGATATAGACGAGCATCAAGGTAATATTTGAACGATTTACATTTTGAAAAATCACATGTAGTATTCCTCATTAGTTTTTGTTCGGTTGACGATTTGATGAACTCCGGTTTCAGTGCAGCAATTAGTGTTGATATATGATCAATGATCATAAAGGTTGTCTCTGTGTCTGCATGCTGTATATCACAACGACCCCTGATACATTCTGGTAGCAAAGAACCTTGTACTGTACATTGGAAATAAATGATGTCAGTTGAAATTCCCAGAATATCAATTCTACCTCTTCTATAGTATTTTTTTCCAAGAGATATCTCATTTTGAACTTTTAATTGCTCATTTTGTCCTCAAAAATTACTACATTAGTGAAAAATACGGAGAAACGATTAAATGAATTGTTGTCATCATATGTTTATATATTTTTATTTTTATGACATATCTGGCTTTCTTCCCTGGCATTGGCGAAATTGTAACCCGATGATTTCTTCTTCTTATTTCTTGTATTCCTAAGTGAAGCATAGGGCAGTAGTAAAGTTCCTCCAGCATACTCTGCTTCCAGCCAGTCATTTCACTTGTTTCCAGCTTTTCCCTATTTCCTTTGCTTCCTCCTCTACTGATCGCTTCCAAGTTTTCCCTGATCGACCGCTCTTTCTTACTGCTTGCGGGTTCCAATCTAGTGCAGTCTTCTCGATGGCTCGTCTGCTTTTCTCAATGTGTGGCCTATCCAATTCCACTTTTTTAATTTGGTGACATATTGGAGATTTGGTTGTCTTTCTCCATAGTTCTTCATTTGGTATTATTTTCGGCCATCTTATATTTATAATATACCTCAGACTTCTGTTTACAAAGTTCATGTTTTTATTTGTTGCTTCCTTAACTTTCATGTTTCGCAGCCATAGAAGGGGACTAATTTTACGTTGGTGTTGAACAGTCTAAGTTTTGTCTTCAGAGAGATGTTCTTATTTTTCCATAGGGGTATAACTGCGCAAATGCTCTATTTGCTAGACGAGTCCGTCTATTTATATCTTCTTCTGCTCATCCTGTTTTTGTAACCTTACTTACTTACTCACTGGCACTATCGAACCCGTAGGTTCATGGCCGCGCGGACATAATCTCTCCATACATCCCTATCCTGAGATAATGCTTTCCAATCATTTCCTGTATAATCTACTTCCCTCAAATCATAGTTAATGTTATTCTCCCACCTCATTCTTGGTCTACCAACTGGGCGTTTTCCCTCTGGTTTTCCTACAAGAAGCTTCCATGCAAGTCTTTCATTCCCCATACGTGCAACATGTCCTGCCCATCGCAGTCTATGAGACTTAACTGTTCTTATTATATCTGGCTTCCTATAAAAACCATGTAGTTCATTGTTATGTAGTCTTCTCCATTCATCTGTCCGTTCATCTCTCCTTGGTCCGAAAATCTTCCTAAGTACTCTGTTCTCAAATACTTGTAATCTCCTTTCTCCCTTAAAGTAAGAGTCCATGTTTCGCACCCATATAATATAACTGGTTTGTAACCTCACTTCCTAAATATATGAAGGCATCAACTTCTTCAATTTTAACATAATTTTCTTCTTCTTCTTCTTTGGCTTTCCCCCACTTATAGGTTTGCCGTCTTCAGTTTCCATTTATCTCTATCATTCCAATCTCCCTCTTCCAAATTCCTATCATCCATTATGCTTCTGACGTAGATTTTCTATTTCCATCTTGGTCTGCCATTTTTATTTCTTCCAGGGGGTTACCATTGGTATATATTTTTCGGCCATCTTTCATGTTTCATTCTTTGTACATGGCCATACCATTTAAGCGTTTAATTTTCAATTTCAACATCATTTACTTTTAGTTTATTTTGATGGTTATAATTTATCCTCATCAGTTTTGTATTAGAGGAGTTTATCTTCAAGCCAACATTCTTTTCTTCATCTTGTAGCCTCTCAACCTTAGTCTTCATATCCCTATATCTCTGAGCTAGCAAACATATATAATTTTCAAAGTCAAGATCTTCAACACGAATATTAATCCACCATTGAATTCATATTCTCCTTTTTCTCAAAACCTTGCCGCTACGATATGACGGGTGATAAATTATAATGAAGTGGAAGGAGAGTTCTTAATTATATTTGAGTTGTGTTTTTTTTTACTCACCTCATATTTCTTGATTTTTATGCAGACCGGTTTCATTGCTATCTGTGCAACATTCTCGATGCATCACAACTGTTTTCGTGCGGTTGTCCCTCCTGCAAATTGATTTCTGATCCCTCTGTTGACTTACCGATGAATTTCCAAATCATTTTTTTTATTTTCACCCGGAATTTCCTTAACCTAAACTTAACCTAAATTCCAGACCATGGGCAACCATAGGAATAATTACCTTTAAGGAAAACTTTCTATGGTCTGACCGGAAATCGAACCCGGGACCTCATGAACTGTAGTCAAAAACGTCGATCACTAGCCCACGAGGCTGGTATTTCATCATATGTGGAAACGTTACAATATTCAGATATCTGTAACATAGTAGCGGTATGCCCTTACGTCTCTCAGCGAGACCTAGGCGTTCTCCAGGGGAGAAATTCAACCATACTATTTACAGCAAATTCGGTGTAAAAACCGGTAGCGAATCACACGACGGCTGTTGATCAGATGACTAGTTTCCTCACTAACAATGATTGTCGTCAATGTTACGGGACAAAGGACAGACGCCATATTTACAGAGGATGTTAAGTATTGCCAAGTCTACCCTTGTACTACCACCAGGGTTCTCACGTTCTTTTTCGAAACAATCTTTGATCTTAAAACATGTTTCTCTGGTTTGCGAATTTATAGTCTTCCGACTCCTCCGCGGCATTATGACGCTTAAGTTCACATACTATTTACCTGATGACCCAAATGGGAGTCAATGACCAATCACGTTTCAATGAAGTTTGTTTTGCAACCAATCACAGATGTGTTTCACCTCGATAATTATCGAATTTTGATTACCGAAATAAACAAAGCTCCTCCTTCTTAATATTCTTAACAGGTCAGACCATTATTTTGCAGTGACAAATACTTGAATATAGCAAATAATGTGCTAACAAGTATTTGTTAGAGATCGGAATCACTGGATAGTAGCTGCTGAGTATCGTTTACAACCCTCAGCTGAGGATGGACTAGTCCCGAAAGGCCTAACTAACTAACTAACTAACTCACTCACTCACTCACTCACTGGCACTGTGTAAAACATAATAGCACGCATTGCTAGAATTGAGCCTATGTTTAATTTCTTTGTGCATCTCGTTCCTATTTGCGATTATTGTTACTAAGTATACTTCTTTACAAACGAAAAAAAAAATATAACGAAATTGTCCGTGTCCGAGTTTGCCCTACATAATAAACAAAATACACGACTATAAATGCAGAATTCAGTTACAGGTACTGTGCGAATCCAATGAGAATGTAATATATACAGGTGGCAGAGGAAAACTAACCTGAGAGTAATATAATACAATATACGGAAAGAATAAATAATTTGCGATAACATTGTATGAGAAGAGGGTATGTTATCTTATGCAATTAGTGAAAAGGCAGGAACGCTTGGTGTGCTGCGGGTTGCGTGGGGATCCTGCTAATGATGTGCTTCGTTTCCCTGGGCTCAACGACTGCGACCTGCGGTACGTTTTGTAACCCAGCGCTAACATCGTGATACACTGTACCTATATCTAATCCGAAATAAGTTCCAGTCGTAGTGCACAGAAACATCTCATTAAAAGCTTTTTTTAACAATTAATAATATGTTATCCTTTATCTTATATATAAAAATCAATGTTTGTTTTTGTTTGTTTGTACGTTCGTATTCTATGCGCGTCCATACCGTTGGTCCGATTTTGATGGGGTTTTTGAAAAATATTGAGAATATTCCCGGGATGAACATAGGTTATAAAAGAGTTGTGATATTCAACCCCTTCGCCCCTAAAAATCACCCTTTGTAGTGAAAAACGTGAAATAAAGTTCCTATTTTGACGCTTAAATGGCTTACGCTGCCTAAACCGTAACAAATACACCAAATTAATGTACACAGAATTGAATATCTCAAAGACCGCTACAAAAAAGTCCGCGACAGCATACGTTTATCTTTTACAGATAACTCACAATAGCCATTTTTGTGTTTCATTGATGCCAAGAAGATCGGAATAAGTCGATTCCCGGACAAGCGTGCTCTGCCATACTGTTCATCCGATTGAGATGGGGCTTTTTGAAAAATGTTCAGGAGATTCCGGGATGAACATAGGCTATAAGAGAGTTGTGATATTCAACCCCTTCACCCCTAAAAATCACCCTTTGTATTGAAAAGCGTGAAATAAATTTCCTGTTTTGACGCTTAAATGGCTTACGCTGCCTAAACCGTACCATATACACCAAATTAATGTACACAGAATCGAATATCTCAAAACCCTCTACAAAAAAGTCCGCGACAGCATACGTTTATCTTTTACAGATAACTCACAATAACCATTTTTGTGTTTCATTGATGCCAAGAAGATCGGAATAAGTCGATGCCCGGACAAGCGTGCTCTGCCATACTGTTCATCCGATTGAGATGAGGCTTTTTGCAAAATGTTCAGGAGATTCCGGGATGAACATAGGCTATAAGAGAGTTGTGATATTCAACCCCTTCACCCCTAAAAATCACCCTATGTAGTGAAAAGCGTGAAATAAAGTTCCTATTTTGGCGCTGCCTAAACCGTAACAAATACACCAAATTAATGTACACAGAATTGAATATCTCAAAAACCTCTATAAAAAAGTCCGCGACAGCATACGTTTATCTTCTACGGATAACTCACAATAACCAATTTTGTCTTTCATTGATGCCAAGAATATCGGGATAAGCAGATTCCCTAACTGTGCACGGCTGGTGGTAAAAACATATTAGCATTTATTTATGAGTAACAGCGCACGCCGGGTATTAGCTAGTGTAATATATAATGGAATTTTTTGCCTTTTTTTCGGAAGAAATAAATACATATGCATTTACATTACCGCACGGGCCTGCTTGGCCGTACGTGCATTATTTTTCCATGAATAAAAAAAATAAAACTAATCATGATATAAACAAATACCTACAAATACACCTGTATCAAAAACAATAATAGGCTATATATATATATATACATACATATATATATATAATCTATGTCTACACTACATCACAATAATACATATCTACACTCATCCATGAAAAGACCGTGTGTATAAATAAAAAAGTCTCATTCTGTACATTAATATTAAAAAAATGCTAGAAAACAAATTAGAAAAAAAACACACACACATACACCCACACTGGGGCATTTGTAAAACAACTATAAAACTAGTTTGCATGCTGTAAGAAACTACGTTTTTTAAATGTATAGTACATAGATTTGGAGAAAGTACTGCTAACCTTGCCTCTCCACCCCTCCCTAAACAAACAATACCCTCTGTACGTAGGGGGACACTGGCATAGCCCATAAGATCTGTAGTAACTTCCTGGTTAAATTAGAGTGTAGTATACTCTTTTAGATAGAGACATGAGGGGGGAGGGGATATGAGCGCGCGCGCGCGCGTGTGTATGTGTGTGGGTTGTGTGTATGTATATGTGTGTGTGTTTTTTTTTTCCCTCTTTTTAATTTGTTTTAAAGCATTTTTTAAATTATTAATATATGGAATGAGCCTTTTTTATCTATTCACATGGTCTTTTCATGGATAGGAATAGATGTGCATTAATGTGTATGTAGTGTAGACATAGCTTTTATGTATACATATTCATTGTTTTGATACAGGTCTGTAGCCATGTAAGGATTTGTTTATATTATGATTATTTTTGTTTTGTTTTATTCATGGAAAAATAATGCACGTACGGCCAAGCAGGCCCTTGCGCAATGTAAATATATATGTATCTCCTTTCTTTTGAAAAAAGGCAATAAATACCATTCATTCATTCATAGAGACATACTGTTTTTTGCAACGCATTCTAAATCTCTCAAAGTTTTGTTTAAATTTGTTGCAGATTGCATTTAAACGACAATGGTGTCTGTATAAGTTTTATGGGAATGGTGAAAAGGTTAGAAACTCGCCTCTCACTGCTAGAATCTGTAACAAAATGGCGAAAACAGTCCAAGTCACGAGTAGCAGTACAAAAAACAATTACTGCACATGTGCAAATTCATTCCACCACAGTTCCGTGAATACTATCACAATCTTAGAAAAACTGAGTGAAAATACGAAAGACACAAAGGATGTAATGAAACAACATTAAATGGAAAATAAATATTGAAAACTGGTTCAGTTAGAATTTGTTGTAACTGAATCAGTGTTGAATATGTGTTTTCTATTTTTTATTGTAGCACATTTAGTTAAATATTGGTTAGATCATTTTTTCACCCTATAAAGATAGATCACTTTTACGCTCAATTCTGTATTAAATTTTAATATTTAGTTTGTAGTATGTTATTTTCCATTCAAATTGGCTGCATATGTTTCCAATAGGATGAGAGATTTAAATGTATATGATATAATAAAGGTAATAGCTTTCGATGTTTCTATTTAAATTAACATATTCCAATTCTTGATAGAATCTAATTTAAGAAAGATAAATTAACGTTTGATCCGAGATTTGAACCCTGGACCTCTAGTTCTACGTACTAATGTGCTATGAAATTACACCATTCAAACGACGCGACGATACACACATTACACAGTTCTACAAAAAAAAAGTTGTTGCCCTAGATATCTCAGCGAATTTCTATGTTTTCAAGTGCATAGTTTACGAATATATTCATGAAAGTGCTGAATGTGCTCTAGTTTTTTATGATTTTTGCTTATCTTATATCTTAAACAGTAAACAGTTACTAATAAAATGTATGTTTCCAGTCATGATTGATTTCTGCGCATTTTTTTTTTGCGTATACAAACATCACGTGATCCCCAGTCTCACACCCCTCACTCCGCACATCGGCCGTGATCTCAGTTATTTGACAGAATTAAAGTACTCACGACGTGCATCTGGATATGATAAAACAATTCGTGAAAGCGTTGGACAAGGAAGGAGAATGTTTCAAATACATTTGTAGAACATTTCCTAAGCTCTGTATGGAAAAGTTAAAAGGCGGAATATTTGATGGCCCTCAAATTCGGCAATTGATGAAAGATGCAAATTTTATCAAAGTTATTACTGTTCCGGAAAGTGAAGCTAGGAAGGGTTTTGTATTGGTAGTAGAACATTTCCTAGGTAACTGCAAAGTACCAAATTATAAAGAAATTGTGCAAAACATGTTGGTAAGCTTCAAGATTCTGGGAGCAATTATGAGTATAAAGTTACACTTTCTGCACAGTCACCTGGATAGATTTCCGGATAATTTAGGAAATTATAGCGACGGACAGGGAGTGCGCTTTTACTAGGATCTAAAAAGTAATGGAGGAAAGGTGTCAGGGTAGATGGGACCGTCACATGATGGCAGATTACTGCTGGTCTTTAAAAAGAGATTGTCCCCTAAAAACGTATAGAAGAAAATCTTATAAAAGGCCTTTCACTGAAGTATAACATGGGTTTTCAATATTTTTGTTTCTATTTACGTCAGTGTATACTAATTTTTCAAAAAACAATTGACATTATAAATATATCTGTTATATTTTTTCATATTTTGCGATTTTTGTAGTGTAAAATTAAACTAAAGATTAAAAAAAAACCAGAGCAAATCTTCCAAAATCATTGATAGTTTCATGAATTGTATATATATATATATATATATACACACACATATATCCGAAATTAATCTTATACCAAGGGCAACAAAACCACTGTTGACCAGTGTTAACAATTCTTTCAACTTACACAATTGTCGTTCGTCCGAAGGTTAATAGCTGTCGCTACCATCACGTAAAGGGACGGCCTCTATTCAGAAGTATTTTTACTGAGCATGAATACATAATTTTTTAGCGGTAAAGCTTCATATTCTCGATGTTTTATTTAAATTAACATTTTCTAATTCTGAATAGAATCTAATTTAAGAAAGATAAATTAATGTTTGAACTGGACAGCACTCTGTACGTAGAACTAGAGGTTCAAATTCCGGTTTAAACATTAATTTTTCTTTCTTAAATTAAGTTCTATCCAAAGGTAATAGCCTCAAAATGAACAAGATGTTAATTATAAAATTGGTACCTGATAAGGCAGTCGTCCTCAACTAAATTATTAAACTTCATGAAGTTATTCCAATATGGAGGCCTTTCAAAAACAGTGTTTCATCTTCTGCATTTTAACTGGTACTGATGGTGTTGTATAGGTTGTATAACGTATTTATGTCTGCGGGTATGTTCTCATTGAGTAGGTCTTTATTTGCTTCTTTCAGAATCTCTATGTCTTCAAAGATACTGATCCTGTTATTATACTCTCTGTGTAGTACTGACATAGAGTTATCCATTTTTTTCGAACTTATGACCCGTTTCTAGTATGTGTTTAGCAAAACTTGATTTTTCTTCATTATTAATAATTTTTTGAAATGTTCAGAATTTCTTGTGTTGAAATTTCTTGTTTTTTTTACCTATGTAGAACTTTTCGCAATTATTGCAATTTGGTTTATAAATGCCTTTATTTTCGTATTTATTTGTTATTTATGTTTTGTTGGATATGATGTTGTTGAGTTTGTTATTGGTTTTGAAGGCGATTTTAATGTTTTTATCTTGTTTCCTGATCGAATTAGGACGGTGCTTTAATATGAATTTCAAAAGTGTTAACTCAAAATGAACATTATGCATTTTTTTTTTCGTTTTCCCAACAATTTATAGTTTGTGGGTTAGATCTCTTTTCGGGGCAACTATTCAATTTATTTTTGGTCCTTAAATATCCTGTTTTATATAAGTGGATTTGCAGAAATATTACTGTAACACTGAGCTAGTGCACACCAATGAAACGTAATATTGTGTTAGAATGAGAACTTAGTCATTCATTTAATTAGAATCTGCAGTGGAAGTTTAGTTTGCAGCTCGTGTACCAAGTTTAAGTGAAATCATGACGACAAGGGGGTATTTGCTAGAAGTATGGCTGCTATGTTAGTGCAAATGCCAGCAGAACAGGAAATTGAGTGGAAGGGACACTCGGCCATCATAACAATGATTATTTGACAATCCTGTTTGCTTTAAACTATCCTAACCCCTTAATTAAACCAGTTTCTCAAATCCCTGATTATAACATTTCTTGGCCTTCAATTCTATAATGGTTTCTCTACAGCCAACTTAATGTCCAACACAGGAAATTAGAGGCAGACAAATGTCATTCATTTTTAACTTAATATCCACAACTGATATAACTAATAAAATAGCAAAATTCCGGGGAATATGTGGAACGATAAAACGATCACTAAATAATAAAACAAGAAGAGAGACCCAATTGAAATTCTATAAAACATTGGTAGTACCGGTACTGCTCTATGGATCAGAAGCCTGGATACATAAAAAACAAGATCTAAGTATGATAACGGCGGCAGAAATAAAATTTTCGAGATCTGTTAAAGGGTGCACTAAGGAAGACAGAATCAAGAACACAGAAATAAGACAGGAACTTGAAATATTTGCAATAACTGATAAAATAGATACATATAGACAAAAATGGAAGCAACACATAGACAGAATGAATGAAGATAGATATCCAAAACAAATAACAAAATACAAACCTAAAGGCACCCGAGATGTGGGCAGACCTAGAAAGAGATGGGCTGAAGTCGGAACGGGTCAACAGACCTAATCCATGAATGCAGATGATGATGATATCCACAACTCGTGTCCAACTCTGTGTAGTAGTAGGACTTTATTAGACTTAAAGTAAGATATATACCATGTTATTTACATATATGGGTCGCATGGGCAGTAATCCGTACGTGCTGTTTTCGATCCGTTACAATGAAATAATATGGTAATAATATGAAGTAAAACAAAGAAGAAAACACGATAATATTACAATTAAATAGTAATACAATAACATTATAATTAATTAGGTTATGTAGAATTATTAAGAATTAATGATACAGTAATACTTGTTCAAAGCGGAATAGCATTGGACCAATTTTTTTCCACATTAGACAACATTCTGCATTATAAAAAACATAAATTATTAACCAATCTTAGATTATAGAGCACGTCTATTTTCGGGGTAGCTACTCAATGAAAAATTAATGTAAATAAAAATAAATATATGGTATTTGATAATAGTGGAGAAAATTTGGTATTAGAAGATTCCAAACGTATCATTCATATTAGTAACAAAATTAGGTACTTTGGGATTTTAGTGCCTCTCAGTTAAAAACGGCAAATATTTTTTTTAAATGAACTTTGTACATCACAACGCTTCTATTGAAGACATTTCATCGTAGGTTGCCACATGTAATGAGTGACTGTTCTCTTATCAGTAGAATCGAAAAAAGATTTGCAAAACAAAACAATTTTTATGAAAATAAATACAATATTATAAATATAACATTCCTATGGAATTTGCCAAAATGCGAACAGAAATATGTAAACATAGGCGTTTAAATACCTCAGGCAGATTGATTTTAATTTAATATTTAACAAAAGAGCATCAAAGACCGAAGCTATTTTAATAAATATAGATGTAAGACAAGGGTGTAGTTTATAACCTACTCTTTTTAATTTATATATTAATGACATCATCCAAAATTGGAAAAGAAATGTTATCGCAGGTATAAAAATGAACCATTTTAAAATATTAAACGATTTGATTTATGCTGATGATGTGGTTATTGTTCAAGACAATGAAAATCATTTTCAGTATTTTTTACATCAATGAAATCAGTCATGCCAAGAATATAATTTTAAAATATCAAAAGAAAAAAAAAATGGCATTTTGGGAAAATGAACATATAAGATCAAAAAAACATACCAGACAACAAGCCTCTGGAACAAGTAACAGATTTTAATTATTTTAGTTGTAACTTTACTATAAACACAGAAACTGAAAGGGACGTAAATGTGAAACTGTCAAGATTTCAAAAGACTGGCGGAACTATACATAAAACATAAAAGAACAAAACAAGAAGAGATACTAGATTGAAGTTTTTTATAAAACATTGGCCGCTCCTGCATTACTTTATAGGAGTGAAACTTGTGTAATGACCAAAAAATTACAAAGCAGAATACAAAGGCTAGGACTTAAATAAGCTTCTCTATTTATAACTTTGAAGATTATTAGTTTAATTTGACTTAAAATCTTTTGGGATTGATTTAAGATAAATTAACTTTTAATATATGTTGATAATGAGCGTTCTTGTAGAAATGAACTTCTTTAGAAGAACAAAAGGCTGCCAAGATTGGATCGGATAAAGAATGAAAATATATGAACAGAGTTAAATATATATCCACTGAATGATAAAAATGAAAGAATACAGAGATAAATGGTTTAGGCATGTAGAAAGAATGAATGTAACAAGATTACCAAAAATAGTAATTAACTACAAGCCGACAGGTCCAAGGAATGTAAGAAGGCCAGTTAAAAGATGAACAAAATAACTGTGAGGCGAAACAGACAATATACCTAGCCCATGAAGTGAAGAAGAAGAAGAAGAAAAAAGAAATAGCATCTATGACGTGGAATAAAGCACCGCAGAGTCATGACTGACTATAATCAATGAATCTCTCGCCCTTGGGAGCGAGCACGTTGTTAAATTCGAAGTGCATGGACCACGGCTTACAAATCCAATTTATTATTTTTGTTTCCTGGAAAGCTGGATCAGAAAGAGAGAGAGGGAGAGATTGAATTCTCCATTACGGCGGTTTAGCACTGTGCCAGGAAAACAGGATTTTCTTTCATAAGCTGCCAAGCCTCTCACAAATAAATATAAACTCCCAGATGTTTCTTCCCTTAAACATTATCAAATCATGGATCCCTGCCTTCTGAATACTCACCCTTAATATAATTGTAAGCGAGCTAAAGCTGGAACATGCTTGAAGCTTTATTGAATATTTACAATGTTAGAATATCACGGGCCATCTTCATAATTTTTAAAAGCTGTACTAAAGTAAATCAAAGTAAAGCATACAATTCTTATAAAATACGTTAAATTATTTTTAAAAAATTGGGGAACCATGTCTCACACTATAACCCTAATATACCTTAACGTGAAATGGGGTTTGTAAATAATAATAATAATAAATAATAATAATAATAATAATAATAATAATAATAATAATAATAATAATCTTCTTCATCTCTTCCTTTCATGTGATAGGCCTAGCGGTCTGTTACGGTCACAATCCAACGTTTGAAGGGTCTGCCCAATGATCTCTTGCCTGGTGGCTGGTAATTTAAGATTTGACGTGGTATTCTTGTTCTGCTCATTCTTCTTACATGAGATTTCCAGTTGTTTCTGTATTTTTGCACATATTCCATCATTGATTCTGTTTGTAATTCTTTGAGAATCTCACAATTCCTTTTATGGTCTATTCTTGAGTATCCAGCAGTACGTCTCATAAATTTCATTTCTGCCGTAGTTAATCTTTGTTCATCTACACTGCGAATTGTCCAGGCCTTATTGCCGTAACATAATATGGGTCTGGCCAGTGTTTTGTAAATTCTAGTTCGTGTGTGTTGCTGTACTGTGTTTGGCTTGAAAATATTATTTATAATTCCTGATACTCTGTTAAATTTTATAATTTGACTAAAATCTTTTCCCTCTTCGTATGTAACTTCGTATGCGAGGTAGTTAAATGTGTTAGTTTGTTCTAATATTTTATTATTAATAATAATTTTACTGCGAATTGGGTCTTTTCCTAGGAAAGCCATGACTTTAGATTTTTTGTTGAGATTTCCATGTTGTAGTTTATTGCAATTTGGTGAAAAGAGTGGACTGAACGTTGTAGGTCATCTTCTGAATTCGCTATAAACACAATGTCATCTGCAAATAATAGGGTGTCTAAATTATATAATCTATTAAGTGGTATACTACCATGTGGTTGTAGTATAAGAATAATAATAATAATAATAATAATAATAATAATAAATAATAATATATAATTCCACCGCTGTGGTCTTGAGGTAGAGTGCTGCCTTGTCACGCAGCGGATTCAGGTTCGATCCCCGGTCGGGACAAGTTTCCTGGGTGAGGTTTTTTCAGGGTTTTTCCTCACCGTAAGGTAAATGTCAGGAAACGTTAAGGCCCAAACGGTCCCCGAACACCATCTGGCCATCATTATCATCATCATCATCTGCATTCATGGATTAGGTCTGTTGACCCGTTCCGTCTTCAGCCCATCTCTTTCTAGGTCTGCCCACATCTCGGGTGCCTTTAGGTTTGTATTTTGTTATTTGTTTTGGATATCTATCTTCATTCATTCTGTCTATGTGTTGCTTCCATTTTTGTCTATATGTATCTATTTTATCAGTTATTGCAAATATTTCAAGTTCCTGTCTTATTTCTGTGTTCTTGATTCTGTCTTTCTTAGTGCACCCTTTAACAGATCTCAAAAATTTCATTTCTGCCGCCGTTATCCTACTTAGATCTTGTTTTTTTATGTATCCAGGCTTCTGAACCATAGAGCAGTACCGGTACTGCCAACATTTTATAAAATTTCAATTAGGTCTCTCTTGTTGTTTTGTTATTTAGTGATCGTTTTATCGTACCACATATTCCCTGGAATTTTGCTATTTTATTATTTATATCATTATCATAATTAAATGAAATGTCACATCCTAGATAATTGAGATGGTTCACCTGTTCTATGATTTTGTTTCCTATTACTATTTTCGATCTGATTTGATTTTTCCCTTGGAATGCCATTACCTTAGTTTTTTCTATGGATATTTTGAGATTATATTGTTCACATATATTATGTAGCATAAAAATATTCCTTTGAAGTTCGTCTTCTGTATTTGCTATTATTACCTGGTCATCAGCGTATAATAATGTTTTTCAAGTAGTGTGTTTTATCTACTTTTATTCCTTTATTTGTTTCTTCGTTCCATTTTTCTATTATATCATTGATGTATAGGTTAAATAAAACTGGAGAGATACTGCATCCTTGTTTAACTCCTTGATTAGTATGAATTTTATTTTTACTTACTTCATTTCTAGTTTTTATAACAAAATTTGTGTTCCATACATGAACGCCCTGGTCTGAATCCACTTTGTTCTTCTGTTAACATTACCTCTGCTATTTGTTTTAATCTAAATGTTGAGAGTCTTGAGTATATTTTATAGCCTGCAGTTAAAATGCTTATTCCTCTGTAGTTGTTGCAGTCGTTACATTCTCCTTTCTTAAAAATAGATTGTACTATTGCTGCTGTCCAGGTTTCTGGTATTGTTGCTTGTTTCCAACATAAATTTAAAAAATGTAATAATCTCAGTTTGAAAAAAAATCCTCCATATTTTATTAATTCCATATTAATTCCGTCTATTCCAGCTGTCTTTCTGTTCTTTGTTGTTTTCAGTACTTCTTCTAATTCTTCCATTGTTATCATATCTATTCCTATCTCACACTCATATATGTTATCTTTAGTTATTTTATTAATATTATTTATCATTATTAATATCATTAATATTATATTCACCTAATTAGCTTAAGTTTAGTTAAGGCCTATCTTGGCGCATCATTACTACCATCATCAACTCACATATCAATGCGGCAACGTAACCCCGCCTTCCAGGAGCCCCAAACTCAGAAGTGGGTTACAAGTACGCCATGCCAGGAGAGAACACCAGGAATGTTCGAAATGACAACCAAGAGGTTTAAAGGGAATCAATGTAAAAATAATAATAATAAATATTCACGGACATATTGGAGCATTTGCAAAAAAAAAAATAATAACATAGGCTTACAAAACAGATAATGGAGTTCTACGAAAACAGAAATAAAGCTCCAGTGGATACTATGAAGTGGATTGATGAAGTTAAAAATAACTTAAAATTGGCAAGAATTACTAAAGAAGATATCCCTAACAGAGATATATTTATAATTAAGGTGAATAAGTGGCAAGTTGACCGAGAGGACAAACCGAAAAAAAAAAACTGGAACAACTTGGACAGATTATAGAAAACAAGCTCATAGCAACAGAATGAAAGAAATTTGTGCTCAAAGGAAACGCCTCTAAGTACTTTGCGTAGTCCTACATGGGCTCATCCGCAATAAAAAAAATAATAACAATAACAATAGTAATAACTAGGGCTCGGAAATTGAGGAAAAATATTTATTTTTATTGTATGTCTGAAGATGAAGCTCAACATAATATGTATATATATATATATATATATATTTTATGGATCATTGCAGGCCATTAAATGGTGAGTTTTATTCGTCCTTTTTGCTCTTTCTTCTGGCTTATTAGTCCTTTTTTAAAAACTCTTTTTTTAGGTCTTAATGACTTTTTTTGCAACTTTACAGCCTAAAATTCACAATTAATGACAAACTGCAAATTAGATACATTCCAACTTAAATTCTACCCCCCCCCCGGTGCATCAAAATATCCTCAATACTAGATACAAAATAATCTATTTTTATAAACAGGTCCCAAAACTGGACTACATTTGACTACATTTATACCATTTATATAATTCAAGAATCCGCAGAATCTAATCTCAAATTCAACTTCTTTTAAAACACTATGTAGTTTTACCTTCTAAAAACTTTTTACATTTCAAACACTTTTCTTCCGCGAAAAACTATTGAACCTTCACAAAAATCACATTATTTTTAACTACCAGCCTACTGAGCGCCTGAACTATTGTATTTCGACTTCAAACTTTCTAAGAAGTTGCCACTTTCTGAAAATTACCTCTAGCAAAGGGTGAAGACAGTGAGGTTGTCTTAATGCACTTGTTAGAAACTGCAATACTATTTATGTCCATTTTACAGTTTTTAAGTATTTTGTAGAATCTTTAGGTCTTTTTAAAGGAGTTTTATGTGCATTTTATATGTCCTCAACTTCCGAACCCTAGTGATAATATTAATAATAATAAAATAATAATATTATTATTATTATGACTATTTAACTCATGCCCAAATGGGGTGTCAATGACCAACCACATTTCAATGATTTTTTATTTACAACCAATCACAGTCGTGTTTCGCCTAGAATTTACCAACTAAAATGTATCATAATAAAGAAAGTACCTCCTTTTTAACATTCTGAATAGGTCTTAGCATTATTTTGCAGTGATCGACTCTCCAAGAAATACGGCTCCCATATTGTATATATAGTGCATGAATGTCAGCAGAAAGCGCATGCGAGATAATATAAAAACATTTGTAACAATTGATTATACCACAAAAAAGAAAGAAACCACTGTTTGCACTTTCTTAAACGAATTATTTTCCAGGAAATGACGTTACAGAAAAATATAATTGACATATTTATATCATAGGACATCATAAATTAACTAACACCTATAACGTTGGTTGTAAATTTCTCCGCTAGGGTGCATTTTTGCACAAAAACAAATACGGATTTAAATCATTGGTTAATTTTATTTAATACATTTAATAAAACGAATTAAATAATTTCGTTTTGCAGAATCAGTTATCATCTCTAGTACATAGCTATAGTTTTGGCCCAATGTTAATTATATTATGATTTTGAATCTTCCTAATTATGATTGTATTTGACCCTTAAATTGGCAAAGCAGCAGCAGCAGCTGCTGCTGCTGCTGCTGCTGCTGCTGCTGCTGAGTGATAGCAATGACTGTGCATCGCCCAGGGTGCTGCTCTGGAGCTACGTTGGCCCCATGACAGCCAAATTCCCTAGTGTTTATCAATATAGGGTTCACTCACTAGTTCAGCCCCATTGTTAAGTCGTTGATATTTTGCTTATGTGTTGAAGTAGTATTGCGTAGAGATGAGGTGTTCCACTATCCAAAGCGGGGCGTCAGAAACTGTGCCGCTAGACAAGCAGAGAGTCCGAAAGCCAGCGACACGGAGTGAGCCACGCCACCTTGGCTGTTTAACAGTACTCATCTCATATTCCTGGGTCCATCCCGAGGGAATATGCTTCGGTGAACAGCATGTCGCTGTAGCATATGTCCTATATTACGAACAATTGGGTTGTCATGATTTGAAATAACATGATACATGTCATTTACTATTTCTTCAATTGTAGTCACAATATAGGGCATCAGTGCTAGGTTGTGAAGCTCTGCGATCCTCGTGTGTAACGAGGCCGAAAAGATAATTTTGAGGCATTTATTCTGTATGATCTGAACTTTCTTTTTGTTGTAAGCAGCGAGGATGCTCCAGCTTCCACTTCCATACAGCAACATGCTGCGGATCACATCTTTGTACAGCGTAAAGAGTAATTTGTCGTGTCAGTTATTTGAATCTGGCGGACCGCACTGAAAACTATATCATACATAACTGTTATTATGGGATATATTGTGTATTATACTTACGTTTAAGTAATTTGTACTCGTTCGTTTTTTTCTGTTTTATTCAAAATATTAAATAAAGTTAACCAATTGATGTATCTTATAGGATACATTGCAAATTTAAGGGTAAATTAGAATTATAAAAAATATAGCATCATACATCATTCAGGCCAATGTTAACCTGTTTCGGTCTAAACTAGACAGGGTCTAAAAGCCGTTTTTGTGGACGTCCAGGTCGACGTCGTCCTCGTGGGTGATAACGAAGAACTGCACTAGGGTTCCTAGTTGGTGACATTCTGGATACTTGTTGCAGCCACCTGTCTCTGTAGGTGGATAACTTACCCGGTTTTTGTTTCGTTCAGATTTGGAAGTGAGGTTAAATTATTCATGTTGGTTACTAGCCAGACGATGAGTAGGGCTGCTACCTTTAGTTCCTGGAAAAGCTTGAAAACATTTTTCGTCTGTTTTAGATTGTTCAGTTATACCGCTGAGATCGGTCCCCAGAGCCTCGTTTGTTGTTAAAAACAGGTTGCAATACGTGAAAGTGAGATTGGGATTTATGTAGGAGAGGTTTTTAGTTGGAATGCACTTCACTACCTTTTTACAACAAAATATAAGTAAGATAAATATTTAGAAAAAATAAATTAAAGTAGTAGAAACATTTTTGATGATGTAATACTGTTGGACGATAGCGAGAAGATACTAAAGGCCAACACGCACACACTACTGAGTAACACTTAGAAATTGGGATTGGAAGTAAATATCAATAAAACTAAATATATGGCCACACATACAAATACATTATATAATGGAAATGGACAGCTAATGACAAATGAGGGAAATTTTGAGGAAGTGGCTGAATTCAAATACCTAGGAACAATAATCACAAATAGGAATGAGATGCACAAAGAAATTAAACATAGGCTCAATTATGGAAATGCATGCTATTATGCATTAGAGAGACTTTTGACTTTCCGACTCCTTTCAAAAAACGTTAAACTGAAAATACATAAAACAATTATTCTGCCAGTTATACACTGCTCAAAACAATTAGAGGAACAATATGAAATATGCAAATATTTTTTCATTGGATAAAGGTACAAACATGAAATTAATAAAGTACATTATTTGTGGTTATTTATTTATTTATTTATTGCCCATGTCAGTAAAAACAAATGAATAATGCTGACAATTAACTATTCAAATAATTCCGCTATGTAAGCAATTGAATCTTGTGCTTATTTTTTCAAAGTTAAACACTCGTTATATAGAGTTAGAATCGTGGATGGCCTCCACGACATTCGATGACACTTTGGCACCTTCGTGGCATGCTCCCAATAAGATTCTGGATTTCCTCTTGCGGGATATTCTCCCATTCCTCCTTCAGATCATCTCCAAGTTGCTGCAGAGTTTCTGGAGCTTGATATCGGTTTCTGACTTTCCTCTCTAGAAGATCCCACAAGCGTTCAATCGGGTTGAGGTCTGGGCTGACCGCTGGCCACTCCATTACCTCAATTTCATTCCTCCTCAGGAAATCCCTGGTGACAGCCGCAGAATGTGCCCTGGCATTATCCTGCATAAACAGAAATCCAGGGCCTACTCCAATGGCAGCAGGTACTACATGCTCTTCCAGAACGTGCTCGATATACCGGACAGCATTCAGTCGCTGGGGAACAAGTACAAGGTCTGTACGATTGTTGTACATAACTCCGGCCCACACTATTATGGGACCTCCTCCGAATCTATCAATTTCCTGTACAGCCTCTGCAGAAAATCTTTCTCCTGGCCGTCCCCACACCCTCAATCGATCATCACAACGTGTAAGACGATACCTGGATTCGTCCGAGAAGAGCACAGACTCCCACTGGTTCAGGTTCCAATCACCATGGTTTTCAGCATACGTACGTCTTGCTGCCTTATGCCCATTTGTTAAGCGTGGTTTTTTAACGTGCCTTTTTGGATGAATATTCTCTTTCCTTAATCTGTTCCTTATGGTTTGGTCTGAAACCCGGATTCCGGAAGCCATATGAAGGTCATTCTGCAGGTCTTTTGCAGTTTTTGTACGCTGTTGAAGAGCAGAAGGAACAACGTATCTGTCATCTTGGGGGCTTGTTTTAAATTTACGGCCCTGGCCACGTCTTCTACAATACTGACCTCTCTCTCGGTGCCTGTTGCGTAACCTGGACACCACGGAAGGAGAAACCCCATGCTCTCTAGCCACTTGTCGCAGAGATTGACCTTGTCGTAAAAGATGTAGAGCATGATACACTTCAAACTCATTTAAATGCCTCATTTTGTCAGACACTTCAATAAACAAGGCAATAATCAACATTCGTCACTATAGCAACATCAGGAAGCTTACCAATTAGAAGTGCCTTCCAAAATAAAAAAATTCTCTATATTTGTTATTTGAGGTAATTTCTCTGTATTTAGGCCATGGATCTTTAAAATTTGTATCCAATAATAAAATGAATAATTCAATTTACATATTGTCCAACTTTCAGCATCACAGCTTTAAAAAACAATTACTTATTCAATTTATTACAAGTGTTCCTCTAATTGTTTTGAGCAGTGTATTATATGGGTGCGAAACATGGACTCTTACTTTAAGAGAGGAAAGGAGATTACGAGTATTTGAGAATAAAGTATTTAGGAAAATTTTTGGACCAAAGAGAGATGAACAGACAGGTGAATGGAGAAGACTGCATAGAAGTGAATTACATGGTCTTTATACGAAGCCAGATATAATGAGAAGAGTTAAGTCTCCTAGACTGCGATGGGCAGGACATGTGGCACAAATGGGGAATGAAATACGTGCATGGAAGCTTCTTGTAGGAAAGCCAGAGGGAAAACGCCCAGTTGGTAGACCAAGAATGAGGTGGGAGAATAATATTAACTATGATTTGAGGAAAGTTGATTCTAAACCAACCAGGGACCGACTCAAACACACACAAAAAAAATAATTGAAATCAGTCCAGTTGTTTATACAGTTTTTAATTTCGGTTTTCAAGTAAACCTCCACTTCTAATTGTTGAATTTCTCTCATTTTTAAATGGTACCTACCTCCGTTTATTTTAATACGATACCGTATACTGAGTTTGGTTGTGAAACATAGAAAAATATGAGTACTAGAGCGATTTCTCAACTTTTACTTCAGGTTAACTCATACACCTAATGGTTTTGGAGCCTCCAATTGCGAATCTAAACCATCCACGGACCCACTCAAACACACACAAAAATTAATCAAAATCGGCCCAGTCTTAGGCAGTTTTTAATTTTGGATTTCAAATAAACCTCCACTTTTAAATTTCGGATTTCGCTCATTTTTGCACAATACCTACCTCGGTTTATTTTAATAGGATATACTGAGATTCGTTGTGAAACATCGAAAAATGTGACCGCAAGAGGGATTTTACAATTTTGACTTCAGGTGAGCTCCTACAATAATGGTTTTAGAGGGTCCAATTGTGAATCTTAACATTCGAGGGACCAAATCAGACACACACACACACACACACACACACACTCACACACACACACACACAACACACACACACACACAACACACACACACATACACACACACACAAAATTTAATCGAAATCGATCCGGTCGTTTAGTAGGAGTTCAATCTATTTATATAGATATATAGATAAATAAATATATTTTGTATATATGTACTCCCCTACATAAAAATATAATTTGTATCCGTCAATAGTAACTTTTACGTTTTGAAAAACATGTAATAAATGTCTCAATAAAATTTTCTGTTTTTCCGAATTCATTAGTTTTTGTTCTATAATGCACACATTTTCCTTGGAAATATTTGTTTAATAAAATTCCTGGAGTTGTTCCGCAGTGTTCAAATGATTGGAATGTTCTGATATTTGTAGCGAGTGGAAAGAGAACGTCAGACCATTGAACTGGGGAGGTTAGAGTTTACAAGGGGTGTGGGATTGTGCCCTGGAGATCAATTTTCACTAGGGCTAGTGGCATGTTCATCCCAAACCTGCAATTACAGGAAAAAGAGAAAGAAAAAAAATCGGCTAAATGGGTGATATAAAAGGTATTTCGTTTCTCCCAGGAATTTGTGCCCATTGAAATGTTACTGGGTGCTCTAACTACACCTCAGCACATTATAGGGGCCTACTGTTCTCTTGTCAGATCCTATTGGCTGTTACAGTTTTCGTGAATCTTAATTGAAGTAGATTATAAACTATTTAGAAGCAAGTTTTAAGGATTAGAACAAAAATATGAAGTCGAAAAAGAGAAGCTTCATATCTACGTACAAAGAGAAGCTTTTTATTGTTTTTACTATTTTTTATATTTTCATGTGGACAGTTTATTACAAATGATAACATTTTTAAGAATTGGCTGAATTAAAATACCTAGGAACAATAATTAGATGTAGGTATGAGATGCACAAAGAAATTAAACGTAAGTTCAATTCTGGAAATGCGTGCTATTATGCATTACAAGGACTCTTGTCATCTCAACTTCTCTCAAATAACGTTAAATTGAAAATATATAAAACTGTTATTCTCCCAGTTGTATGGTTGCGAGACTTGGATTCATATTCTAAAGGAGAAGAAAATATTACGAGTATTTGAGAAAAAATTCCTAGAAAAAATGACGACCAAAGAGAGATGAGCAGGCAGGCGAATGGAGAAGACTCAAAAACAGTGAGCTACAGTGGTTGATGAAGTTATAAAATTTGTTGCAGTTGCGGATAGTTTTATTATACTTGTAAAGTTTTATTTTTAAGAGAGTAGAATTTAAGTTGGAAAATATCTGATTTGCAATTGTCGATAATTAATTGTGAACTTAAGAGTGATCTATAAAAGAAAACAGAAATAATAACAGTTATGTCTCGTCGACTGCGATGGACAAGAATATGATACGCATGGGGAATGAAAGCTACTTGATTTTTAAAACTAGAGGGAAAGGCCCAGTTGGTAAACCAAAGATCAGGTTGGAGAATAATATTAACCATGGTTTGAGGGAAATAGATTATACAGGGGATGATTGGAAAACGTTTGCTCAATATAGAGATGTGTGAAGAACCTACGGGTTCGATATTGCCAGTGAGTAATATTTTAATGTCATTTATCGTGGTCTGCACTTTTCGTGGTTCCGTTTCACCGCTAAGATGATAGATGGCAATAATGTGGTCTGTTTTCTATTTATGCAATACTTCGGCTAGAAATTTCTTCTTCTTCTTAAACTTAATTTGTAGGATTTTCATCCTTTTTATTTCCAAAATCACTCCTCGAAGGAAGACGTACTGGATGTGCATTCACTGTCTATCCTTCTCTTGGCTGGTCTTCCTGTTGTTCTTCTTCCGTCCATTGGTCTATCTTCTTTAGCTCTTTTTGCAAGTCGGTTTTCTTCCATTCTCTCTGTATGACCCTTCCAATATTTTCGTCTATCTATAATACATTTGGTTATGTTTTCCAAATCGTAGGCCTTTTCCTAGCGTTTGTCGTATTTTGTGTTCGTCTTTTTTTCCGAAGCTTGATCCTTGGGACTGCGAGCAATGTATAAGATACACCTTGAAGTGGGTTGCTAGCCCGTTTTCATGGCGGGTTTATTATTCGGGGTTTCCTCCCTAGGCCGATTGCCTTCACCCAGCTCCAGAGCTCAGCCTGCCCCGTTTTATTTCGGAGTTGTCTCTCCTAGATGGGTTGTCTTGCAGGACTAACGAAACCTATCCGCCCATTTGTCAATCTACAAGGCAGTAGATGTAGAGTTGCCTCTTCCGTTAGGTACACCGTACCGAAGGACTCCTTTTCCGCTGTATCTGCCGTTGAGGTCTTCACCGTAACCCTTGCAAGGGGCCCTCACAAGGTACTATTAGCTGGGCAAGCTGAATCAAGGTTTTTTTACGAGGTGTTACTCCCCCTCACCCTTTTTCAACCTGGCTTGGGACAGGCTATGGCTAAAAATTTACTTGTATATTTTTTTGTGTACATGTTTGAGTGTATGTTTAAGTGTGATTTGTGAGAGATGTTGATAATGAGGAAGAAGAGGAGAAGGGAACTGGTGAAACCCGGTGTCCGTATGTAGCCTACTCCTGTCCAAAAGCGTGATCATTATAAATCATCAAATGTGTCGTCTGTTCCGCGACCTGTCCAGTTAATGCCGAGGTACAGAGTGATCCAAAATTACTTAAATGTTCAAACTGTGGAGCGTCTGGTCACCCTCCATCCCAGCTTTTGAGACAGCCAAATAATCCTATCTTAAGACACAAAAACCTATTTACACGCATATAGTACCTATAACCTAACCTCGTATTGTTGGACCAACGGATCTGTGCCCCATTAGCGCTGCAATTGTTCTTAGAAAAGTTAACGCTTGTACTCACTTCATTCCACACACTTCAAATAACAGCGAGGATAACTTTCCTAGTAGGGATGTTGCCAAACATATATATATATATATATATATGTATTCCACAGTAATTCTGACCGAGGGCAGGTCCTTCACTGCAATCATAGCATTTTCATGCTATGCTTGCAGCTTTACTAGGGAATTGTAGGCGTGGTAGCTTCCCGTTGCTTTCCACACCGGTGAAGGATGATGATAATGATAATGATAAGGATGATGATGGTGATGATGGCCATATGATTTCGGGGACCGTTTGGGCCTTAAAGTTTATATATATGTATATATATTTTTTTCTACCACAATTTTATTACGTATGGGTTTATTTGTCTTTAAATGCAATAATCTATTTTTTTAATTATTAGGTAAAAATCATTTAAATATTTCGTAACTGATAAAACGCTTATCTAAAATTATCATCTGTTTGCGCTATTAAAATCTGGTGAACCGCACATAAAGTTGTATTTGCTTCTTGTAGATTAAAATTAAGTTTATCCTTAGTATTTTTTTAGAAAATAGTGAAAATGTAGAAATTCGCAATTAATGCTTAAGAAGAGGGAAGCTGATTTAAGTTTCCATTTGTTAACAGTTAAGGAATTGCTGTGTTTACCATCCATTCTTTATTCGGGGATCAGAACCCATTAATCACAGCCGAAACAATACTTTGTTAAAGTAAGAAATGTAATCGATGGGAAAGACAACGATGTTTTCACATCAAACAAACAAGAAAATATCTCGTCCATCCTGACAAGAGAAAAACTGTTCCGGAGATCGAAATTGAACTCTTGGGAATGGAGGGAGGGATGAAGGATTTGAATGCGGGGGTAGGAGTAGAGAATTCACAGCAAAAGAGTAAAGAAAGAGAGGGCGGAAATCGAACTAACACCACCAAGAAGTAAAGTAGACGAAGAAATATGAGGGCAGAGTTAGTTGGATCAATGTCTCACCCTCTACAATCTCCTATCTCCTTTTATTCTGTTCTCCGTGTTGCCATCAGTAAACGAATGGAGGTTAGCAGTTGACCCAGAGAAAAACAATACTTCAAGCTTTTGTTAAACAAATTTCCCTGTTGAAAAATACTTACCTTTTCTGGTGCTTTCTTCTGTTTTTCTTTTAAGATGTTAGAGAATTTTTCAATCTATAAAAGATCTTGACCAACAAAGATAGACAGTGAGGAAAAAAAGTTGGGTATATTTCACCGAATACCAAGGAATTTTAAAACGTTTATTTTCTTTAATAATACACGTATTGCAGCCAATTGGCCATATACAATTAGGTTACATTGATTGAGATTGTTCTTTTGGTACAGAGTTCCAGGTGGTATCGACCACATTTTTGTTTACACAATTTGCACAGACATGTTGTATTTGGTTCATGGAAAGCTGGATTGTTACAGATGATATGATGAAATCCGTGGATCGCCATTCTTGTACATATGTGTCTCATCTCGAAGTTTGCTGCTGTCCAGAATCGATCAATCATGGCCCCTGTAGCATAGAATTTTGAAGATATTTCGTCTCTCTTTTTGATCATTGTTGCTAGGAGTATTTCTGATACTTTGGTGCTTTTCTTTCTATTAGTATAAAAATAAATCGTAAAATGCTAGTAGCCATATTACAAGGATTGTTGGCCGAGTGGATTAGTGGTTAAGTTCCTTGCCTCTGGTCCCGAGAGTCACGGGTTCAATCCCGGCCGGAGTCGATGAATTTTTAGACTAGACAAATCTAAGGAGCAAGTCCTCTGGGAAGGACTATAAGCCGTGGGTCTCGAGTCTGATGATTTTCAGGCTCGTAAAAGATCCTGAAGTCTGAATAAAGAGTCCTCTAAGCAAAATTTACAGATTTCATCATCCTAGTAATACCTTAGTTGCCTGCTAGATGTCTCATTGGGTCGGTATGTTGATCACATAACATTTATGACGTTTGTGGTCAAGTAAACTTAATTAGTAGTAGCTAGTATTAGTAAATGACTTTATTAGACTAAAAGGTATATATATATACACACACAATGTTATATATAAATATGGGCCACACGGGCAGTAAGCCGTACGTGCTGTTGACAGTCCGTTACAATAAATTAATAATTGGTAATAATATATGGAAAAACAAAAAAAAAGTAATATTACAATTACATAAAGAAAACATAATAATATTTAAAATTACATAATACAATAACATTATACATTAATTAAGATATGTAGAATTATTAAGAATTGATGGTATTGCATTTTGATAACATGTATTTAATTCGTGAATGAGTGTTGTTCTTATTTTCCGCGTTTTGTCCCGAAATTTACCAACGTTTATCCAAGTTTCTGGATTTACCATTAACTCGTAGCGTGCCAATCTTTCATGATTTCAATTTAGAAATCTTTCCGGTAATAACTGAGGACTCCAATATTCTAAATCGTTACCGGTACATTTTTCTAATACATGTATCTCGTCTTCAAAGCTCCCGCACATTGGACATATTCGCATATCGTGATCGTCGCTAATTTTTAGAAATTTCCATGTCCCTAGCCTAAACCAAGCAAGCCCTAATCTCTCTTTAAATCATAGGTTGAGTATATAAGATTCTTTTCCCCAAACGTGTTTTAGGTCTCTTTGTAAACACAGTAAGCGTTTTCCCGTACATTACGCGAGAATATCTTGTTGGTTTATATCTAAGTCCCGCCTCCTTATTTTTCTCCACACGTTCTTGCGATTTTCAGTCCGTTTTTCCCATATGCAACCCATCCCAATCTTTTGGAGTTCTCTCCTAACCTGGTCTTCCCAGAATTTCACATGTATGTTTCTAATTTCACATTTAAGAGTAACTAAATTAACTTGGTCTAGTAACTCCTAACAAAGGAGAGGCTGAGGCCAAACTCTGGGTTGTTACGTCATGTAGATGTTACAAGAATTGAAATTGAGAGTTTACAGATTGATTTGGAGACAAATTAGAAAAAAAAAATCCCTTACAAAAAAATAATCTAGGCGTATGATGAATTTTATCGTTTTAATAAATATGTATTAACAATCATGTACTGTTAAACGATACGTACAAAAGAAGGCCCCTAAATTGTGCTGGTAATGAACTTGTTTATATTCAACATTAAGGTTATTATAAGTCCACAGCTGTGGTCTCGAGGTAGCGTGCTGCCTTGTCACACAGGGGGCCCGGGTTCGATCCCCGGTCGGGGCAGTTTTTCTGGGTGAGGTTTTTATCGGTTTTTTTCCTCACCTGTAAGACAAATGTCAGAAAAACTTTAAGGCCCAAACGGTCCCCGAAATCATATGGCCATCATCATCATCCTGATCATTATCATCATCATCCTTCATCAGTGTGGAAAGTAACGGGAAGCTACCGCACCTACAATTCCCTAGTAAAGCTGCAAAGCATAATGAAAATGCTATGATTGCAGTGAAAGACCTGAACTCGGGCAGAATTACTATGGAAAGTTATTATTTTATGTACTTATTAAATCTCCAAGATTTTGAGCCCTACGAGTTACTGGTAAACCCAGAAAATTGGATAAACGTGGGTAGATTTCTGGACAAAACGTGGAAAATAAGAACAACACTTATTCAGGAATAAATAAATATGTTAACAAATTGCAATACCATTAATTCTTAATAATTCTACATAAGTAAGTTAATGTATGATGTAATTGTATTGATATCTTATTGTAATATTATTGTGTTTTCCTTTTTTTTTTAATATATTATTACCAAACATCAACTTATTGTAACGGACTGTCAACAGCACGTATGGCTTACTGCCCGTGCGATCCATATTTGTAAATAACATTGTATGTATCTTACTTTTAGTTTAATAAAGTCCTTATGTATGTATGTATATATATATAAATAAATGAATGTCTGTCTGTTCGTTTGTCCTTTATGTGATGCCATACCATTCATTCGATTGTGAGGGTTTTTTGTAAAATGTTCAGGAGTTTCTCGGGAAGGTTGTAAACTATAAGAGAATTGTGATACACCACCCCATCACCCTTAAAAATCACCCTTTCTAGAGAAAAATGTGTTTTTTTTTAACTTTTTGGCTGGTTAAATGGCTTACGCTGCCTAAACCACAACATATACACCAAATTAATGTATATCGAATTGAACATCTAAAAAAATCTACAAAAAAGTTCGCGGCAGCATATGTCTATCTTTTGCAGATAACTCACAACCATTTTTATCTTTCAGCAGGCGTAGCAGCACACGGCGGGTATTATTTTATGGATAACTCTCAATATTAATTTTTGTCTTTCAGCTCACTTATGCCAAGAAGATCGGGATAAGTAGATTCCCGGCAACTCCGGGTAATCAGCACGGGGTATCTGTAAATAATTACGATTTATATTTACATTTATTTTTCTTTTTACTTATTCAACTAAACATAAAAAAATATTTAATTTATTTAGGCGTAGCAACGCACTCCAGGTATTAGCTAGAATGAGATAAAATGTGAAGATTCTAAGAGGCCGTGCTGTTTTATTACTATTTTTGGGCGATGTTTTTAATGCACTTCCAACAACAGTCATCAAAGCCTCATTAGTATTGACCGCCGAGGGAAACTTTTTTCTGTAATCTGTTTGAATGATTTTTTTTTATGTTTTTGAGAGAAGAAATACAGAGAAATATTGCAAGAAAAGTTAAAAGAAAAAAACTCTTTTAACTGACGTCAGTCAGACTGACGTGGTTTCTACCAACTTTATAAAATTTCTTGCCCAACTTTTAATTTAATGGAGAAATAAAAATATCTTACATGTAAACATCCAGAACTTTAAAGAAAAAAAAAGCCAGTAACGTAAAATGTCTCTCGTAAACTTTATTAAGGAATCCAATGAATGTAGCTTCACTGGTTTAACTAATGTAATATTGGAAAGATTTCTTGGCCCCATTTATACTCCTAGCATACTCTATGTCATTAAACTATTTCATCCTTCATGTCTAAGATTGGTAGTTCAGATCAAACAATTTTTAATTTATATATTGATTAAATTGAAATGATCACTGGCATGTTTTTTCTCTTCAGATATCCTCCGCCGTTTCTGGTCATATAGTAAATAATCCATATATGGCCTCGGCAATCTCATTTCTGCAGCTTATATTCTTTGCAGTTTGTTAGAGTCCAAAATTCGGAGCTATAGAATAATTAAAGTTATCTTACTTACTCACTGGCACTATCGAACCCGTAGGTTCATGGCCGCGCGGACATAAGCTCTCCATATATCCCTATCCTGAGCTAATGCTTTCCAATCATACCCTGTATAATATACTTCCCTCAAATCATAGTTAATGTTATTCTCCCACCTCATTCTTGGTCTACCAACTGGGCGTTTTTATTCTGACTTTCCTACAAGAAGCTTCCATGCTACTCTTTCATTCCCCATACGTGCAACATGTCCTGCCCATCGCAGTCTACGAGACTTGACTGTTCTTATTATATCTGGCTTCCTATAAAGACCATGAAGTTCATTGTTATGTAGTCTTCTCCATTCACCTGTCTGTTCATCTCTCTTTGGTCCAAACATTTTCCTAAGTACTTTATTCTCAAATACTTGTAATCTCCTTTCCTCCCTTAAAGTAAGAGTCCATGTTTCGCACCCATATAATATAACTGGTAGAATAATAGTTTTATATATTTTCAGTTTAATGTTTTTTGAAAGGAGTTGGGATATCAAGAGTCTCTGCAATGCATAATAGCACGCATTTCCAGAATTGAGCCTATGTTTAATTTCTTTGTGCATCTCATTCCTATTTGTGATTATTGTTCCTAGGTATTTGAATTCAGCCACTTCCTCAAAATTTCCCTCATTTGTCATTATCTTTGTTTTGTAAATTTTATTATTGTGTCTGGTTGTACTTTGTTAAATAATGTTATTTTAATTGTGCCTAAATTAATTCCAATTTAGTAATTTGACATTCATCTCTTTAGATTGTATACGTAGATTGATGATGGAAATCCGTTGTACACTTTTTTTATTATATGTTTGCTTATAGTTATTTTATTAATTATAATATATTTGTATACACGTATGTTTTTTGACTGTAGTATTTTTTATTTCAATATTGTTTCTGTTATTTACACAGGTATCTTCAACCAAAATGAGGTGGGAGAAAAACATTAACTATGATTTGAGGGAAGTAGATTATATAGGGAATGGTTGGAAAACATTAGCTCAGGATAGAGATGCATGGTGAACATATATCCACGCGGCCAACCCAAAATAGACACACATTTATCTGCTTGTAAACAAATTTAGCGTATCGCAGCGTGTGTGTGATGAGTAAAGCTAAGCTTTTTATGAAATATTAACATGAAAAATATGTACACATTTATGTAATAACATTATGTAAAAACTTGTAAGATTACATAGACATTCCTTATAACATGTAGTATTAAATATATTAAAGTTTAATTTTATATAAATTTATATTAAACTTTAGGATAGATTCAAATTTGAAAGAATGGGTCAGTCAAATGCTTCACAACATGGTAAGAAGGATATTGTCATGCTTCAATTATAAAGTGATCTCACTACAGGTCTTAGGGGAATTTGGACGTTAAGGCTGCCATCTTTCTAGACAATCGGCAAGAGATTTCAGCCTTGCGTGATACCGTCTTTGCCTGCACAACATAGTGTGGTATTAATTTTTATAGGCTGAGTCGACCCCAGGATCATGATGCCGCCAGAAGATTAAGCAGTTTAAAAATCCCGATCCCATCAGGCCTCGACCCTCGATTTTCCAGCTTGTGGCATATAGCTTTAACCAACTATACCATGGTGTGTCCCTTATATATTTCTAATACTGCATTCATAAACAGAGTAGATCGCTCAGATTTTAAAAGAGATCTTGCTATGTGGAACACTGTACTCAAGTCTTCCTGCATCCATGTTTATCACGTCTAGTAAATTAACTTATTCTTCTTTAACCGTTTCTCAGGAGCTTTTGTCCAGGTTGGGAAAAGAGTCTCAGTGTACAATCAGATATCTGAGTTATTTTGATGTAAACAAATATTCAAAATTAAAATATAAAATTATGGAATATTCACCTGAAAGGTCCGTCTCCTCAACTTAATTACTTCTTTAACTGTAGCGCTTTCGGGACTTGTCCCATCATCGGCAGGATTCAAAACTGGTGTTTCACTGAAGATCTAGTAGACGGGGTTACATGTATTGGGTTCGTTTTCGTTTATCAGACTAAGTCCCGAAAGCGCTACAGTTAAATCATTTCAGGTGAACATTCCATTATTTTATATTTTAATTTTGAATAATACCTCAACGGAACACATCATGAATCTTATAAAAGTTGATAAACAAATATTGTCACAAATATTGTTTTAATTTGTTTACTGCTTATGAAAATATTTTCATTGTTTAATCAACAGTCATAATATGTAAATTTACATAAAATATCTCAAAAATATGTAAACGTATGTAATTGTGATCAAATATGTAAAAATATGTTATGATAAATTGTCATATATGATAAGTAAATTTCTAATTCGTGGACATTTATCAATTTTACCCATGAATAAGCAAAGGGAAAGAACATCCTAGCCTTAGTGATGAGGCACGTCATGGACGATCACGCATATCAGCAGGAACAGTGCAGCAGGTTCAAATTGCCTGTGAAAGGAGTCCGAACGCATCAACTCGACGCCTCAGTAGTGAGTTGAATGCCCCTCGCAACACAGTGTGGAACATTCTACGTTTGACTCTAAGGAAACGCCCTTATCACGTCTGCTTGCTTTACGGAATCGTATCACAGACATAGCAGCAGCCCTTTTTACGTTTTAAATGATAAGATCTACATTTTGTTTCACAGCTGAAAAATGGAGTATGTGTCTTCACCTAGGTGGCGGTCATGTAGAAAGGGAGTGCAATATGTGTAAAACTTCACAATAACATTTATTTTTTAATCACTGTCTTCCTTCATTGAAATGGATAGTAACTTTAGAGACACTTCGCATATAAAGATTTTAACAACAAATGAAAGTACTGCCATATTGAAAAGTTGTAAGATTGGTATTAATATATAACAATGATAACAATAATATTATAATGAGTTGTAATAGCAAAGCACTCATGATGTATATATTTTTTTGTGTTCACAGGTCAGTTTGAATTTCTTGGCGCGTTTCTACAATGGAATTAGCATGAGTTCAATGTGAGTAAATAATTATACATAATTAGGCGTATATATGTATAATGACACTCAGCAACAAAAAATAAACTTTTTTTTTTTGTCTCAGAAAGAAAAATATGTGATTCTGATAGTATTTATTCTCCTGAATTCAAATATGATATCGGTTTTTCTCTATCACGCGAGGTTTCCGAGCGACAAGAATTTATAATTTCAAACACTTTAATATTTTCTACATTCGTAACTATACAATATTCGAACATTCGGACTCACCTAGAAAGTAAGAAATTGCGATTTTCTGCTATATTTCGCTTGTGGAGCATCCCTCTTGATGGTCCAACAATAATCGGCCAGCATATTAGAATTCCATTTGCCTTGATATATCTTTTCCATAGCTGAAATCTCCTGAGTTAACTCATTTGGTTTTATTTTACAATGGACAAATGGACGAAAAAAATAATTATTTAAATACATTTATTAAAATTGAAATAAAAAAACTGTGGGTGATGGAGAAATTCCGAATACATATTTGAAAACACGATAAAAAAAACTGCATTAAGTAGGCCTACAACTATTGGTACTCATGAGACAAAAATCATGTTGATCAGTGTAATTATACATTCACGTCCAGATTTCCTCTATAACAGTTTGAACAAAATGAATGACTGCCTCATGTCCATCTTTAACTGGTCTTCAAGTTTCTGTCTAAATCTGAATCCTAACAAGTCACAAGTCATTCTAATGGGACAACAAAGACTGCTTATAACCTTTGACATATCTAGCGGCACGTGAATTACGGCGGCTTTTAACAACGAACTTTAGGCTTAATGACAAAAAGATTTGTTTTACTTTGATATTTATTTGTCCACTTGGTTTGAATCGCGCCTAGTAAAAGCTGCCTTGAAACGTGCCTGCAGTAAATACAAATTGCCGATGCGTTAATAAAGGGTACTAATCCTTTTAATATACCGACTGGATCCGTGAATAAAGAAATTTTTAGCCACGAATACAGGAACTGTGTCGCTATTTTTTAACCTGCTAATAATGAAAACGCGAATAAGGGAACCGCGAGTAAGGAGATTTTACTGCACACTGTCATTTATATATTTTTCTTCCACTCAGCGTTATTGTTAAACCCTTTATCCTTTATCAGTCTGGTTTTAGAACAGGACAACACACAAGTACTGCACTACTTGACATTGTAGAGGACATAAGAGACTCAATGGACAAAAGCAAACTCACCGCAATAATCCTACTCGACTACAGCAAAGTCTTTGACACAGTAGATATAGACTTAATGCTAGCGAGACTAAAGACATTACATCTGTCGGAAAACTGCCTTGATTGGTTTGCATCTTACCTCACTAATCGTCAGCAATCAGTTTCTGTTAATAATCGCATTTCTTCCTGGCGCTTGGTGAGGAAAGGGGTACCTCAAGGCTGCGTCCTCGCTCCTCTTCTCTTCTCGATTTATATTAATGACGTGACCAAGAAACTACAAAACTGCAAGCATCATCTTTACGCCGACGACCTACAGATTTACACACATTTTAGGCCTGACGAAATTAATGAATATATTGACAAAGTAAACACTGACCTCAGGCATATATCTTTATGGTCCAGACAATATGGGCTGAAACTAAATGTAAACAAAACGCAAGCAATAATTATCGGACATCCAAGGCTATTACACCTCATAAACAATGGCAATATGCCGGCTGTCATATTAGATAATGAACAAATTCCTTATACCGACGTCGTTAGAAACTTGGGATTTCACTTAGATTCTAATTTAAAATGGCATGAGCAAGTAAAACAAACATCTAAAAGGATCTTCTCCATAATGCATTCCCTAAAGCGACTTAAACATTTTCTTCCTACAACTCTTAAAAGAATTTTAATCCAAACTTTAGTGATGCCGCATTTTGACTACTGTGACGTTCTACTAACTGACATAAGTGACGGATTATCGGACAAACTGCAGCGTGTCCATAATATGTGTATCAGATTCATGTTTAATGTTCGAAAATACGATTACATTTCTCCATTATTCCACGAATTGTTATGGCTACATCTAAAAGAGAGAAGAAAATCGCACTGTCTAATTCTCCTATTTAAGATCCTACATACCTCGATTCCCAATTATTTATCATCCCGTTTCCAGTATCTATCCTCAAACCATAACTTAAACACAAGATCACAACATAGTCTCTTACTTAATATACCGCAACATAGGACATCACATCACTCCATGTCATATACCATCTCCACTTCTCGCAACTGGAATTCCCTACCACAAGAAATAAGGGGCTGCTGGACATTGGCATCTTTTAAAAGAAATCTAAATTTATATTTGCTCTAAACTCGACTTCATTATTATCCAGTGTAAGATATATATATATATATATATTAATTGGTGTTTCCCGTATAATGTATCATATTTATTATTATTATTATTATTATTATTATTATTATTATTATTATTATTATTATTATTATCGTATCATTATTGTTATTACCCTATAAAATGTTGTTTGTACATGACATTTACATTGCTACATTTATTGTATCTTTAACTGTTTATAATTAGTATAGTGTATATCTATATTTGTCGAATATTTATTTGTATTTGTGCTGGTTGAGTGGAAGAGAGGGCCTTATGGCCTTAACTCTGCCAGAATAAATAAAGTATTATTATTATTATATTATTATTATCCAAGTAGTATTTGGTCTCCATCTCTTCAACTCTCGGGCGCTGGCCATTCCAACACTGTCTTCGATAATGATATTTCACTCATTCTTCCCACATGGTCATATCATTGCAGTTGTTTTTGAAGCACTTAATAGTATATTACCGCGCAAGGTTGGGAAGTGGTTTTTGCAGGATCAATTAAAATGTTTAAAAATCGAGCGACAGCCAGGTTTTTTAATTTCCAGGGATTCTGTAAAACACTTCACGAACGTGCGTTGTACATTATTTTTTGCGCGATGGTGTTTTTCAAAATAATAATCGATAGTAAAATAATAACATTTTTGTTGGAAATATGTGCGTTCATTATAAACAATTGACTAAAGTTAACAGTGTGTGCAATGTTTATTAGTTGAAACAACAGGAGGCCTTGAGAACAATTATTGATAACATGGCCGCAAGTACATATTTATTGTTTTATATTGTTTCAAATAAAGTTCAGTTCATTTAAAATACAGAGATTTGTTTCGTATAATGTATATTAACACTACCTTTTGGATATTTTTTGTATCTACATTGTACGTAGTATACATAGAGGGCAGTGGTTTTACTTCCCACAGGTGGGTGTAAATGCAATATTACAGTATAGTTATTTAGGTTGGCAACCCCAAAATGTAGGAAGTTGAACTTTCAATCATGGTCGCCATTGCTGTAAGTACGACAAAACGCACTATCGCGCAAAAAATTAGTAAATAAGTAACTTCATAAACTTACTATGCAGCATGAATATATATCTTATATTTATATATCTGACCATGTATATATATATATATATATATATATATATATATATATATAGACATGATAAGAAATATAAATGCCTGGACGGGACTTGAACCCGGACCTCTTAGTTGGTACCCCAGCGTGCTATCCATTACACCGCCGGATAAATCCAATACAAACATTTATCTTTCTTATATATATATATATATATATATATATATATATATATATATATAAGTAAATAAGTAAGCACAATACAACTCTGTATGTTAATTGTTTCTATAAATAAATAAGAAGAAAAATCCTGTTTCATGTGAACATTAATCAGTATTCAAACAGCTGAATGTAAATAAAACAAATAAATGAAGGTCTAAGCTCTAAGACGAAAAAGAATATATTAGGTTAAATTTTAGTGACAAATGAATTCAACCATTTAAATAGTATGAGAAAATTCCAGAACAAAAGAAAAACGAATCTCGTGAATTCTGCATTCTCTTGTTTTAAACGCATTTCATTGCTTTTGAATTGTAAAGCACCTATTCTAGAATCACTGCAGCAAAACATTGGATGTAAATTGTTACCATTATTTCGGTAATAGCTTTACATATATTATCTCCTGCCTCTTTTCAAGTCAAAAGGTTATATTTCACTTCTTTTCAGAATTGACTCTTCTTGCGTCATACCCTCCTTCCACCTTAATGACACCCCATTACTGAACTTGAGGGGAATATAACGAATTTCTACTCGTGGCTAAAAGCATCCTCAATCGGGCCTTAACATTGTGTGTCTTCCATTTATACAGCTCTCTACAGTAAATGGGAAGGAGAAAAAAAGTGTGTGTATTTTCTATACAGTGTAGAGGCTTTTCAAGATATGTTAGTCTGGGATCTTTCCTTTTTTTTGTTATAAAAATGAATGGAAGCATAGTTGTATTTACTGTTAAAATTATGTAAGAAAAAATTCAGAAATTCAGATTAATTCGTACTCACATAAATACATTATTTATTTAGCCTGGTGGAGTTAAGGTTATGTGACCCTCTCCCACTCACCAAGCCAAACATATGTTACAATGAATTTTTTTTTTCAGAATAAAGAAAATACATATGCATTTACATTGCGCACGGGCCTGCTTGGCCGTACGTGCATTATTTTTCCATGAATAAAAAATAAAACTAATAATATAAACAAATACCTACAAATACACCTGTATCAAAAAACAATAACAGGCTACATATAAGTAAAATCTATGTCTACACTAAATCACAATAATACATATCTACATTCATCCACATTCCGTACATTAATATTAAAAAAAATGCTAGAAAACAAATTAGAAAAAAAAACACACACACACACATACACCCACACACCCCCACACATATACACACCGCACGCTCATACCCCCCTCCCCCCGTCCCTGCAGAGATTAAATGCACTATCAGACTATTCAACTTATCCGACCTACTTATTATATAACATGATTAAAGATCGAAAACAAAGACCATATTGAGATTCTTGTTATTGTTAATACAATCCTTAATCTACAATTTTGTTATATCTCAATTTTCTTACGGTACCCAAAAATTTGCATGTTTTTGATTCACTCTCGATCCGTCCTAGAAGATCCCAACACGCCACTCTCCCTCGATCCGACCTGAGAAATCTCTCCGGCAGCATCTGTAATCTAAGTTGTTCTGTCTCTCTACAGAATGCTATAATATGCTGCCAGTTTTCATGGTCATCGCATAGTGGACATAGTTTAATGCCTTCATCATTTGTTAAATTATGGGTCATCCATCCCCCCAAATGAAACCATGCAATAGCACTTCTATCATCCCCATCCAAAGAGTCAATATATTTCTCCCTTCCCCACGAAAGTTTCAGTTCCGTCTGCAGGGTGAGCGATATTTTCTGGTTACACTCTGCTTCTATATACTGTCTGTCTATATCGATCAGTCTCTTCTTAACTGTCCTCCAAACATTTCTATTATTCCGCGTACTCCTCTCCCATACCCAACCCATCCCTATACCCTTCAATCCCCTTTCTACACCGATTACCCAATCTCCCGAAACACACTGCCTTTTCTGTTCATTGTAACACTCTGCTCTAAGTGAGTCCTGATTCCCGTTTATTATGTCCAACCAATACTTAATAGCCATAATTTTGCCCCTTATTGTGTCCGAAAATGTACCGAATTCTTTCAGTATGCCACAATTTGAAGTCCCCGTTGCTAATCTCATCACTTTCTTAAGAAACATAGGTTGAATTTTATGTAGTGTCCCCGTTCGTTCCCAACCCCATAATTCTGAGCCATACAGCATGGTCGCTCTCACAGTCGAAGAATAAACCTGTTCTAGTGTACGCATCGGTATGTTTCGCAATTTGACATATTAGTAAGCATCTCGCTTGTCCGGCACCTAGCTCTGATTGTTGCATTTTCGATGTGTCTCGTCCATTTTCCATTCATTGTCAAAGTCATCCCCAAGTAGACAAAGTTTTCAACATTTTCTAAATTCTCACCACTGTATGTCCACCTTTCCCTGCCGCTGTATACCGACCCGTTTTTAAAAGTCATGGCTTTAGTTTTGCTAACGTTAACAGTAAGTCCCCAAGTCGTACAGTATGTCGATAGTAAATCTAAACCCTTCTGCATGCCATCTATTTTTATGGAAAAGAGGCATAAGTCGTCTGCATATATTAGAACAGGAATACTTCGCCCACCCACCGTAGGAGCATCGATCCCCTCTACTTCCAGCATCAAAGCTACATCGTCTATAAATAAGTTAAATAACAATGGTGACAATACGCATCCCTGTTTTACACCCTTAACTGCCTTTATATTTTCTGAAACTTGGTCCCTCCCATATTTAACACAGAACTCCACTTTTTTATAAATTCCCATTATACAACATAGCATTCACAATTAACTCTAATATTAAATACTAAATGAAAATGTAATGAATAAGATAATATCTATAAGATTAAGATCGGTAACATAATAATACATAAATAAATATCCTCAACTCGTGTCCAACTCTGGGTCGGGTCCAGGAATGAGATGAGATGAAGCCCCTATATTTATAGAGATCTCTGAACGACAATTATGTCTGCCGACCACACCTGACGCACCCTCACAGGGGCGGATGAACGAAATGAAACGGATGAGATGAGTATGGAGAAAAGGTGGAATGAAATTTGTGGCAAGGGTAAACGGGAGAAACCCCGAGAAAAAACTGGCCAAGCTCCGTTTCGTCCACCACAAAACCCACATGCAGTGACCGAGAATCGATCTCGGGACCCTAGCGGTGAGAGGCGGGCGTCTAACCGCATGCGCAACGGAGCCAACGCTAACATAATAATGTTAATTATCTAATTAAAATTAAGACTAAAACTAATCATGTAAACAAGCAAGATAAATTAAATTGTTTGGTATACTATTTCTATCCCATGTGTACTACTTAAAAAACAAAGAATGAAAATGAGATACAATAAACTAATTTGTTTGTTATATAATATTTAAAACAATTGAATATATTTGTTAATCTTAATATTTTTAGAAAATAAAATAAAAGACTTTTGATGTCACAACTCCTTTCAAAAAACGTTAAGCTGAAAATACTCGTATATAAAACTATTATTCTACCAGTTATATTATATGGGTGCGAAACATGGACTCTTACTTTAAGGGAGGAAAGGAGATTACGAGTATTTGAGAATAAAGTTCTTAGGAAAATTTTTGGACCAAAGAGAGATGAACAGACAGGTGAATGGAGAAGACTACATAACAATGAACTACATGGTCTTTATAGGAAGCCAGATATAATAAGAACAGTTAAGTCTCGTAGACTGCGATGGGCAGGACATGTTGCGCGTATGGGGAATGAAAGACGTGCATGGAAGCTTCTTGTAGGAAAGCCAGAGGGAAAACGCTCAGTTGGTAGACCAAGAATGAGGTGGGAAAACAACATTAACTATGATTTGAGGGAAGTAGATTATACAGGGAATGATTGGAAAGCATTAGCTCAGGATAGGGATGTATGGAGAGCTTATGTCCGCGCGGCCATGAACCTTCGGGTTCGATAGTGCCAGTGAGTAAGTAAGTAAGTAAGTAAAATAAAATATTATTAACTGTTAAAATAATGCAACCAGTGAAGATAATAAGTTAGTTTGTTATTAAACAACTCATTTTTTGAAGGATGTTATAGTTTGACAGTCTCTGACATAGGGCGGAAGGGAATTCCATGTTCTACATGTGGGATAGTGAATAATACATATTGTGATGAGGAGGGATATACTGTGCTGATGGGATCGAGTGTATAAATTATGTGTGTCAGAGAGTATAATGAAGCGGTGTGATAAATAATTAGGCGGTGATGAGTGTAGTATTTTATAGAGAAGGGATACGGAACGGACAGTCCCATAATCTCTAATCGCAGTGAAGATGGGGCAGGTGGAAAATCTTAATAACTTCACATTGGTTTTACACAAAAAAAAATACATTTCTTCTAATTTTACCCTGATATTTCTCACAATCACATATGATGATTCTGCATTTATTCTTTCGCATAACACCATATATATTATATAGTTTATTTTTTGACGCTCGCAATGCACTTAAATGTCACAGTTACACTATTACAAGTTGAGGTTCCGGTTTGAAACTTACTGGTCGCTTGTCACATCAAGACTGACTTACTGACGACGACTAAAGTATGGGACGAAATGTCCCTGACATTATAGGGTCTTATTTGTTTGCCCTCTTTGTCCTTTGATATATATATATATATATATATATATATGCTGGTTAATTTTTCATGAGTTTCCTTACAATGGCTGTATTAAGCTCCATGATAACTCCACCGGGAATGTCAAGCGTGGGCTGTCGTTGCGAAGTTTCTGGAGGACGCCTCTGGTGAATGTTGGTTCATCAGTGCGCCGTCCTGGTCGCTGATTGGTTGTTGGAGCTCCATCCGCAAGCCGCGCTTGAAGTCCTGGTCGAGTTGTAATTTAAAAGTTAAAAATTAAATTTAGAATTTAGATTAATTGGCTAGCCCATATTCAGCGCATGGATCGTCACAGAATACCAAAACAAATTCTTCACTACATTCCTCGAGGCAGAAGATCTGTGGGTCGACCTTTTCGGAGATGGCGGGAGACCGTAACGGGCCACTGGGCCTAATACTTGAAAGGACGATGATGATGATGAATTTAGATTAATTCTGTGCTGAAGTTCCGAGGAGAAGTCGCCGGCGAGAGAGGAAAAATCCGAAAAAAAGGCCCTTTTCAGGATGTGCTGACTGGCGAAATTTAGAATTTAGAATAATTTAATTGACGCCAATAGAAGTTAAATTTAGAATTTAGATTCTGGGATTTGTAATTTACTGGAGGAGTCTAGGGAACCACTCCGACATTTGTCTTAATGCTAGGGAAAATCACCGACAACCCTAGCAGAGTGGCTTGAATTTAATAAAGTTGTCGAAAAGTCAGCTTTCGCGTTTGTGGAGCTATCATCGGCTCTAACGGTACGGTTTGTATGGTTCATTGTTTTGCTGGTTATTATAGAGAACTTAAACTTTTTTACTGTGGTCTCCATCCGGTCTTATATAAGCGGCGAAGACGCTCGAAAAAATGTGGTGGTTGTATACATTGCAAAGCACGTTATGTCCATTCCGTTATTGTGATTATTAATCATCCTGTTTTAAAAATTATTTCAATGACAGTACCTCTTGAAAAAATCAGTTAAAAGCTTTATGATACTTTTAATCCTTGAATTGGCAATGTATCCTATATAATACATTGATTTAATTTATTTAATATTGTTTTTGCGCGATAGTGTGTATTGTCGTACTTACAGCAATGGCGACCATGATTGAAAGTTCAACTTTCTACATTTCGGGATTGCCAACCTAAATAACTATAATGTAATATTACATTTACACCTACGTGCGGGAAGTAAAATCACTGCCCTCTATGTATACTACGTACAATGTATATACAAAAAATATCCAAAAGGTAGTGTTAATATACCAAACAAATCGCTGCATTTTAAATGAACTGAACTTTATTTCATACAATATAAAACAATAAATTCGTACTTACGGTCATTTTATCAATAATAATGGTCTCACGGCCTTCTGTATTTTCATCTAATAAACATTGCCCACACTGTTAACGTTACTCAATTGTTTATAATGAACGAATGTATTTCCAAACAAAGATATTATTTTACTATTATTTATTATTTTGAAAACACCATCGCGCAAAAAATAATGTACAACGCACGTTTGTGAAGTGTTTTACAGAGTCTCGAAAATTAAAAACCTCGCTATCGCTCGGTGTTTAAACATTTTCCTCGATTCTGAAAATACCACTTTCCAATTTTGCATCGTAATATACTACAATAAAACTATACACAAACAAACGAGTATAAATTACTACTTATTAAAAAAATACATTTGTGTCGACGTACGCAACAATGTACAATAACAATTTACAGTTTTTAAATGATTTTGCTTTCCTTGCGGTCCGAAACATTTAAATAACTTGCAGGATAAATAAAACGCCTCTCCGATTTTGGCAAACAATATTTAATAGATTCATCCCACTCTACCAAGGTTTTTAGTGGTTTCCCTTGGCGTTAAGACAAATGTCGGAGTGGCCCCATGCTCCACCACGTAAATTCACTTCACATTCAAATTCCTCTAAATTCTGGCCGGATGGGGGGAATGCAGATGGCATAGAACATCATCGAAATCGACCTGGAAAACTCCGGATGTGGCCGAGGTCAGCAAAACACTATTTTTACAAAGCAATACACAATCCAAAACAGACCACTCACATTTCCATACACAAACAACTCGCCAGGCCGGAAAAATAACTCCTACCAATCACCCTTGCCATCGTTATACTATCACACCTACCTTCAAACTAAATTTTCGGACATTACTTCAAAATTAGCAGGGCAAGAAGGCAATGCTTTGGGACCCGCTGGAGCACCAATAATAAATTGGTCTCCCAAAAGGGTACTCATAGTCCCCCAAATAGGGCCGCACTTGAGAATACCCACAGAAGATGATGATGATGATGATGATTAATCTCCAATATAAGGGTTAATGTCAAATGAGGGAAATTTTGAGGAAGTGGCTGAATTCAAAGACCTAGGAACACTAATCACAAATAGGAATGATATGCACAAAGAAATTAAACATAGGCTCAATTCTGGAAATGCGTGCTATTATGCATTGCAGAGACTCTTGATGTCCCAACTCCTTTGAAAAAAACGTTAAACTGAAAATATATAAAACTATTATTCTACCAGTTGTATTATATGGGTGCGAAACATGGACTCTTACTTTAAGGGAGGAAAGGAGATTACAAGTATTTGAGAATAAAGTACTTAGGAAAATGTTTGGACCAAAGAGAGATGAACATACAGGTGAATGGAGAAGACTACATAACAGTGAACTACATGGTCTTTATAGGAAGCCAGATATAATAAGAACGGTTAGGTCTCGTAGACTGCGATGGGCGGGACATGTTACACGTATGGGGAATGAAAGACTTGCATGGAAGCTTCTTGTAGGAAAGCCAGAGGGAAAACGTCCAGTTGGTAGACCAAGAATGAGGTGGGAGAATAATATTAACTATGATTTGAGGGAAGTAGATTATACAGGGAATGATTGGAAAGTATTAGCTCGGGATAGGGATGTATGGAGAGCTTATGTCCACGCGGCCATGAACCTACGGGTTAGATAGTGCCAGTGATTAAGTAAGTATAAGCGTTAATGTAAATGTAAACAGCTTTTATTCTCTCTCGAAAAACATTTGCTTCAATATACATAATACGACTTGAAAAGGCATCATACGTAATGTATGTAGCAATGTTAACTTTAATACACACGTATCTATGCTCAAGTTAAAACATATTTAAATTGTAAGTTTGTATGTGTTGGATGTACTTCCACTTATTATCAACTATTTTTATTCATAACCGTGTTTATTTGCAGACAATAGAACAGGTGAGCAATGTAAATTTTCTAGATACAATGCGTCATATAGAAAATGTCCACCGCTGAGGTCTCGAGATAGCGTGCTGCCTTGTCACGCAGCGGGCCCGGGTTTGATTCCCTGCGAGACAGGCTCCTGGATGAGGTTTTTTCGGGGTTTTTCCTCACCTGTAAGGCAAATGTCAGGAAGCTTAGGGCCCAACGGTCCCCGAAAATCATCCGGCCATCATCATCTTCATTCACCGGTGTGGAAAGCAACGGGAAGCTGCCACACCTATAATTCCCTAGTAAAGCTGCAAAGCATAGCATGAAAACACTATTATTGCAGTGAAAGACCTGACTTCAGGCAAAATTACTATGGATGGATGGATATAGAAAATGTGAAGACATTGCAATCAAAATAAAAAAAAATATTTATATGTGTGGCACCTCTAAACGAGGGAAATATAAAAGAGTCATTTTTAAAATTTTGTAAAACAATTGCGGTTCCAAGTGCTATGTGAATTTTAACCAAAATCCAGGTACGAAGATTAGAAACTTCTATCTAGCTTCGTTTTTTCTATAGCTTTGTCGTCTTCCCGTGTCAAACTTCCACAGCCTGCGATTCTATCCGGCTTTGTTACATTTGTTTTTTTAGCATTGTATGAATTTTCTAATATGTGGGGAGCTAGCCCACAGCATGAACCCCTAACCTGGAGAAACAGAAAATTTTCTTCCTGGGTTTTCCTCCCATAGCCTTTGAAGATCCCTCTTCATCGCAAGGCAGCAATTCTGAATTTTCCTTAGACATAGGGTTGCCTCTTTTGCCAGATCCGCCGCCTCGAAGGACTCATTCTGTGCCGACTCTGCCGTTGAGGTCTTCACCGTAACCCTGGCTAGGGGCCCTTACAGGGTACTATCAGTCACGCCAACTGAACCCTGTTTTTTTAACGAGGTTGTTATTCCTCCCCTTCCTCCTATCTCATCTGGGCTTGGAACCGGCTATGGCGGAGTTATTAGAAATTCAGAAATGAGTTTTTTTTAGGAATGTGGCCAGCTAGGCCTATACAATAACATATTGGAAACGAAATGCAGGTATTCGAAAAGATATAAACTAAAGATATTGAATGTATTAGATAGGATTGCACAATGTAAAAACAAATGAATAGAATAAATAAGAACATAATCCCGAAACAGATTCATTATTACAGACCACAAGGACGAAGAAATGTAGGAACTTCTAACATGAGATCGGAACAGACCTGAAGGTCTTAACCCTTGATGCTGACAATGATGGTTATTTATTTTTAGGTCATAAAAATATACTTTACAGATATAAGGTTCGGCTTGGAATGAGATTGGTCATTTTAGCAAGTAATTGAGTAACCTTGTGAAAGGTTGGAAATAAGATTTGGAAGGGATTTTAGTATTCCAGATGTGCCACACATTGGAATAGATAGACATGATGGCCAACCTACGTTCTCAGAATGAACAACATTGTAAAACTTATCGTGATAGAGGGCTGTGCTCTTCCCTACAAATAAGTTGGGCTAACTGAGTTTACTTGTAGAAACTTGAGTCAAAGTACAAGCCCAGGGGTTGAGAGGTGATTCAACGTGAATTAGGATTACCCAGTTCACTGATTTACTTTAAAAATTCACAGATTGTTGTGGTACTTAAATTAAATTTATTTCCTTCACATCTTCTAAGATATCATCTCATTGCTATCTGCATGCAATAAAGAGACAAATTGTTCTAGCACCCAGAGCTAGAGATCCTGGCTTCAAATCCCTGTTCAGGCATAATTTTTTCTCTTATTTCTAAATTCAATATCTTATTTATTTGTATACTTTATTTAACTGATGGAATTAAGGCTAAAATGTCTTCTCTTCCACTTCACCAGAGTTAAATTATTCATCAGGGTTAATTTTTAAGTCTGCCGCGATGGACTAGTACTTATGCTCTTTACTTCTAGTTCTGAGGTTCGCGGGTTCAAACCCGGCTGGGATCATGCCAAGAAGATCGAGACAAGTACGTAGATTCCTGTGCAAGCATAGCAGCACATGGCGGGTATTCTTTTACGGATAACTCACAATAACGAATTTTGTATTTTAGCTAATTTATGCCAAGAAGATCAGATTAGTAGATTCCCGGGCAATCTGCACGGCGAATCTTAAAATAATTACGATATACATTTATAATTATTGTTCGTTTTACTTATTCAACTAATCATAAGAAGTACATTAATTTTTGCCTTTTAGCTCTATGCCAAGAAGATCGGGATGAGTAGATTCCCGAACAACGTCGGGTAAACAGCACGGTGTATCTAAAAATACTACGATATAAATTTTTTCCTACTACTTATTTAACTAAACAAAAAACACATTGATTTTAGTATTTCAGCTCATTTATGTCAAGAAGATCGGGGTACGTAGAGTCCCGGGCAACGCCGGATAATGAGCACGGGGGTATCTAATCATTATCATCTGGTATCATGACAGCTGCCGCCGTCTTCCGGAAACCAAACGCCATTCCTCTCTATCCATCCATTGATTTCCTCCATTCCTCTGATATTCATAGCTGCTTGTACCCCTTCTATCCAAGTTTTCTTCGGTCTTCCTCTCTTCCTCCTTTCCATTGGGATCCATTCCATAACAATTTTTGGCAATCTTTGCTCTGGCATTCATTTGACATGACCATACCACTGCAATCTTTTCTTTTCTATGATGTCTGTGATGTCCGGCTCCTCTTGTGCACCCATACTTTCCCTTATTTCTTTATTTCGTATTCTATCCATTCTAGATTTTCCAGCTGATCTTCTTAAAACATCCATTTCTGTACTTAAAATTCTTTTCATTTCCCTGGTAGGAATTTGCCAGAGTTCAGCACCATATGTTAAAATGCTCTGAATTATGGTTTGATATATTTGTAATTTTCTATTTTTTGTAATATTTTTGCTCCACCAAACAGAGTTTGAAGCATTTATTGCTTGTTTTGTTTGTGCGATTCTATTTTTTATTTCCACTGTGTTATCGCCTGAATGGTCTAATTTTGTTCCTAAATAAGTGCATTCAATTCTAGGTTTTAGTTCTTCTCCATTGTTGAAATTTATATTTTCCATTTCTTCTCCTATACTTACTTACTTACTCACTGGCACTATCGAACCCGTAGGTTCATGGCCGCACGGACATAAGCTCTCCATACATCCCTATCCTGAGCTAATGCTTTCCAATCATTCCCTGTATAATCTACTTCCCTCAAATCATAGTTAATGTTGTTCTCCCACCTCATTCTTGGTCTACCAACTGGGCGTTTTCCTTCTGGCTTTCCTACAAGAAGTTTCCATGCACGTCTTTCATTCCCCATACGTGCAACATGTCCTGCCCATCGCAGTCTACGGGACTTAACTGTTCTTATTATATCTGGCTTCCTATAAAGACCATGTAGTTCATTGTTATGTAGTCTTCTCCATTCACCTGTCTGTTCATCTCTCTTTGGTCCAAAAATTTTCCTAAGAACTTTATTCTCAAATACTCGTAATCTCCTTTCCTCCCTTAAAGTAAGAGTCCATGTTTCGCACCCATATAATATAACTGGTAGAATAATAGTTTTATATATTTTCAGCTTAACGTTTTTTGAAAGGAGTTGGGACATCAAAAGTCTCTGCAATGCATAATAGCATGCATTTCCAGAATTGAGCCTATGTTTAATTTCTTTGTGCATCTCATTCCTATTTGTGATTATTGTTCCTAGGTATTTGAATTCAGCCAATTCCTCAAAATTTCCCTCATTTGTCATTAGCTGTCCATTTCCATTATATAATGTATTTCTACGTGTGACCATATATTTAGTTTTACTGATATTTATTTCCAGTCCTAATGTCTTAGTGTTACTCAATAGTGTGTGCGTGTTGGCCTTTAGTATCTCCTCGCTATCGGCCAGTAGTACTACATCATCAGCATAAACTAACAGCTTATTAATACCATTCAGTTGTAAGCCTTCCTCATTCTCTAAAGATTTAATGGCATGCTCTAGTACAAAATTAAATAGTAGAGGAGATAGTGCATCTCCTTGCTTCAACCCATTCTGGATTTCAAAAGTGTCTGAAAACTGTTTGCCTACACGCACCCTACTCGTTGAGCCATTTAGACACATTCGTATAAGTCTAACTAACTTTTTAGGAATTCCGAACTCCAGCAGGATACTATATAACTTCTCCCTCTTAATTGAATCATATGCTTTTTGGAAGTCTACGTATAGTTGATGTACAGTACCATTATATTCCCATTTCTTTTCTAAAATCTGTCTTATACTAAAAATCTGATCTGTTGTAGACCTGTTTCTTCTAAATGCACATTGATGATCTCCTAGAATGTCATCAATATAGGGAGTAAGTCTGCTTACTAATATATTTGTTAGAATTTTGTACGAAGTTGAAAGTAATGAGATGCCCCTATAGTTGTTGCAATCAGTTTTATCTCCTTTCTTATAAATTGGTACGATAATTTATTCCTTCCATTCATCTGGAAGAGCTTCTTTTTCCCAAATCATACTAAGCAAACAGCGTATCTTGTCCATCAATTTTTCTCCCCCTGATTTTATCAGTTCTGCTGGGATCTCATCTGAACCTGATGCTTTATACATCTTCAATTTTTCAATTGCCATTTCAACCTCTAATGCACTTGGCTCTGCGACTAGCATTTCGGCTGTCTGTAACTTATCCTCCTCAATGTCCTGTTCTGTATGTACATTTTATAGCTGATTAAAATAACTTTTCCATCTATTTAATATACTCTTGGAATCTGCAATCATATCCCCATTTTCATTCCGAATTATGTTTGTTCTAGCCTGAAACCCTTTCTTCTCTATACTAATTCCCTGATATAATTCTCTAATGTTCCTATTTTTTGCATTCATTTCAAGATCATTAATCTTCTCTCTCAAATATTCCCTCTTTTTACTCTTTAGTAACTTGGTGGTTTCCCGTCTAACACTACCCAATTGCTCTAAATTTACCTCATTTGGCTCGTGTAACCATTTCATTTTTGCTAGCTTTCTTTTCTTTACAATGTCGGCACATTCCTCATCATACCATTTCTTGTTTTGCCTCTTTTTTAAACAACCAATGCTTTCTGATGCTGACAATTTAATAGTATCTCTTATAGCCTCCCATTCTTTATTTATATCAGTTTCTTATTCGTTTGCTACATTGTCATCTGAAGATTTCTTCTCCTATACACAGGTATTTAGTTTTCTCAATGATTATATAAAGTCCCCATTTTTCATATTCTTCTTTTAGTTTTTTAGCCATATATTCTATGTCATCGTGGTCCTGTGCTATTAATACCTGGTCATCTGCAAAATTTAATGAATATTCATGTGTATTTTGGATAGGTATGCCCATTTATTGACATTTTTTCCTCCAGTCTCTTAGAGAACTCTTTCGAGATAAATTTTAAATAGAGTTGGAGATAAACTGCAACCTTGCCTTAAACCTTTTGTAATAGTAAATCCCTTTGTTATATGATTTCCAACTTGTACATCTAAAATAATATAAATTTATAATTATTGTTCCCCTTACTTATTCAACTAAACAAGAAAACACATTAATTTTAATTTATTTAGGTGCAGCAGCGCACACCAGGTATTAGGTAATTAGATATAAAAATGAGTGTGAGTCTGTCTGTGTGTTTGTCCTTTATGCATTCAAAAACTACTTAACCTATTTGAATTCTTCTACTTCTTCTTCGGCTTTCCCCACTTATAGGTTTGCCGTCTTCAGTTTCCATTCATTTCTATCATTCCAATCTCCTTCTTCCAAATTCCTATCATCCATTATAGTTCTGACATAAGTTTTCCATTTCCATCTTGATCTACCACGTTTATTTCTTCCAGAGGGTGACCATTGGTATATACATTTTGGCCATCTTTCATCTTCCATTCTCTGTAAATGGCCATACCATTTAAGAGTTTGATTTTCAATCCTCTTAACAACACATGTGGTGACAATCATTTCTCTCCAAAGGAATTCATTTCTTATTTTATCCTGTCTTGTTTTTTGAAGATTTCTTCTAAGATAAACAAATTAAATTGTTCTAATTTTATTCTTTTGTAATTCCGTCAAAGATCAAATTTTACTTCCATATGACAAAATATTTTGTATTGCTCTTATACATTTTCATTTTAGTATCCTTTGTAATATATTTGTTTCCAATTATTCCATGTAATGTCTTAGTTGCATTTTTTGCCTTTACAATTTTATTTTGTACATCTTTCTAACATGTACCTAAACATGTAATTATTGGCCCACGATATTTAAAAATTTCACTTTTTATTTTCCCAGTTTCGAGTATGAAGTCATCCACATCCTTTCCCAAACACATGGGCCTATATTCTGGTTTCTGTAAATTTATATTCAGTCCCCATTTTGTATATACTTCCAATAATTTATTTATCATATATTCCCTGTAAAAATTCTTTGATCATCTGCAAACAAAAATGAATGTAGTATTATTCCTCCTAAGAAGAAACAGTACCAATTTCAGAACAATTTTATACCACAAATTAAATTTTAATATAGAGAATTTTTCTCGCACAAATTTTAACGTATATAACATACTATCCTAAGTACTATATGGCCTAAGCTAAAGAAAGAGGGCATGTGTACACCAAAAGTAGCTTTTCGACGCTTAAATGTCTTACGCTGCCTAAACCATTAGAAGGAAATACACCAAATTAACGTACACAGAATTGAATATCTAAAAAAAAAATTAAGAAGTCCACGACAGCATATAACGTGTGTATCTTTTACGGTTAAATTACAGCAACCATTTTTGTCCTTCAGTTCATTGATGCTAAAAAGATCGGAATAAGTAAATTCCCGGGCAACGCGGGTAATCAACATCTAAAAATAATTAGGATATAAATGTATAATTATTTTTCATTGTACTTATTCAACTAAATAAATAATACATACATACATACATAATGTTCTACACAAGAGCAGGTCTTTCACTGCAAACTCAGCATTCTTCACTCTTCATTTAACTCGCCCTTCCTTTTTGTATCCACATACAAACATTTATTTTATTACTGTCTATCAACTGATGTATTTTTCTGCTTAGCCAGTGGCCAATCCAATTTCTTTTTCTCTTCTTTATGAGTTCCAACATTGTTCTTCCTTCACCCACTCTGTCTAGCAAGTCTTTATTTTTATTTTTTCGTCTGTCCCTTTTATATGCTTCATCCTTCCCCATATCCACATCTCAAAAGGTTCTAGTCGCTTTTCCTCATTCCATTGTAATGTCCAAGTCTCTGCACCATACAATACTACACTCCACAAAATGCAGTTCACTAGGCACTTCCGTAATGCTTTTGCCAAAAGTTCGCAAAAAATGCTTCTCTTCTTGTTAAAAGTTTATTTTGCCATTGCTATCCTCTGCTTTACTACTTGACAGCAGTTCATGTTACTACTGATAGTACAACTCAATTATTTGAAGTTCTCCACTTGCTCAATGGCCTCATCTTTAATCCTCATATCTATCGTCCATGGTCTCCTTCCTATAATCATGACCTTCGTCTTATTTACATATCTTCATCCCATAATCCTCGCATCTGTCGTTTAGCTCCATCGGCACATTCCTTAGTGTCATATCATCTTCTGCTAACAAAGTTATAGGCCTATCAGCAAATCTTATGCACTTGGCCCCTTGGTTCCTTCTTAAGAAATTTTAAGGTTTTAAGGTGCAAAAGAAAAAGTGGGGGTGTGGAAAGAAACGGAAAAACTGCCGTTGTTTTGTGGGCTCTTTTGTTGTGGTTGGGCGTGTTGTTTTTGGGATCTCCTAGCTGCCAAAAACCTTTGAACATAAAAACACTTGTACTTTATTTATGCATAGGCAGCGCACGTCGGGTATTAGCTCGTTTAATTATAGATTATTTCGCAGTACGGTATTTTGGAAGCGTGTACCTCTTTGTGAAGGCGTATTGTTAGTGCGTTTCCTTTATAAAATGAAATCCGCCGCAAGACATTCTTAACACCAGGTGTGTTAGAACGAACAATCGCTACTGTTTTCCTTGCCTCTTGCTAAACTAAATTATGACAGAACAGTTAGAATGGATTTACCGAAAACATGCAGAAAAATGTAAAGATAATAAAATACGTTTTTTCTTTTTCTTCTTGTCTCCACCACAGTTTTTTTTTTTAACCCGCCTCACCATAAATACGTATATTTGAGTATATGATCCGTATAGGTATTTATTTATTTTTCTTATTATGTCATATATATATATATATATATATAGTATATATCATCGGCTTAATTAATGTCTTTGACATCGTCCGATTCCTAATAGCCAATTTTGTCGGTCCATCCAATCTCCTGGTTGTAGATGTTTCTCCTTCATATATAAACATATTTCCTGACTGCAGGAGGTTTTAGGTCTTCATCTGCTTCGTCTTCCCTCAGGTTTCCATTCCAAAACAGATTTTGGTAGTCGATCCTCTTCCATTCGCTGGACATGTCGGTACCATCTTAATTGCTGAGTTTTGATATAATCTAAAATAATGTCTTCAATCTTCATTTTCTCCCTTGTAACTGAGTTCCTAATTTTTTCTCTTCTTGAAATTCTTGCGACCCTTCGTATAAAATCCATTTCCGTTGCCAAAAGGTACTTATTTGTTTTTGTTGTTAATGGCCAAAGTTCTGCTCCATAAGTAATGATGCTTTTAACAATTGTATGTCTGGCGGCACTATGGCCCTGGGGTCGACTCAGCCTCTAACGGAAATGAGTACCGACGCTTGTGCTGGGGGTAAAGGCGGCCGTCACGCAGGGCTGACAACCCGGCTGACATCAAGTGCCGATTGACCAGAAATAGTGGGAGCCTTAACTTCCTACTACCCAAGGGCCTCCTGAGGCCTGTAGTGGGATTACTTTACTTTACTTATGATATATATTCATTTTATTTTTATTACTTATATTTTTATCCCACAATATTCCATTGAGGCAGGCAATTGCAAATTTTCCTTTATTATTTCTATTTCTTATTTCCTCTTCATAAATCCCATTTTATTTATTTTAATTCCTAAATATGTGATCTCACTACAAGATTTTATTGTTTCTCCAGTCTCCAAAATTAAATTTTGTTCTGGTTCGCCAATTGATAATTTTGTTTTCATGTTTAAATTTAATCCCCATTTTTCATGTTCTTCTATTAATTTTTTAGTCATATACCCTAAATGTCATATATATATATATATATATATATACTTTTACATGTTAACAACATAACTAAATTAATGTAGGCTATAATGTAATTGCATTGTTATCTAATTGTAATGTTATTGTGTTTTCTTTTTTTTTTTGTTTTATATTGTATTATTACCAAACATTATTTTATTGTAACGGACTGTCAACAGCACGTATAACCACAAGATAATCAGCATCCGTGAAAATATAGAGATTCTAAAAGTAGCAAAGAATACAGACCTACTCAATGAAAACACACCCGCAGGCATAAACCCGTTGTACAACCTGTACGAAAACATCAGTACCAGTTAAAATACAGAAGATGAAACATTGATTTTGAATGGCCTCCATATTGGAATTACTTGATGAAGTTTAACAATTTAGTTCAGCTTACTTCCAGACCCAATTTCTTAGTGTTACTCAATAGAGTGTTAGTACTGGCCCTTGGTATGTCCTAATAATTAACTCCAGGTACTGAACTCATGTCCACATATTTTAATCACAAAGGTGGACGACCATAAGCCAGTGCGTGTAGGGGTGACATGTCGTCAGCATGTCGGGTCCCCCAGCCGTTCTAACTGGTCTTTTCAACCTGGAGTCGCTACTTATTGTAGCTTCCCAAATGCCTCACGATGTTGGGTGGACACCGGTCCCATACTGGCCCAAATTCCATGAGAAAACGTCTTCACCCATGGGGACTCAAACCAGCTCAAGTCCCGTAGCTCTGCGCCAAGGCATCTTGGCTTAACCACTCGGCTAAATAATACTAAATCGAATGTCCCAACAAAATAATGGCAAAGGCCGTGAATAATAATAAATTATGCATCAGCATACTACTAGTAAAATTATAATAGATACATTTGTATACCAAATTGTCCAAGTTTGCATACCGGTACTTTACCTTTCCATAAAAAGTGTTGTTATACAATGGATTTGTCCATAAAAGGTAGCGTAGTTGATCACCTCTAATGGTCGGCGATAGATTGCTTTTGGGGTGGAGACAAATGCTGGGTGTGTTGAGACAGTCGATAAATAACAGAGTTACAACTCCCCATCCCTCCAAAACTTTTATACTCATGAGTTCTGTAGGAAAATGAAACAAGTAACAGCTATTTATCCAACTTTTAATATCACAGTTATTTTTATTGATATCATGTAAAACTAAATATATGCCCACACATAGAAATACATTATATAATGGAAATAGACAGCTAATGACAACAGAGGGACCTTTTGAAGAAGTGGCTGAATTCAAATACATAGGAACAATAATTACAAATAAGAAAGAGGTGAAGAAATAAATTAAACTAGGCCCAATTCTGGAAATGCGTGCTATTATGCATTACAGCGAGTCTTGTAGCCCAAACTCCTTTCAAAAATCGTTAAACTGAAAATAGATAAAACTGTTATTCTCACCGTTATATTAAATTGATGCGAAACATGTACTCTTGCTTTAAGGGAGGAAAGGAGATTACAAGTATTTGAGAATAAAGTTCTTAGGAAAATGTTTGGACCAAAGAGAGATGAACAGACAGGTGAATGGAGAAGACTACAAAACAGTGAACTACGTGGTCTTTATAGGAAGCCAGATATAATAAGAACAGTAGTCTCGTAGACTGCGATGTGCAGGACATGTGGCAGGAATAGGGAATGTAAGAGGTGCATGAAAGCTTCTTGTAGTAAAAATTGGAAGGATATTGCTCAGTAGGAGACCAAGTTTGGATGGGCGGTTAATATTAACCATGATTTGAGGAGGTCAATTATAGTGAATACGACAGCACTGTGAGCTGCATGATATTTATCGGAAAACAAATTGTTATAATGATAGTTAATTGTTATAGATTGCGATGGACAGGACATGTGACACGAATGAGGAAAGAAAGGGGGACATGGAAATTTCTTGTAGGAAAATTGGAAGGGAAGCGCTTACTAGGTAGATCAAGAGTGAGACCCATCCATAGTAATTCTGCCCGAAGGCAGGTCCTTCACTGCAATCATAGCATTTTCATGCTATGCTTGCAGCTTTACTAGGGATTGTGTAGGTGTGGTAGCTTCCCGTTGCTTTCCACACCGGTGAAAAATGATGGTGGTGATGATGATAATGATGATGGCATATGATTTCGGGGACCGTTTGGGCCTTAAAGTTTTCCTGACATTTGTCGTACAGGTGAGGAAAAACCCGATAAAAACCTCATCCAGAAAAACTGCCCCGACCGGGGATCTAACCCGGGCCCCTGCGTGACAAGGCAGCACGCTACCTCGAGACCACAGCGGTGGACAAGAGCGAGATGGGAGAATAATATTATCCATTATTTGAGGGAGGTCAATTATGCAGGTAATAATTCGAAAATATTAGCCTAGTTTAGGGATGTCTGGAGAGCATAGGTCTACGCAGCCCTGAACCTTGGTTAGATAGTACCAGTGAATTAATTAATTAGTTGTTGTTGCCATATAACCTAGCAGTTTAATGACCTAAGATATAGTTTCGAAAAGCATACCATATTTGAAATCAACATGAAGAGATCAAGTTCATGTAAAATCGTAGGCTTTAAGGCCGGTGTCTTGATTCTTGTTAGTTGGTTGTATTGTAAGCCCATGCTTTCCCTTTACAGAGATTTAGGCGCTCTCCCCCTACAGGGAAGAATTTGTACCATACTAATTTAGTTACACTTGTCTTCGTATAGATGTCATTTTGAGTGGTCCGTGGTCGGCGTTCCGCCTCATACTGACATCTAGGAAACCAAGCTAGTACTAGGAAGGGAAAATTCGGTAAATTTTGCTTAGAGGCCTTTTCATTCAGGCTTAAGGATTTTTTACGAGCCTGGAAATCTTCACACTCGAGACCCAAGGCTTAAAGTCCCTCCCGGAGGACTTGCTCCTTGGATTTTTCCGTCCTAAAAAATCCATCGACCCCTGCCAGGTTTGAACCCGGGACCCTCGGGACCAGAGGCAAGGAGCATAACCACTAGTCTTTATTCATAAAATATTAGAACACTTTAAGAAAATAAAACACCATTATAATTCAAAGAGGAAAATTGTTATAACTTTAATAGAGTCTTCTCCTTCTTCTTCTTTCTTTCCAGGATTAGGTCAATGTGACCTGTTTCGGTCTTAACTCCATCGTTTCCTTGGCCGTCCGAAATATCTTTTCCCATGTCGTTTGTGGGTGTTGATCTTTTTGGGTAATCTTATATTGTCCATTCTGTCTAAATGTTCTTTCCAATGGTATTTGTGCTCTTTTAGTTTATCTTGCTTACTTACTCACTGGCACTATCGAACCCGTAGGTTCATGGCCACGCGGACATAAGCTCTCCATACATCCCTATCCTGAGCTAATGCTTTCCAATCATTTCCTGTATAATCTAATTCCCTCTAATCACAGTTAATGTTATTCTCCCACCTCATTCTTGGTCTACCAACTGGGCGATTTCCCTCTGGCTAAGCTTCAATGCACGTCTTTCATTCCCCATACGTGCAACATGTCCTTCCCATCGCAGTCTACGAGACTTAACTGTTCTTATTATATCTGGCTTCCTATAAAGACCATGTAATTCATTGTTATGTAGTCTTCTCCATTCACCTGTCTGTTCATCTCTCTTTGGTCGAAAATGTTTCCTAAGTACTTTATTCTCAAATACTTGTAATCTCCTTTCCTCCCTTAAAGTAAGGGTCCATGTTTCGCACCCATATAATATAGCTGGTGGAATAATAGTTGTATATATTTTCAGTTTAACGTTTTCTGAAAGGAGTTGGGACATCAAGAGTCTCTGCAATGCATAATAGCACGTATTTCCACTATTGAGTCTATGTTTAATTTCTTTGTGCATCTCATTCCTATTTGTGATTATTGTTCCTAGGTTATTTGATTTCAGCCACTTCCTCAAAATTTCCCTCATTTGTCATTAGCTGTCCATTTCCATTATCAACTATTGAAAATATCTTCAATTAATTTCTTATTGATTCATTGTGTAATCTATCCATGCGTGTACATCCTTTCACAAATCTTAAAAAAATTAATTTCAGTGGCTTGAATGTGTGAGATATCTTTTTTGTAAGTACCCAAGATTCAGATCCATATAAAAGAACAGGGACAGCCATAATTTTATAAAACCTGAGCTGAGTTTATCTTCGAGTCTTTCGGAGGGTTCTTCTTATGGTGCCACACATCATTTGATATCAGTTTAATTTATTATGTATATCCCAATCATAGTTATATGTTATACCTGAACCAAGATAGTTAAAATGTACTATCTGTTCTATTATTTCATTATTGATCACTATTTTTGCTCTGACTGGCACTTTGCCATGAAAAGCCATAATTTTAGTTTTTGAAGTTGAGACTTTGAGATTATAATAGAGTCCTAATTGATTCAACATGTAAATGGCTCTTTGTAAATCATCCTCTGACTTCTGTATAATTACCAGATCGTCTGCATACATTAAAATATGCATATACATTTCCTTATTAATTTGTATTTAATAGAGTCAAAATGTAAAACAACAGCAGGTTACATGCATTGCATATACGAGTACTATGGATATAAAATATATAATAAACTACTAATAACTTTCGATGTTTTTATTAATCATTTCATACATCTCAATGATGGATAAATCATATTTAAAGAGAAAAAAATTGCGTTTAGATTGGAACTTGCTCAGATAGCTCAGTCAGTAGAGTATTGGCCCAGAAAGCCAAATGCCCTGGGTTCAAGCCATAGTCTGAAGGTATAATTTTTGTCTTCAAATACCGGTACTATTAACTTCTCCGGAAATCTAAAAAATGGATATAAATATTAATAAAATTTGTAAAAAAAATTCAATAATTGAGAAATAGTTAAGAAGTAAAGTCAGTATAGTTTTATTGTTCAAATAGATAATCAGATAAAGAGAAAATTTAATATTGGAGGAAGGAATCCAAATAAAGCAAGTGAAACAAACTAAATATTTGGAAATAATTATGGATAAGATTGACGGTATAGGCAAAGAGAATATAAAACATAGAATTAAATTGAGTAGCAAAATAATATCATCGTTAAATTCCATATGGTGGGATAAGCGTATTTGGAAAGACACAAAGAAATATATTGGTAAAACATTGGTGGAATCTGTTGCAATGTAAGGAAGTGCGGTATGGACAATCAATAAGTACTACAAGAATAGACTAATAGCTCTAGAAATGGATTATTTACGCACACGTGCCAGAAAGTCAAAATTAGAACATGTCACAAATAAGCAGAAGCAGAAGAAAGCATAATTGAAAGAATTGAGGAGAAGGAACTAAAGTGGTTAGGACATGTTTTAAGAACGGAAGATGAGCGATGGCCAAAGCAACTATATCAGTGGCATCCGACCAGAAGGAGGAAGAGAGGGAGACTGAAGTTAACATGGAAGGAAAACATGAAGACAGTAATGCAAGCAAGAGGACTAAGCATTGAAAATGCCCAAGATCGTAGGCTTTGGAGGTTTGGCACGGGAAGACGGCAGCAGGTGTTAAAACCAGAAGAGAGATAGATAGATAGATAGATAGGGAGAGAGAGAGAGAGAGAGAGAGAGAGAGAGAGAGAGAGAGAGAGAGAGAGAGGGAGGGAGGGAGGGAGGGAGAATTAGATAACTTGTATTTATATAACTTTAAGTTGTAGTAATTATAAAATATTTTAATTATAGTCAATAATGTTGTATTGTCCAAATACAAATAATATTTATTGTAATCAAGTAGCTATATAAATGTATTTAAAAAATATTATCTAATACATATTTTTATAATTGAGGAGTTGAATGGGATATGGGCACAATTAAAAAACTATACGTTTTGAGATATTAGCAATTGATATATAACTAAATGCATAACATTGCTGTTTATTTCAATTGATACAATCAGCTGCTGATCCTGCTATAATCGAGATATCGAAACGAAACTTTTCAGGCTGACCAACTACAAAACGGCGACTCCAAAAATGCATTGAACGGAAAAGGGGCAAAACATGAGTTATGCCCATATTCCATTCAATTCCTCAATTACATCTAAGAGTGCCTTATGTTTCTGTTTTGTGTAGTTATTTACGGTCCTGTTTTTGTTTTGTATTTTAAAATCTGCCGCGGTGGACTAGTGGTTATGCTCCTTGCCTCTGGTCCCGAGGGTCGCGGGTTCAAACCCGGCCGGGGTCGATGGATTTTTTTAGGATGGAAAAACCCAAGGAGTAAGTCCTCCGGGATGAACTTTAAGCCGTGGGTCTCGAGTCTGAAGATTTTCAGGCTCGTAAAATATCCTTAATCCTGAATGAAAGGCCTCTAAGCAAAATTTAGCGAATTTTCCCGTCCTAGTACTACCTTGGTTTCCTAGATGTTAGTATGAGGCGTAACGCTGACCACGGACCACTCAAAGGACATCTATACGAAAATAAGTCTAACTAAATGAATATGGTTCACATTCTTCCCTATAGGGGGAGAGCACCTGAATCTCTGTTAAGGGAAACATGGGCTTACAAGACAAACATTTTAAAATTAATATTTATAAGAATCCGCCACTGAGCACAAGACTTTGGTCTCATTCAGGGGTGGCTAGATTAAATTAAATATGTTTCATTAATTGTATTTTAGTCGTTTCTAGCTATAAATGATTTTGATTTTGTTCTTCCGGACTAAATGGCCGTGGTCCAATTTCGTTGAAACTCGACGTTGAGGAGTTCACAGAGAGCCCGCAGAATCTCCTGAGGATGTCTACCGCAGTAGTAGAAGAAACTTTGGTTTCAACGCAACTGGACTATGGCATTCCATGCTGGATGATCAACTAAACAATAATCTGAACACGTTAATTTAACTTCAATGTCGATAAAAAACGTTAAAAAAAACCTTTTTTGAACAATCTATTTCTCTACAAAACCTTACGTATAAAAAAAAGTAATGAGGAAAATTGATTTGTAGAATATATAGCCAATTTAGCCATGTGCAGTCCATTACATCATATTAAATGGCATTGCCTCCATTAGCGCTGGTAATAAACAATTTACTGAATTCGCATCAATCTGTCAATGGGATTCTATTAGACTGGACTTTACATCTGGTTTAGAATTACTTTACAGTGAAAAACAAAAGCTTTTCCATAACAAATTATAGCCAATAACTTTGAAATAGTTTGATAGACGTGTGTATAAAATGCAATTAATACCTGTCATACACGAGAAATACTTGATTGACATTTTGTGGAGCGGCCCCTGAAATTCAAACTATAGCTACTCATATCGTGTGCGGTGAAGTTTTATTATTTGGTAATCTAATACTGGGTTATAACAATATCAGTTTCCAAAATCACAATAATAATAACAATAACAATAATGAACTTTTTAAAATAGGAATATCCCACACTACAGTGGCTCCTTGGAAATGGACAGCTAATGACAAATGAGGGAAATTTTTGAGGAAGTGGCTGAATTCAAATACCTAGGAACAATAATCACAAATAGGAATGAGATGCACAAAGAAATTAAACATAGGCTCAATTCTGGAAATGCGTGCTATTATGCATTGCAGAGACTCTTGATGTCCCAACTCCTTTCAAAAAACGTTAAACTGAAAATATATAAAACTATTAATCTATCAGTTATATTATATGGGTGCGAAACATGACTCTTACTTTAAGGGAGAGGAAAGGAGATTACAGGTATTTGAGAAATAAGTACTTAGGAAAATTTTTGGACCAAAGAGAGATGAACAGACAGGTGAATGGAGAAGACTACATAACAATGAAACTACATGGTCTTTATAGGAAGCCAGATATAATAAGAACAGTCAGTCTCGTAGACTGCGATGGGCAGGACATGTTGCACGTATGGGGAATGATAGACTTGCATGGAAGCTTCTTGTAGGAAAGCCAGAGGGAAAAACGCCCAGTTGGGAGGACCAAGAAGGAGGGTGGCGCGAATAACCATAACTATGATTTGAGGGAAGTAGAGTATACAGGGAATGATGGAAAGGATTTAGTCAGCGATAGGGATGATGGGGAGTTTAGGTCCGCGCGGCCAGAACATAGGGTTCGATAGTGCCATGAGTGAGTAAGTAAGTAAGTAAGTACAGGTTGGTTCTCCTTCAACCCAAAGTGATTTTTAGCCAGATGTTCCTGTTAAAAGCATCTTCTTCCCTCAAATCTCTAGCTTCCATACTTCTGTATAACTGTAGGGTTTCACGGCCGGCGTCTTGATCCCTATTAGGTTCGTCTTCCGGGCATATAGGCCGTGGTCCAGTCGTTCTTCTACTCGACGTTTCGTCTACTGCTGCGGTAGACATCTTCAGGAGATACTGCGTGCTCTTCTGTGAACTCCTCAACAGTCTGCAGCCTTGCTGTTGTGGAGTTCACAGAGAGCAGGCAGTACTCCTGAAGATGTTCTACAGCAGCAGTAGACTAAACGTCGTAGTAGAAGAACGACTGGACCACGGCCTATATGCCCGGAAGACGAACCTAATAGGGATTCCATACTTCTCTTCATCATCATCATCATCATTATCTGCCTTTCAAGTATTAGGTCCAATGGCCCGTTACGGTCTCCTCTGGCTAAAAATCACTTTGGGTTGAAGGAGAACCACTGTCTGACTCCATCTATCCATCTTTCTCTAGGCCAGTCTCTTCCATTTCTTCATTAGCTTTCCAATATAGGATATTCTTTCGGGTTATATCTTCTGCCATTCGTATGAGGTATCGATATAATTTCAAATATTTTTTCTATTTTTTAAACTTTTTTAAAAACAGAAAAACAAAAAACAAAATATTTATCAATTGGTAAACCAGAACAAAATTTCATTTCGGAGACTGGAGAAACAATAAAATCTTGTAGTGAGATCACATATTTAGGAATTTAAATAATTAAAAATGGGAGTTATGAAGAGGAAATAAGAAATAGAAATAATAAAGGAAACTTTGCAATTGCTTGCCTCAATGGAATATTTGTGGGATAAAAATATAAGTAATAAAATAAAAAATGAATATATATGTCATACAATTGTTAAAATCATCATTTACTTATGGAGCAGAACTTTGGCCATTAACAACAAAAACAAATAAGTACCTTTGGCAGCGGAATGGATTTATACGAAGTTGCGCAAGAATTTCAAGAAGAGAAACAATTAGGGAACTCAGTTATAACGGAGAAATGAAGATTGAAGACACTATTTTAGATTAATTAAAACTCAGCAATTAGATGGTCGAACCTGTCCAGGGAATGGAAGAGGATCGACTACAACATCTGTTTGGATGGGAAACATGAGGCAGACGAAGCATTGAGAAAACTAAACCTCTGGAATCAGGGGATATGTTTAATATGAAGGAGAAACCATCACAACCAGGAGATTGGATGGACCGACCAAAACGCTCTATTAGGAATCGGCCGAGTCAAAGACATTAATCAACCGATGATTTATCTATC
>JASPKZ010007455.1:0-32500 GCA_030220185.1 Diploptera punctata
CTAGTGTGCTCTCTCTTTGCTGTATGTCTCGCTCTCTTTCTTGGTATCTATCTCTTTCTGTCTACCTCTTTTTCTTTCTCTTTCCTCTCTATTTATCTCAACGCCTGTGCTTGCGTCTGGTTCCACAAGAAGGGTTGGATGTGACGACCACCAAAGTCAACACAAAAAAAGGCACATTCGTAACATGTTCTGGTATACACGATCACCAATCCATCAGCAGCCATTATCCGCGCTAGTAGTTCTTCCTTAGTTACCACAGGGATCTCGTAAATCAGAGATTTCTTGTGACCCCACAGATAGTAGTCTAGGGGAGTCACGATTGGACAACGTACGGCGTCTTTGGCGCTGAAAATGCGGGAGGCTTGAACGTGTGTTGTGATTCTTCTGGATGCGTGTAGCGGAAAAAAGGTAATTTCCAGACATGAGTTCATATGCTAAACGTAATCGTCTTGGTCACCACTACGCGTCCTCAAAGTTTGTAATGAGAATTTAGTTACACTCTGTATATAATCACCTTCAGGTTGTTTTGGCGTAATAAAAACAACATAATTATGTCGGGACACTCCACACTAGCTTCATTTAATTCTATAAACTATTAGTGACAGTTTACTCACAATTTGCTGTAATAATTAATTTTGTTTTAATGTTCATCTATTATACAATTATTTTATAGTCTCTGAGAAGTCCACTCGCTGTAATTTCTACTCTATCATTGTTCGCTGTAATAAGATAACTGATTGGCTCCTCGTCCCAGGCAGTATTTACATAGGCCGGGGACGGAAATTTCTCGGCCATTGATCGAGATATTTACAGTGTGGAAATTCTTGCCCTTCGATCTAAAGGGGAAGTAGAGACTTAAACAAATCTCTGGAACGGAGGTCTGGACGCATCCCACGAACTGCCCGGGTCTTTCGACTCGCGAGTCGGCAACTCACAAATCTATTTCTATCAATGCGAGACCACTAATCCCTCTGTCACCCACGAAATTCAAACGCCGTTATTACGATTCGTCACTATACGCATTGTTTGACTAGCTTTTGAATTTCGCGGACGGCGGCGAGAATCAGGATCTTGCCTTATATGATAAAAAGAAGAAAAGAATCGTGAGGTGTGGACTCAGGAATCCGAGGGACCGCCGTAGAACATTCAACATGAGCCGAACACTTCTACAAAAATCTGACTGATTACTAGATTCCGGATGTTAGGCACTTAAAAAATTCAAAATAGGTAGGCAAAAAGGCACTAAAAATCATTAATATAGGCAGTAAAATTTTCAAAACAGGCTCTTACAAAAAATGGACAACAACATAACTTTTTACAGTCTTTTGTTAAGAATATAAACATATGCTATCAATAGCTTGCGAAGATATCAGAGATGCTTTTGGAATTTGTTTTGCCTTTTTACAAAGTGCAGAAGCGTCACTTGAGAATATTTCCGCGCCATATTCTTTCAAAATTGGTCAGCTTGTATTTTACTGTTGTCCGCTCTTTAGATATCTTAAAAAAACAGTTTTAAGGGTGTATATATATATATACACACACATTCTTGCGGCACCATTTTGTCTTTGAATCACCTGTCTGTGAATGAGAGCTGCAGACTGAATTCAGTGTTACTAACATCAAAAATAATATTGCCCGTTCCAGCGCCAGGTGTGAGACAGAGAAAGAAAGTTTGAGCCATCTACCCTCTTTGTCACTCAGCAATGTTTGTATTGAAAAGAAGCAAAGAACTTTTCTCCAAGCCATAGAGCCGGAGCATAATACAATGGGACATGGCTATTTCGCTTAACGGGAATGCTTGAAGTGGAAAAATACAATATTTAAATAACGGGAGTGCATTGAGGGGGGAAACCATCTATCTGCTAGGTTATTGGGTTATTGCCACTATTATCCTAAAATATTCTAAGAAAATTAATAAAAAAGAAAACTTGAAAACTTCTATGAAGTGATTTGTGCCATCAAGTTTGTCCATGTCATTGAAATACTGAGTTAATTTCGAGAAAAAATTTGCCAATAGGCATTTATAGGCATTATAAGCTGAAATAGGCATTTATAGGCAAAATGAACTTCATGGAAAACAACTCTAGGATCGTTGGTATGAACTTATATGAAGTCACTTTTACAATATCTTAAATATATAACTATAGGCATTTTCCCTAACATCCGGTCTCTACTGATTACCGAGACTTCCAATATGGAAAATTCTCGATTGCACGCAGATAATAACCCTCTCATATAAGCCTAAATCGTTGTGAGGTTCGGAGTAGGCAATCGTGTGGGGACTGCGAACCAGTGAAGCGAGATCAAGAGAAACAAGAACGTTCTAAGCCATGTGTTAGTGACTGGAAAGAATTGTGTGATAATTAAATTCTCAAGCAAGAATAATTATTACCACCAATTTGTTCGTGAAGAATAAATTAAATTTGGTGAAGCAAATAAAGTGTAAAGGCCGTTCCATCAAAGTTGAAGCATGACCTACAAAGCTCGCGCAGGTAAACGTAGGGTTTGAGGGAAATGATCCCTGCCAGCAGGCTTGACCGTATCTGCAAAATCATGGTTACTAGTCGTAATGAAAATATTAACCCTGAGTAGGAAATGATTATAATAACTATGTACAACGTGAAATTCCTTAAGGGCACCCGGTACTAATTTCCTTGCAATTTCGTTTAAAAATATGACATACAAAAATCATTTTTTTTCAGCTTATTCTTAAATTATGTGCATGAAAATTATGTCACTAATTAAACAAGTCTTCCTGAACATAATTGCATTTAGGTTAACTTTTTGGACATAACTTTTTATGAGTAATTTAAAATAAAAAATGAAAATAAAAAATCCATTTTGTTAAAAGTATTGTCTTTGTACAATTTTCTCACAAACTACTTTCCAATTGTTTCCAAAATTTAGTATTTTATTGTCCATGGTTCATTTGACAATAATATGGGTTGCTTGTGTTCAGATATTGATTGTGTTTTATTTTTTAAAAAATTCAAGACCAAATTTTTTTAAAAAAAATTTAGCATGCATTTTTTTTATTTCAAACACTATCAATAACACAAAGATATGTTTACCTTATTGTTATAGAGCTCTTTAAACAGCATATCCATACCAAAAATTATTCTCCTACCTTTCATAGTTTCAGAGAAAAGTGTAACAAAATATGAAAAAATGCAAGTTACGGGAAAATTGCAAATACAAAAATGTGCACATTAGCAGAGCACAGAGACGCCATTTTTAAAAATCAATTTTTATGGATTTAAATGTCCAAAATCGACAAAATAATATTACACATCGATAAAATAGGCGTTACTGGATTTTTTAAGCAAAAAGAAAAAAAATTAACCCAAATAAGTACTGGGTGTGCTTAAAACAGGAAGAAAATTCGAATAAAATTATTGCAATCTAATAATCTATAAAATATTATTAATGTTAATATTAATATTATTAATATTAAATTAAACAATATACTCAGCACTTACATTAATTATATTGGATACGAGAACTTCATTAGGCAAATAGTAAATTTTCAAACCTAATGTAATAACAATAAAAAATAATAATAATTTTAAATAGGTAGGGCATGTGGCACGAATAGGGAGTCTAATTTAACAAAATGTTCAGAAAAGCATAAAATATTTTTTAACATTACTTATAATTTTGTAAATATGTTTTAATGTCCTATTTTGAATGTTTAAATTCAAAATAAGTCATTATTTTATTTTTATACAGATTTTCATCTTGTCATCTTGCTCTTGTTCTTATTTCTTAACGTAGCCTAATTACAAAATAATAAGCAATGTCAAACAAGTTTTCATGCTCTCTTCAAAGATGTGTTAAATTAGACTTACCAGGTTTTAGAAGTAAGGTGACGATAAGTAATATCTTTTAGACTGACAGTACAATATTTTGGAATTAATGTGTATGCCTGTACCGTTAGACTACCCGCAGTCAAGGGGATGAAACTGGTCTTCTGCGCATCTGAAGTCATGCTTCAACCTTGATGGAATGGCCTCTATTACCCGTTTAAGGAGTAAGCGCAGTTGTTGACGGAGGGCACTGCAGTCGTGTTTATGCAGGAATATAACACGTGACGCAATCTATGAGTGAAGAAGGGAATGTGACGTACACTGCCCTATATGACGTCACGTGAAATAACAGAGCTTTGTAATTGTTCCGCCTGTAGAGGTATTTTGAATGACTCCATCCATAATAATTCTGCCCGAAGGCAGGCCTTCACTGCAATCATAGCATTTTCATGCTATGCTTGCAGCTTTACCAGGGAATTGTTGGTGTTGTAGCTTCCCGTTGCTTTCCACACCGGTGAATGATGATGATGATGATAATGGTGAGGATGAGGATGATGATGATGGCCATATGATTTCGGGGACCGTTTGGGCCTTGAAGTTTTCCTGACATTTGTCTTACAGGTGAGGAAAAAACCCGATAAAAACCTCACCCAGAAAAACTGCCCCGACCGGGGATCGAACCCGGGCCCGCTGAGTGACAAGGCAGCAAGCTACCTCGAGACCACAGCGGTGGACATTTGAATGACTAATATTTGGAAATTTTCTGTGAACACCTGTTTTGTTTACTCAAAGGTAATCCAACTGAGTACGTCAGGAGACAATATACAGAGTGTAAATGAATTATATCGCACAAATTTAAATAAGTATAGGGGGTGTTATATAAGCATTTTGAGATAATGAACTAATGGTCCACGAATAAATATGTCCAAGTTACGATTCATCTTGTAAAAATGGTTGGCACGCCACTGATTATTTCAAATTAAAATTGAAATAATATGATACAGAGACTGCAACTTGCAACAAGCATGCGCCTTACCTCAGTGGTTATCACAGTCTTACTACCGACGCAAATGTAAGATTGATACATCGCGTTCGAAACTACCTACAGTATTCATTCGTAGTGTTCTGCCCAAGGGCAGGTCTTTCACTGCAATCTCAACATTCTCCACTCTTTCCTTATCTCAGCCTTCCCTTTTGTATCTGCATACAAACCACTTATTTTAATATTGTCTATCATCTGATGTCTTTTCCTGCCTCTTTTTTTCCATTGACCATTCCATCTAGGGTATACGTCAGCAGGCAGATTCTTCTTAGCCAGAGGCCAATCTAATTTATTTTCCTCTTCTTTATGAGTTTCAGCATTGTTCTTCCTTCACCCACTCTGTCTAGCACATCTTTATTTTTAATTTTGTCTGTCCATTTTATATGTTCAATTCTTCTCCATATCCACATCTCAAAAGCTTCCAGTCGCTTTTCTTCATTCCGACGGAATATCCACGTCTCTGCACCAACACAAAGCACTTCAATAGCCTCTTCCGTAATTATTTTTCCAATGTTCCGCAGAAAATGCTTCTCCTCTTGTTAAATGCATCTTTTACCATTGCATCCTCTGTTTTACTTCTTGACCACAGTTCTTATTACTACCGATAGTATAACCAAGCATTTGTATCTCTCCACTTGTTCAATTGCCTCTTTAATCCTCATGTTTATCTTCCTTGGTTTCCTTCCTATAACCATGGCCTTCGTCTTATTTATATTTATCTTCAGTCCATAATCCTCACACTTGTTATTTAGCCCCATCAGCATGTTCCTCAGTGGCATTGCATCTTCTGCTAGCAAAGCCATAACATCAGCAAATCTTATGCACTTAATTTTTCTTCCTCCCATGTTTATGCCTCCCATATTCCTGAAGCAGTTCTTCATTAGGTCTTCCAGGTAGATGTTGAAAAGAGTAAGTGATAGAGGACATCCTTGCCGTTCCCCCCTTCCAATTTATTTTCCCTCTGACATTTCTTCTCCTATCTTCACTCTTATTCGCTGTTTCATATAAATATCACTTATGAGCCTCCTCTCCTTCCTGTTCACGCCAATTTTCTTCAAGATCCTCATGAGTTTATTCCAATTCACTCTGTCAAAGGCCTTTTCCATGTCTATAAATAGCACATAAACTTCTATCTTTTACTATTTTTTTTTCTCCTATTGTTCGAATCAGTCCAATTGCATCTCTCGTACCCTTTCCCTTCCTGAAGCCAAACTGTTCTTCTTCCAATTCGCTTTCCATCGTAGAACGTAAACGCCAATTCAGTATTCACAGGAGAATCTTTGCAGAGTGTGATATCAAGCCGATAGTCCTGAACTCCTTACATTTCTTTGCATTGTTTTTATTTAGTATTGGTATTAACACTGTCTCAGTCAATTCTTCGGGCCATTCACCTTCTTTATGCATCTTGTTGCATAAAAGCAGAATTTCCTTATTTCCTTTTCCCAAGCATTTAACCAATTCAATGGGCATTCCATGTACCCTTTTGTTTTCCCATTTTTCATTACCTTAATAGCAAATTCTTCCTTCAGAATTGAAGATCATTTTTCATATTCTGATACGTCTTCTTCATTTTCTATATCAAAGTTAGCCGGAAGATTTCTTGCCTCATATAGCTCTTCTATATATTTCTCCCACGTATTCATAATTCCCTGTTTGTCTGTTATTTCTTCATGATTTTCGTCCTCAATCAACCACATAGTTTACCTGCTCTTCTCTCCATAGTCCAAGCATTTAACTTCCTGGTACATTAAATTATATTTTCTTTTCCTATCCAGATTCTCTAGTTCTTCACATTTCTGTTTCATCCACTTTTACTTTACTTTGTTAGTTTCTCTTCCAAGTTCATTGTTTAGCATCCTGTAGTTTCTTTTGGCTTCTTCTGTATTGCTATTTTCCATTTTCTTCTTTCTTCCATCTTCTCCAACATTTTTTTCTGTGATCCAAGATTTCTTAATATTCTTTCGCTCTTTGCATCCTAATTTTTTCTCTGCACCTGTCTGTATAGAGCTTTTCAAATGACTCCAGTGTTCGTTGTTATTGACGGATGAGATTTCCAGGTTAGAGGCTTTCTCTTGAAAATATTGTTGGAATTTTCTCCTTTCCTCTTCAGTATTAAGTTTCCCCAAGTCAAACTGCTTTGCTGCCTGTCTTCCTCGTATCTTCTTGAGGCAAATATCTACTTCGCCTATTAGTGAGACATGGTCTGAATTGAAATCTGCTCCAGGTAGGGTCTTCGCATTTTTCAAGCAATTTCGGAATCTTTTCTGTATCAGTATGTAGTCGATTTGGTATCGTTTGTTGTTGATAGAGCTTATCCACGTGTATCTTCTTCTTTTATGCTGTTGAAACATTCTATTTTCAATTATCAGTGAATTCCTTTTACAGAAACTCAACAGTGACTCGACTCTCTCATTCCTTTTTCCTAATTTATATATTCCAACTGTACTTCCGTATTGTCCTTCTCCAACTACAGCGTTCCAGTCACCCATTGGGATAACACATATCCCCTTATTCTCTCTCTAAACGATCTCTTCTATCTTCTCATATCTTTCCTCTACTTCTTCATCTGCTAACCCACTATGGGTCATGTATATTTGCACTATCACCAAGTCCACTTTTTTCCCTTGTAACCTCACCATTATCAACCAATTATCCACATAACGCACTGATATCACTTTACTTCACACATGGTACTAATACTACACCGACACCATGATTTCCTTTAGAATCACCACTGGAATAAACACTCTAAATGCATCACTCATTAATTCACCACTTTGTTCCCACTACACTTCTGATATTCCCATCACATCCACTCTGTTTCTTCGCATTTCTTCCTTCAAATATACCAGCTTCCCGGCTTTGAGAAGAGTACTCACATTCAGGCTCCAATCCTTGTGTACACATTTTTATCCTTTCTTTCTTTATTATGTATGTCCTGTAAATTAGTTAACTACGTATATTTATTTCACGTTTAATTGTTTATTCATTATTTTACAGAATACGGTATTGGAAAGTCGGAGCAGTATATGAGTTACAAAATTATATACATACGTATTGTACAGACAATTGTTTTTAAGGTTGTAATAATAAATGCACACACTGTAGAGTGCAATAGGTTTCGTAAATAAAATGTGAAATTGTACTATACAGTACTTATGTACTTAAATAAATTATAGTGCAGCGACCACAAGAGTAATACTATGAAGAGGTACAGTGTATGTACACATGGCATACATAATATTATTGGGAAATAGGAAACAATCAATTTGAGTAAACCAGAAAAAAAGGAAAGCACCTGCAGGCTCATTAGAGAAATTGTTCAAATTGGCCACCTCCATTCTCACAACACAGATGACATCGGCGACTAAAGGATTCTCGTACCCCGTTCAAGATACTAGATGTCTCGTGAATCACATCACATGCTGCGGTTATGCGTGCGACTAACTGTTCATCTGTATCAACAGGGGTCACATACACCGGTGTTTTCAGGTGTCTCCACAAAAATATCCACATGGACAGAGATCTGGAGAGCGAGCTGGCCACACTACAGTAGAACTACCACTTCCTATATATAGCGGCCATGATATACTTCGTCCAAATGATTTCAAATATTCCGGAAAAAATGGGGAGAGTCTGAAGTGAAGAGGAACTTCTTCTAGCAATCCAGTTATGACGTGCTCTAAAAAGTCTTATAAATGACACCATTTAATCTGTGAGGAAGAAAGTAGGAGGGGCCAATGATTTGGTCAGAAATTACATCTACCAATACGTTCATCGACATTCTCTGCTTGTGACTCTCTCAAAGATGGAATGAGAATTTTCATAATCCCACATGTGACTGTTCTTTGAGTTCAGAACAAGCTCATCCCTATTTAATATTGCCTCATCAATGAATAACACCGAGTAAAAGAAGAGCGGTAGTTGCAGCAAAGTCGAATTACAAAATTGTACCCGTTGATCCAAGTCCACTGGCTGTAAGGCTTGTACTTTATTTCAGATGAAAGGCATAGAGCTGGTCTTCGTGCAGGACTTTCCTTATGGTTTGATGGTTCGTGCCCATTACATGTGCGATAACACGAGTACTAGTAGAAGGATCATCTTCCACCCTATGAAGAACATTTTCATAGAACTCTGCAGTGCGGCGCGTACGAATTTCACCGGCGTCTACTCTGTTTACCTTCAACGTCCCATGCTCCTGCAAACGCCTATGAACAGACTTTAAGGTTGTTCGATGAGGATGGTGTCTATTCGGATACCACTACGCGTACATGGCAGCAGCTCTTGCCACGTTACATTGTGATGCACCATAAATCAGATATATTTCGGCAAGTTCAGCATAACTGTAAAGATGTTCCATGATGCTTTCATGTTATGCGACTGATACTGAAGAAACTTTTAATCAGATGTTAATGTAATAACCAATACGGGAATAGGTATTTTGCGTGTGCCTATACTGAACAAATTTCAGTGTCAATATATCACAGTATACTCGCAGGAGAAAGAAATAAAAAGAAGGAAAGAAAATAATGGCCTTCCGTGATTTGAGCCATCAATGTTCGAAACTCAAATCCATCGCTTTAACCATTAAACCACACTTTAACTACACAGATTCTGCGTGTTGGCTCACATTGCTCACATCTACTTTAACGTGTGCAGTGGCGTGCAATCATCTGCTAAGTTCGACATTTTAATGAATTTGATAATCCAATATTTCATAAACGTTGTTGATTAATTATTAAAAATCAGGATTTCTGAATTAATACAAAGATCTGAAGTTATTCTTGTATAATTTTTTCTCTTACTTTGCACTCCTGTTGATTTATCTGTACTAATTGTCGATTAATTTGATTCCCTATAACTCGCCCATTATCCCTCGTAGATCATTGGTTCCCTATCTCAAATTACTTGTATAATTCCCATCTATAAGCAGTTAAATTTGAGCGGTACAATTCATTTACACCCTGACTATATATACACTACTCAAAAAAAATTAGAGGAGCACATGTTTAAACCAAAACCACAAAATAAATATTGTAACAATTTAATTTTTGAGAGTTAGATTTTTTGAGTTCAAGTATTGTTTAAAATCTGATTTTATTAATTTTTTCTGAATATGTTAGTGAAATTCAAAGAGTTGCTGAAACCAAAGTGAGTTCGTATTGATTTTTTAACAGGTTTGAAGAATAATCTGTGATAGGGAATTGTTATTTTTGTGTTCTCTGAAGCTAATACAGACCAATGAGACATCTGAATGAAACATCAGTTGCACGAGCAGTTGCATTGATTGAAGATGGTCGCTCCCATTCGCCATGTCTCTAGGATTCTTGATATCAGCACTTCCGTCATCCATAGGCTGTGGAGGCGATATAGAGAGACACATGGATATAAGAGAATACCCAGACAACGTCGTAAGAAAAAGACTACAGACGTACAGGATAGATTTCTTGTCTTATCAGCTTTGCGCTGAAGAAAATCTACAGCCAGAGATCTACAAAATCATTTACGCACATCAACTGGGACGGTAATTTCTCATCAGACTGCAAGAAATAGACTGAGAAATGCAAGGTTGATGTCTAGAATCCCCTATAAATATCCTCGTTTAACATATCAGCACAAAGAAGCCCGGCTGCGATTTGCTCAGAATCATGTCAACTGGCAATTCCGCCAATGGAAGGATGTTTTATTTACGGACGAATCAAGATTTCGTCTAACAGGTTCTGATGGTCGTACACGTGTATGGAGACGTCCTGGTGAACGTTTTCATCCAGCCACAAATATTGAACGTGACATATTTGGATATGGTTCGGTTAGGTTTGGGCTGGGATTACTATTGAGTCTCGGACAGAGCTTGTTGTTGTCCCACAGCACATAAATGCTGATATTTACATTAATGACATTATCCTCCAACATGTTGTACACTTTGCTTATGATATGGATCCTAATTTTCCTCTAATGCAAGATAATGTTAGATGTCATACAGCACAGGCTACCAGAGATGTCCTGCAAGAATGCCAAATTCGAGTGACGGACTGGCCTGCATGCAGTCCGGACCTTAATCCGATCGAGCATATGTGGGACAAGTTCGAAAAACTTATTCGTAAGCGTCCTGCTGTACATCAGAATCTTGAAGAACTTTCACATGCACTCTCCGATGAATGGGAGAGAATCTCACAAGTTTCTGTAAGAAGGCTTCTGCAAAGCATGCCTCGTAGGTATAATGCGGTCATTCAGGCTCACGGAGGACACACTAAGTACTAAGTTTTGAAATAACTATGGAAACATTGATTCCAAAAATTGTAAATCTCAAATTTCCATTTTGTTTTCTGTTACAAATGATAACTTGTTCATATTGCTAATACTGTACGAGAAAATATTGTTTGAATGTCTGTTCTCATTTTACATAAATCTTCAATTTATAATTACAAAAGATCAAACATTAATTTTTTAAAATATTCATTCTCGTGTTTTGGTTTAAAGATGTGTCCCTCTAATTTTCTTGAGTAGTGTGTATATATATATATATAACATATTAAGTTAGAGGTCCTGGGTTCAAATCCCGGTTTAGGCGTTTTCTTTTCGTGTCATATTAGGCTTTCATTTTTAAATATCAAAATTTAATTATAACATCGATATAAAGAAGCGTGACTGCTATAAAGTAAAAACAATCTTTAATTTGTTTACTTGTTATAGTAGCCACGAGATTGCAGTGAGGTTCCCGCTACCTCTCATGATAAAGTGTATGTATATATATATATATATATGTGTGTGTGTGTGTGTTTGTTCTAGGATGCCTGGATAGCGTAATTGGCAGCGCACTAAGCGTATCAAGTTAGAGTCCTGGGTTCAAATCCGGATTCAGGCGTTTATTCTTCTTTTCATGTCAAAAATATAATAGCATTTCATCCCATATTTTAGCATTTTTTAAATCATAGAAAGTATATTAGTACTCTACAATCTCCTAAAGTATAACAAGTTTGCTTTGCACGTTTGACCTACGGCAGTAGTTTAAAATATCTGCACTTTTAGGACTTCTTAAATTTTACACGGAAACTAAAATGGTGCATGATGTTTTATTTAGGACAGAATTTGTTTCGTAAAATTCACAATTTAGATTTAAATGATGATTATTTAAATAACACACACCATGAAAAATGGTTGGAACATTGCTTTTGACTGACATTCATTCCCCACTGTATAAAGAGAAGGTTTGTGGAATTAATGTCAAAATTCTATAACAAAATTGTCATTTCGTTAACGGATTATTTGGCAGAGACTCACGTACACCCAACTTCCATTTCCCCATCGCATGTATGGTCCACCTCGTAACTGAAATTGAACAAATGAATCCTTACAGCCCGTGAGAATGTAGATGAAGTAATTTACATATTTTGCAAATTAAACATATAATGTTGACACTTTTGTAATGCTCCGATTGGCTCATTTGAAAATAATGTGGATTTCCTGTCTTTCCAGATTACGATCGCCAGTTTGTTAAAATGCAGTATGAGTGGATATTATGTCTTGTCTTAAAAGTTCGTATTGGCTCAGAGATATTCTACGCATATAGCAAATCTCTCATCCGGGGAGCTTTGTATCCCTCTGTGTGATCAAAAGAAAAAAATTATGTACACCTATGTTGTCGAAGGATCTATAAAAGGAAGTGTTAAATTATGGAGAAAATATTGTAATTTCTCTACATACATAATCAAATAACCTGCCAGTAGGCACCCCTTGAATCAGTCAATATCAGCCTGTCAATCAATCATTCAATTATATTCACTGATACAGCCAGTACCATAACACCAACATGCCGGCTATCGTCTTAGATAATAAATTCCTTATGTCAACGTTGTTAAAAACTTATTATTTTATCTAAATTGGAATACCCAAATAAAACAAACATTTAATAAATAATAGTTTTAAAAAACTAAAAGAACATGCTTTATAAGAAAACTAAAAAATGAAAAATAATTTTAATTTCCAATACCCTTGGGATAAAATTAAAGTGGTCAACAAAATAATCATCTCCAACACATATAGAATAAAATTTGAGTTATCAACAAAAAGAAAATAATTTTACCATCAAAAGCGTGGGGTGCTCTATATCAAATAATATATTTGATAATAGACAGATATTGGTAAAAGTATGCTCTCTAAGAAGAAAAATGTAAACATCATAAAAAGCACCCCGCGCTTTTGATGGTAAAATTATTTACTTTTTGTTGATAACTCTAGTTTTATTATATATGTGTTGGAGATGATTATTTTGTTGACCACTTTAATTTTATCCCAAGGGTATTGGACATTAAAATTATTTTTCATTTTTTAGTTTTCTAATAAAGCGTGTTCTTTTAGTTTTTTAAAACTATTATTTTTTTTATTTTTTAGTTTTAATATTTTACAGAATCAGATAAATTTGTAAATATCTTTAAATTCGATACTATTGTAGTGTGAGCTAAAAGTAATTCTCTTCTATAAAATAAAACCTCCCAGCCGGATTTGAACCAGCGACGTATGGATTACTGAAATTATATACCACTAAGAGTTCACTGCTCTACCAACTGAGCTCTTACAACGATTGACTAAAAAGTCGACAAGTCCGCAACCTATTATACCAGTTTTCATTTGTTTGATTTTCGGATGATTCTGGCCAGGATTTTAGAAACAAAATATGAAATTATTGTATTGTCACGGTTCCTCTACACGTATAGAAAGTTTCACGTCGATCCAATGTTTCTAAGTGGGTGAAAATCGCGTTGAAAGATTCCGTTACATTGATACAAAAACACTTTTTTTGATTTTCTGATGATTATGGCCAGGATTTTAGAAAATAAATATGAAATTATTGTATTGTCACGGGTCCTCTACAAGTATACAAAGTTTCAAGTCGATCCAATGATTTTAAGTGGGTGAAAATCGCGTTGAAAGATTCCGTTACATAGATAGATAGATAAATAGATAGATAGATAGATACAGGTCAAGCTAATATAAAGCGTGTAAAAAGATATTGTCCATAATGCATTCCCTGAAGCGTTTCAAGAACATTCTTCCTACAGCTCTTAAAAATAATTTTAGTCGCAAATTTAGTGATGCCGCATTTTGATTATTGTGACACATTTCTGCATTTTTCCGTGAATTATCATGACTCCATCTTAATGAAGCAAGAAAATTACACACTCTGCTTGTCTTATTTAAGATTCGACTCCTAATTATTTAGTCTCTCGTTTCCAGTATATATCCTCCAACCATAATTTAAACAGCCGATTACTACCTAATTCCCTGCTTAATATACCGCAACGTAAGACATCCCATCACTCCACATCATAGATTAGCGGTGACCAGCTCATGCTCTTTGTGCAGGAGCACTCTTCCCTGCACGTGTCCGCGACGGAAGAGCAGAACGCAGGAGGATTGGGTTGCGGCGACACGTTAACGATACGGCGTTGCAATCTAAACTAATGTCAGTTAGCTAGGATTCTCGGTGCAATCATTCTAGATCACGTAGTACATTTGAAATGGCGATCATGATCCCCAATTGTTTATTTTCATCGGCTATGAGAACATGTATTCTTGTTTACTGGATATAAAAGAAAGGCAAAGTGTTTAGTGTGTCTGCAAGTTCTTACTAACGTGAGAAAGTTTTATATATCAGAAATACAGTAAAACGTGTTCGAAGCGGAATCGAATGGGACCAATTTTTTTCCACATTAGACAACATTCCGCACTATAAAAGAAACAAAAAATATTAACCAATCTTAGATAAGAGAGCACCGTTTATGTCTTTTTATGTACCTTGGATTAATTGTTGTTCCGCTGACGTTGGAAAGTGAAATACAGTATATACAAGCGACTTCGACGGTAAAGCGCAAAAAAAAAAAAAAAAAAAAAAAGCAGTCCCGTTTCGTCAGCGTTAAAAATGTCTAGGCGCGTATTCTGAAATTAAAGTATGCAGTTTCGGTTTCCACTCACTAACTGTGCTTTCGTCCACACCCTTTGATTCCTCGCAAATTCCATTCCACATTACATTGTGTCGTCTTTTATAACTGTCCACAACCAACCTGAAGATGACTTGAAGTCGTTATTCACTAGGGATATAGTAACAGCTAGAGCTTGACTTTGGAGCATCGGTCCTTTTTTGATCGTGGACTTGCAAAACACTCCCACACCTTTTTTTTTCTTTTTTTTTTAATCTCATGAACTTGGGTTCTTCCACATTTAAATTTAGTCATTATTCTGTGAACTGAGAGTTTTTATCTTCAATCAATTTCACTTTTTCATATAATTACAATGATACATACGATTTAGCCATCTTTATTCTGTAAATTCAGAACGCTATCTGTGAAAGATACGTACACAATCTGTCTCAGATCTTAAACTAATTTAAGATTTTACAGTGTACTGGTTATTTGTAAGATAGATGTCACACGCCAAATATATTCTTAAACGAATCTGTATTTCGCAAAACGGGTTTGTAGTGAGGCCGAAAAAAAATCCAGATGCAAGTAAAAACTCTACTTCACCCGGCGGCAGAAATCATCACTTATTGGTAATCCGCCTAACGGGAATTCAATTATGTAAAATCTAATTTATTTATTTCTCTATCTTTCCGCCTTATAAACATTTTCTTTCATGAATTGTGTAGATATACCCTTCCGTTTTGCGTTGAATAGATTTCGTTTTATACAAAATAAATAAACGTAAAATTAATATTATTTTGCCGGGACCAATAAATTGGTTCGCATTGGACAGATTTCCACATTATTCACGTTCCGGATTAAACAAGTTTTACTGTATTATTCTACATACCATGCGAATTATGAGGATACAGCGGAGGACGAAAAGCTAAAGGAAAACTTTTCATCCGTGACTGCACAAGTAGTGTAAATTAATTTCGTTACTCTTATGCTATTTTTAAATGTAGGTTATTAATTTGCGTTAGTTCAAATTTTAATCAACACACATTACCATAAATAATGCCACGAGTGATTTCCTATTTATATAGAGGATTTGAAAATCAAGAGTGGCATTTCTTAGGACTATTTAACGAATAATATGAATCTTTTTACTCACAAATCATTGGTATTTAAATATGTAAACGGCGATATATGAAAACAAATGAGAAATATTTGTAGACTTTCACGGCCGGCGTCTTGATCCATATTTGGTTCGTCTTCCGGGCTTATAGGCCGTGGTCTGGTTGTCTTCTTACTCGACGTTTCATCTACTGCTGCGGTAGACATCATCAGGAGATACTGCGTGCTTTCTGTGAACTCCTCAACAGTCGGCTGCAGACTGGTGGTAGGTCGTTGGAAACTGTCTCTCTGTTTATAGCTAAACCCCGGGTGGAGGGGAGGTTTTCTGCGCGCACCGAGTTGTGCGCTGTATTGCCGTGTGCCGACCTACCACCAGTCTGCAGCCGACTGTTGAGGAGTTCACAGAAAGCACGCAGTATCTCCTGATGATGTCTACCGCAGCAGTAGATGAAACGTCGAGTAAGAAGACAACCAGACCACGGCCTATAAGCCCGGAAGACGAACCAAATATGGATGGAGAAATATTTGGTTATGTTTTATTTTTTCATCACAGCAACTTGATAATATTATTTATTGCCAAATATGATTGCAATATTATAAGAATGCACCCTAGTGGGGAAATAGTGAAACACATCAAACTGTATAATATAATCAACATTATAGGTTATTAATTTAGTTTTTTTAGTAAACAACTAAGTAAAATCAAGGAATCTGTTCACTGTTTGCTATATTCAATGTATTTGTTTGGAGAAAAATAATGCTATGAGCTGTTCAGAAAAAATAAAGCTGATAAAAAGAAATCGATACAGAGCGAGGTGAAACACGACTGTCATTGGTTGTAAAACAAAATTCATTGAAACGTGATTGGTAATTGGCTATCATTTGGTACATGAGTTAAATACTCCGTAGTCATTATAATTTTAATTATTATCTATTTATATTCTCCGTTCTTCCTAGTTTGGGGATTAAGGCGCTCTCTTGTGGGAGTGTTTAATCAAGCTGGCTTAGTTACGTTTACTTACTCATGTATGTCAGATATTATTATTATTATTATTATTATTATTATTATTATTATTATTATTGTTGTTGTTGTTGTTGTTATTGTTGTTGTTGGCAGAACCACCTTCTTGTTACTCAGTTGTTCTTGCCAACTACCAAAATCGCAATGCATATTGAAAAATCACGACGCAGCTTGTCTGATGGCCAATATATGAAAGACTGTATGAAAACAGCAGTTGGATTGTTAATCCTAAATCAAATTGAGTCATTTGTCGCAATTAGTCTTTCCCACACAATAGTTACTCGCCGTATACAATAACCTGCTGGTGATATTTTTCACAAGTTAATGGAAGTTGCAAGTAACTTCATTGTATTTTCTTTGTTTTGGATGAAAGTGTTGATATCTCCAGCACAGTAGCCTACAAGTGGTATTTTTTAGGGGTGTTAACTCCGAACTGAGAGTTATAGAAGAGCGATTAGATCTAGCGCTAATTCGAGATATAACAAAGCGCTCTGACATATTAGCATGTGTAGAATATGCTGTAGAAAATATCGATCTTTCATGAAGTGCACTTGTATCTGTAACAACAGATAGGGTGCTGGCTATAATAGGGTGTAGCTTGGATATTGTGCTGTCTCTCTCAGACAAACTAAAAGATCAGACAGTCTAGAGAATCCATTGCATCATTTATCATAAGTAATGCCACGAGTGATTTCCAAATTATCGATAAATTCACGACTCACGAAGTGAGGAGTGAATTTATCTAGAGAATTTGGAAATCAAGAGTGGCATTTGTTAGGACTATTTAACGAATAAAATAAAGCTGTTTACTCACAAATCATTATTTAACTACAGTTATTTAAAAATATTTTTATATTTAAAGTAAACGGTGATGTTTGAAAACTAATGAGAAACGATAGGTAGCCTACGCTTCTACTGCTTCTTTTGTTTATCACTGCAACCAGATCATACTATTTATTGCCAAAGGAACGCAATATTGTAAGAATGCTCTCTAGTGGAGAAAAAATGAAACACATCAATCTGTATATTAATTCATTTTTGATGTCGTATACATTTAAGAAAGTGCAAACAGTGGTTTCTTTTTTTGGTGGTATAATCAATTGCTACAAATGTTGACATGTAAGCACTATTATATACAATCTGGTAGCCGTATTTGTTTATAGGCTCAGTCACTGCAAAATAACGGTCAGACCTGTTCAGAATATTAAAAAGGAGGAGCTTTGCTTAATATATGATAATCCTAACGTTGATAATTATTTCGTGAAACACGTCTCTGATTGGTTGTAATACAGAAATCATTGAAACGTGATTGGTCATTGACTCCCATTTGGGGCATGAGTTAAATAGTCAAGGAAATATTTGTACAAAAAAGCGTTTTGCTCAATGAAGTGATGAGTGTTGTAGTTAAAACAAAATTAGATCCCATGGTTTCAAACACCGCCATTTAAAAGAGTTCTTCACAGATCTTGATGGAGAGTAAGTGACATACTTAAGTGTGGTGTAATGTCTCAACAGGGGAACATTTCTTGAATCGATTCTTCGAGTTTCTTGATGAAATTGTGATATGAGTTTAAAGCTCTTTTAAAATTATTACAAGCCACACATAATTCTATCCATTTAATAATCGGTAATTTATGTTTACATTAATAGCTTTTCGGTATTAATGAACATCGAATACTTCATGGTGTCAACGAGAACGGTTTAATGTATCTTAATAGTGACTTGCTGCCTCTGAGTGAACGGCTGCACATTACTCGACCAGCGATCATCTTGCATACTGGCGAGTGTTTTTTTAAAAGTGCGGCTGAGCTAGTCACCGCTGTCATAGACTATCTCCACTTCTCGCAACTGGAATTCCCTACAACGGGAAATTATAAGGTGCCGGACATTAGAATTATTTGAAAGAAATCTAAATTTATATTTGCTCTAATCTTGACTTGCTCATTACCTTGTGTAAAGTGCAAGTAATAATTAGCATTTCCAGTTAAATTAATTATATTACTGTTATTTTCATTATTATTATGATTGTTATTGTTGTTATTATTATTTTTATTATTGTTACTACTATTATTATGTTTATCATAAGTAATGCCGCGAGTGATTTCCTAATTGTCGATAAATTCACGACTCACGAAGCGAGGAGTGAATTTATTTAGAGAATTTGGAAATCAAGAGTGGCATTTGTTAGGACTAATTAACGAATAAAATTAAGATGTTTACTTACAAATAATTAATTAACTATAGTTATTTTAAATTATTTATATATTTAATGTATACGGCGATGTTTGAAAACAAATCAGAAACGATAGGTATGTTTCATTTGCTTCTTTTGTTCATAACTGCAACCAGATCATAATATTATTTATTACCAAAGGATCGAAATGTTGTAAGAATGCACTCTAGTGGAGAAATTTATACCAACATTATAGGTATTAATTAATTTCTGACGTCGTATGATGTAAATGTGTCAAATATATTTTTCTGCAACGTCATTTCTTCAAAAATATTTTTTTTAAGAAAGTGCAAACAGTGGTTTACTTTTTTTTGTGGTATAATCAATTGTTACAAATGTTTTATATTATCACTTGCATGCGCTTTCTGCTGACATACATGCACTATATATACAATCTGGTAGCCGTATTTCTTAGAGAGTCAGCCACTGCAAAATAATGCTATGACCTATTCAGAACGTTAAAAAGGAGGTGCTTTATTTATTATGACTATTTAACTCATGCCCCAAATGGGAGTCAATGACCAATCACGTTTCAATGATTTCTGTTTTACAACCAATCAGAGTCGTGTTTCACCAAATATTTATCAGTGTTATAATTACCATATTAAAGAAAGCTCCTCCTTACAATATTGCGTTCCTTTTGGCAATAAATAGTATGATCTGGTTGCAGTGATAAACAAAAGAAGCAGTAGAAGCGTACCTATCGTTTCTCATTTGTTTTCAAACATCGCCGTTTACATTAAATATATAAATATTTTAAAATAACTATAGTTAAATAATGAATTGTGAGTAAACAGCTTGATTTTATTCGTTAAATAGTCCTAACAAATGCCACTCTTGATTTCCAAATTCTCTAGATAAATTCACTCCTCACTTCGTGAGTCGTGAATTTATCGATAATTTGGAAATCACTCGTGGCATTACTTATGATAAACTTTAGTTGGTAAATTCTAGGCGAAACACGACTGAGATTGGTTGTAAATAAAAAATCATTGAAATGTGATTAGTCATTAACTCCCGTTTGGGGCACGAGTTAAATAGTCATAAGTAATGTCATGAGTGAATTCCAATTTATCTAGAGGATTTGGAAATCAAGACTGGAATTTGTAAGGAATATTTAAAGAATAAAATTAAGCTGTTTACTCAGTAATCACTATTTAAATATAGTTACCGGTTTTTTTAAAATACATAACTCAAAAAATTAGAGGAACACATGTTTAAACCAAAACAAGAGAACGAATACAGAAACAATTTAATATTTGATCTTTTGTAATTATAAATTCAAGATTTATGTAAAATTAAAATAGACATTCAAACAATATTTTCTTGTACAATACGAAAAAGTTATCATTTGTAACAGAAAACAAAGTGGAAATTTGAGATTTACAATTTTTGGAATCAATATCTCTATTATTACTCGTATTTCAACACTCAGTACTTAGTGTGTCCTCCGTGAGCCTGAATGACCGCATTACTCCTACGAAGCATGCTTCGCAGAAGCCTTCTTACAGAAACTTTTGAGATTCTCTCCCATTCCTCGGTGAGGGCATGTGAAAGTTCTTCAAGGTTCTGAGGTACAGCAGGATGCTTACGAACAAGTTTTTCCAACATATCCCACATATGCTCGATCGGATTAAAGTCCGGACTGCATGCAGGCTAGTCCATCACCCGAATTTGGCATTCTTGCAGGACATCTCTGGTAGCCTGTGCTGTATGACATCTAACATTATCTTGCATTAGAAGAAAATTAGGGTCCATACCATAAGCAAAGGTTACAACATGTTGGAGGATAATTTCATTAATGTAAATATCAGCATTCATGCGCTGTGGAACAACGAAAAGTTCTGTCCGAGACTCAATAGTACTCCCAGCCCAAACCATAACCGAACCACCTCCAAATCTGTCACGTTCAATAATTGTGGCTGGATGAAAACGTTCACCAGGACGTCTCCATGCACGTGTACGACCATCAGAACCTGTTAGACGAAATCTTGATTCGTCCGTGAATAAAACACCCTTCCATTGGCGGAGCTGCCAGTTGACATGATTCTGAGCAAATCGCAGCCGGGCTTCTTTGTGCTGACGTATTAAACGAGGGGCTTTGAAGGGGATTCTAGACCTCAAACCTTGCATTTCTCAGTCTATTTCTTACAGTCTGATCAGAAATTACCATCCCAGGTGCTATACATAAATGATTTTGTAGATCTCTGGCTGTAGATTTTCTTCTGCACAAAGCTGGATAAGACAAGAAATCTATCCTGTACCACTGTAGTCTTCTTCTTACGACGTTCGCGGGTCTCCTCTTGTATCCATGTGTCTCTCTATATCGCCTCCACAGACTATGGATGACGGAAGGGCTGACATCAAGAATCCTAGAGACATGGTGAAGGGAACGATCATCTTCAATCAATGCAACTGCTCGTGCAACTGATGTTTCATTCAGGTGTCTCATTGCTCTGTATTAGCTTCAGAAAAGACAAAAACAACAATTCCCTACCAGAGATTACTCATCAAACCTGTTAAAAAATAAATCAATGCAAACTCACTTTGGCTTCAGCAACTCTTGGAATTTCACTAACATATTCAGAGAAAAAATAATAAAACCCAGAAAATCTTCCATCTGATTTTAAACAACACTCGAACACAAAACATATGACTATCAAAAATTAAATACACTGCTCAAAACAATTAGAGGAACACTGTGAAATATGCAAATATTTTTTCATTGGATAAAGGTACAAACATGAAATTAATAATGTACATTATTTGTGGTTATGTATTTATTTATTTATTTATTTATTTATTGCTCATGTCAGTAAAAACAAATGAATAACGCTGACAATTAACTTTTCAAATAATTCCGCTATGTAAGCAATTGAATCTTGTGCTTATTTTTCAAAGTTAAACACTCGTTATATAGAGTTAGTATTGTGTATGGCCTCCACGACATTCGATGACACTTTGGCACCTTCGTGGCATGCACCCAATAAAATTCTGGATTTCCTCTTGCGGGATATTCTCCCATTCCTCCTTCAGAGCATCTCCAAGTTGCTGCAGAGTTTGTGGAGCTTGATGTCGGTTCCTGACCTTCCTGTCTAGAGGATCCCACAAGTGTTCAATAGGGTTGAGGTCTGGGCTGACAGCTGGCCACTCCATTACCTCAATTTCATTCCTCCTTAGGAAATCCCTGGTGATAGCCACAGAATGTGCCCTGGCATTATCCTGCATAAACAGAAATCCAGCGCCTACTCCAATGGCAGGAGGTACTACATGCTCTTCCAGAACGTGCTCGATATACCGGACAGGATTCAGTCGCTGGGAAACAAGTACAAGGTCCCTATGATTGTTGTACATAACTCCGGCCCACACCATTATGGAACCTCCTCCGAATCTATCAATTTCCTGTACAGCCTCTGAAAAAAATATTTCTCCTGGCCTCCCCACACCCTCAATCGACCATCACAACGTGTAAGACGATACCTGGATTCGTCCGAGAAAAGCACAGACTCCCACTTGTTCAGGTTCCAATCACCATGGTTTTCACCATACGTACGTCTTGCTGCCTTACGCCCATTTGTTAAGCGTGGTTTTTTAACGGGCCTTTTTGGACGAATATTCTCTTTCCTTAACCTGTTCCTAATGATTTGGTCTGAAACCCGGATTCCGGAAGCCATATGAAGGTCATTCTACAGGTCTTTTGTCGAAGAGCAGAAAGAACAACGTATCTGTCATTCTGGGGGCTTGTTTTAAATTTACGGCCCTGGCCACGTCTTCTACAATACTGACCTGTCTCTCTGTGCCTGTTGCGTAACCTGGACACCACGGAAGGAGAAACCCCAAGCTCTCTAGCCACTTGTCGCAGAGATTGACCTTGTCATAAAATATGTAGAGCATGATACTCATTTAAATGCCTCATTTCGTCAGAGACTTCAATAAACAAGGCAATAATCAACATTCGTCACTATAGCAACATCAGGAAGCTTACCAATTAGAAGTGGCCAGTGCCTTCCAAAATAAAAAAGTTCTCTATATTTGTTATTTGAGGTAATTTCTCTGTATTTAGGCCATGGATCTTTAAAATTTGTATCCAATGATAAAATTAATAATTCAATTTACATATTGTCCAACTTTCAGCATCACAGCTTTAAAAAATAATTACTTATTCATTTATTACAAGTGTTCCTCTAATTGTTTTGAGCAGTGTATTTACAATATTTATTTTGTGGCTTTGGTTTAAACATTTGTTCCTCTAATTTTTTAGTAGTGTATTTATATATCTAATATAAACGGTGATGTTTGAAAACAAATCAGAAATGTGTGGTTATGTTTATTTACTGGATCTTGATTGCCAAATATGATCGCAGTCAGAGATAACCCAATAAGGTCGCAATATCGTAAGAATGCACCTAGTGGAGAAAAAAATTAAACACATGAAACTGTATATTATAATCAATATTCTAGGTTATTAATTATTTTTTTAGAAACAACTCAGTAAAATTATTATTTAAAACACAATTGTTGAACATACAATTATCAAATGTGTAGTTCGAAGGAATCTGTTAATTATTTGTTATATTCAACGTATATGTTGGAGAGTCAGTCACTGCAAAATAATGCTCCGACCTGTGCAGAATATTAAAAAGGAGAAACTTTCTTTATTTTGGTAAATAAAATTAGATAAATAGCGAGGTGAAATACGACTGCCCTTGGTTGTAAAACAAAATCCTTTGAAACGTGATTGGTCACTAACTCCCATTTGGGGTATGAGTTAAATAGTCGTATAAAGTGTTGTATGTACTTGAAATTTAGTTTACAATTTTTAATGCCTTTGTAATTAGTGTACTGCAGTATGTATATATATATATATATAATCTATTCTGTACATATATATTTGTATACTTAGGCTGTTTAAGTGGAAAGGAAGGTCCTGTGGTCTTAGATGTGTCATAATAAATAAAACATTTTATTATTATATTATTATTATTATTATTATTATTATTATTATTATTATTGTTATTAGTTCAATGTTATCAACGTAAAAATTCTTCATAAGTAATCCCACGAGTGATTTCCAAATTTATTTGGAAATCAAGAGTGTCATTTGCTAGGGCCCTAAAATTAAGCTGTTTACTCACAAACCATTATTTAAATATAGTTATTTTAAAATATTTATATAATTAATGTAAACGGCGATGTTTGAAAACAAATGAGAAACGTTATGTTTCATTTGTTCATCACTGCAACCAGATCATATTTATTGCCAAATAAAATCGCAATATTGTAAGAATGCACCCTAGTTTAGAAAAAGTGAAACACATCATTACAGGTTATTAATTAATTTCTGATGTCCTATGATGTAAATGTGTCAATTTTATTTTTTGCAACATTAATTCCTGGGAAACAATACGTTTAAGAAAGTGCAAACAGTAGTTTTTTTGTGGTATAATCAATTGCTACGAATGTTTTCTATTATATGTCGCAAGCAGAATCTGGTTACATTCATGCAGTATATACACATCTGGGAGCCACTTCATAAAATGAAAGCGACAAAATGAATGTGATAAAATCGAGGTGAAAAAATGACTGTGATTGGTTGTAAATCAAAATTTATTGAAATGTGATGGGTCATTAACTGCCATTTGGGGCAAGAGTTAAATAGTCAAATTAAAGTAGTTATTCTTTGTAGTAAAAACTTTTGGAAACGCATAGAGACCATTGGTAATGATAGAGGGGGAGAAGAGGAGTAATTGAGGAAGTCAAATTACATATTTCTGGTTATAACTGGGCTGATTAAATATTGATTTCTGTTCCAGTTGCATTCATAAAGAGATGAAGGAGGGGGTTGAGGAATTGAAGACGGAAATACAGTTTGATTGACAATTAAATTCTTGTCTTACATATAATACAATAAGCAAACCTTTACAAACAAGTTTCCATACTTAGATAATTAATTTCGTTCTGAATAATACGATTTTTAAGAGGATGAGATCAAGAGCCCCGATGAACTTGCAGCCAACTCGAGTTCTGAATGGAATGTAATTAAGCTTTCTCTTCTACAGCCGCTTGTGAAATATGTCCCGTTACGAATAGATGGACATATTTAATTAATTTTCTATGTATTTATAATGATCCTCTCGGTTGATATACTTAATTCTATTATCGAATAACTATTAGGAACTTTAAATATGGCTGCCATGTTTTGCTTGGGAGTATGTTGACTCCGGGTGTAGATATTATACCACCTCACTCACCTGGACGGATTGTAAATATTGACCCTTCTTTTACCTGGAAAATAATATACGAAATGTACGAAATTGTTTGTCATTCGTCCTTAGGAAAATGTTAGTAGAAACACTTGCAATGCCCCATTTTGATTATTGTAACACTCTTTTTACAGACTTAAATATTATTTCCACTCAAAGACTTCAATGTGTTCATAATTCTTGCGCACGTTTTATTTGTGGTATTCGCAAATTTTACCATGTTACACCGTCCCTGGAACAATTATCGTGGCTTCGTCTAAGAGATCGTAGAACTGTCCATTCACTATCCCTTCTCTATAAAATACTTCACACATCATCGCCTAATTATTTATCACGCCGCTTCATTAGACTATCCGACACACATAATATTGACACTCGATCCCATCAGCACATTGTCCTTTATATCCCGCCTCATCACACTGTATATTATTCATTATCTTTTACGGTCTCACTTACCAAAACATGGAATTCCCTTCCGTCCTATGTCAGAGACTGTCAAACTATAACATCCTTCAAAAATAAACTAAAGAATTATTTAATAACAAACTAACTTATACACCTCACTGATAATATTCTTTTAGCAATATTAATATATTTAATTATTTATGAAAATAATATTAAGAATAACAAATATTTTTAATTGTTTTGTTTTAAATATTGTATAATCGTAAAATTAGTTTTCTATATCTCATTATTTTCCTTTGTTTTTTATATACACTAGACAGGGACAATTTAATATGCCTTGTTTGTATACATTTTATTATTAGTTTTATTTTAACTAATATTAACTGGTTGTATTATAGATCGTAATATATTAGATATCTTTTGATCAAATTTTTACTTAGTGTTTAATATTAGAGTTAATTAAGATTGTTACATTCTGATGTAATATATGTTTGTCCTGGTGAGTGGAAGAGAAGGCCACATGGCCTTAACTCCACCAGGCTAAATAAATCTAAATCTAAAATCTAATATAAACATACAAGTGTCCCTTATACAAAATATCAGACATTCTTACTGCACTGATTATGACGACATACAACTTCATGCTTCACTCAACAATTATTTAGTGATCTAATTGTGTAATGTTCGTTTTATGTATTTTCTTCTTTACACCAAATTAAAGTGTTCATTCACTGTCTTATAAAAATAGTTTTTGACACTATCACTGATGTGATAACATACCTTTTTTTCTCTCCTTTGTTATTTATTCATTTTTTCACACGTGTTGATTCACTTTCGCATTTCACTTCCGTTATGTCATCCACACATCTATAATAAAAACCTTAATCTACATTACAATGATGTGTATATATTGAGTGGGCCTTATTCTGCTATGAACCAGTCCTGAATGGTTATAAAATCATGTTTCGGATAATATTTTCATTAAAATAAATTTAGTTTCGATTATGATAGCGGCTCTTTAAATAAAGTTTTATACGAGTAGATCCGTTTATCATTTAGTTAAATAATATATTAGTTATTTTTCTTTTTTTAATTAGCTGTTATTTATTATTACGATCTACGTTACAATAATGTCGTTATACACCTTGGTTATTTTATTAATTTCACAAATAATAATTTTTATTCAAATAGAAAGTTAGATTCGTTTTACAATAACAAAGTAGACTTTTACAATAACAAAGTAGTATTTGTAATCATTTCGAGTTTCAAGTAATTCTTTAAAACCTCCGCTCCAAGCTTTCGGGTGTTAGCGTTTATTGACGCTTCGCTATATATAGCCTATGTGGTGCATAAAAATGTATTCATAAAATATATGATAAATTATTAAGTTCAATATTGCTCTATTACTCTTAGTATGTTTTATTATTCTCAATATTATTCAAATCTAGATGGGCATCTTGCTCGCTCGATTCGCAAAAGCGTAATTATTATTTCATTAATCAGTCGACAATCTTTTACTTATTTCGCGCATAAAATCCGCTCCTTGATACATAATTGCATAACTTAATCTTCGTTATACCTCGGTACCAACGGCAATAACTTTAAATCATCATATTCTTCATTTGCATTAACATAAAATATAATAACAAAGGATCTTCCTGCCCTCGGTGATATCTATAATCCCATGTGATACCAACACACACACTCATAACAGTCTCCATAGGCCACAATATCATAATAAAATCACATAATTATATCCTGTATATTAATAATTGACAAATTCTGCGCGCTGCGCTATCGTTTAATTGATGAGCCGATCATTCAATTTTCTCCATTATACTTCCACTTTCTCTCCATGGTATCTTTACCTTGTCGTGGTGGAGTGGTTTGCGTGCTTAAATGATCTTAAGAGCTATGCCGGCCGTAGCATTGCTGACGATAGGGTTACCCATGCCGGACTGGTCAAAGGTGATAAGCCAGACGAAAAAAGTTCCTTGGTCGAAAGAGTGACGATCTTTCACCGTAAAAATACAACCGTCAAGAAATGCGGACATGGGTTCAGCTGGGGTAAATTTTTCCGGAGGTCAAATAGTCCCCCATTCGGTTCTCCGGGCGGGGACTACTTCAGGGAACCCATGCCAAAGGCTCAAACACAGGGGACATGTTCCTAGAAACATGGAATGTTAGGACTTTATACAATAGCGGGGCACTATAGATATTAACGCGGGAATTAGATAAACCGCCCTTGGATATAGTCGCTTTACAGGAAGTTAGATGGCCAGGAGAAGGTAGTCAGAAATCAGGAAGCTTTACATTATACTACGGGGGTGCAGCAAGACCTGCATTTGGAACGGGTTTTTTAGTCAGAAGGAGGATCCTTCCCGCTATCCGAAATATTAAGTTTGTTAGTGATAGGATTTCATACATAATTCTAAAGGGTAAACAACATGATTTTATAATTGTAAACGTGCATGCCCCCACAGAAGATAAAGATGACAAGATCAAGGATGAGTTCTATGAAGAATTAGAATGCTAATTTGATAGCCTTTCACGATATCATATGAAAATTGTCTCAGGAGATTTTAATGCAAAAGTGGGGCGGGAAGATATATCCAAACCAACAATAGGCAAATTCAGTCTTCATGAAGATAGTAACGACAATGGGATTAGATTAGTCACCTTCGCCACATCAAAGAGTCTCATTGTTAAGAGCACAACCTTTCTGCATAAGGATATTCATAAATACAGATGGCGAAAATCGGAACCAAATAGACCATGTATTAGTGGACAAACGCTGGCACAGTAGCATCATCGATATTAGATCAGTAAGAGGGACAGACTGCAATTCGGATCATCATCTGGTCAGGGTGAAAATCAGACAACGGCTATCGCTTATGAGAGGAACAAACGATAAAGATGATTCTGTAAAATTTGAATTAAAAAACTTGAAAAATGATGAAATGCGGCAAAATACCAAATCAAAATTGCTAATAGATTTGAAGTACTGGAATCTTCAGATGACAATGTGGCAAATGAAGAAGAAACTGATATAGATAAAGAATGGGAGGCTATAAGAGATACTATTAAATTGTCAGCATCAGAAAGCATTGGTTGTTTAAAAAAGAGGCAAAACAAGAAATGGTTTGATGAGGAATGTGACGACATTGTAAAGAAAAGAAAGCTAGCAAAAATGAAATTGTTACACGAGCCAAATGAGGTAAATTCAGAACAATTGGGTACTATTAGACGGGAAACCACCAAGTTACTGAAGAGTAAAAAGAGGGAATATTTGAGAGAGAAGATCAATGATCTTGAAATGAACGCAAAAAATAGGAACTTTAGAGAATTATATCAGGGAATAAGTTTAGAGAAGAAATGGTTTCAGGCTAGAACAAACATAATTCGGAATGAAAATGGGGATATGATTGTAGATTACAGGTGTATATTAAATAGATGGAAAAGTTACTTTAATCAGCTATTAAATGAACATACAGAACAGGACATTGAGGAGGATAATTTAGACAGTTCAGTCAATAGTACCGGTACCTCATTAATTGCGTTAATCTTTTGTTAATTATTTTACCGTATACCGTATTTTGAATGCGGATCTTGCGAGATTTGTTCTTTATAATATTTTCAGTCCATTCTATTATATTTCCTAAATATATTTAAAATCATTATTTTCGTCCATTTCTTGGGAATTGGACTATACGGAGATTCCAGCATATATTCACGATATCCAAAATATTATTTTTGTTACTTTAGGAAATTGTTTCAGTAGATACATATTTGTTCAATCACTTTATTGTCATCATCATCACCCATGCAAGTATTAGGTCATGTGGTCTGTTACAGTCTCAAAGAGGAATTTTCCATTCATCGCTTTTTTGGACGTCCCAGCGATATTTTGCATTGGGGACAATAACGAAGCATGGCTTTTGGAATTCTATGAAATGGCATTCGTTGAAGATGGGCTTCCTAGTTGTTCTCCTAGTTTTGTATATTGAGGAGCATGGGTTCTACATCCAACTCATTCATAATTTCCTCATTTAATTTATGGTCCCACTTTGTATAGCCTGCTGTACGGCGAATAAATTGCATCACATTTACTGTTATTCGGCTTTCATATATTCTTCGTATTGTCTATTCTTCACTACCATATCTTAATACCGGACTTGCGAGAACCTTATAAAGCCGTAATCTTGTGTTCTTCTGTAATTAAGATGGTTTCTTTTATCCCCGTTATTTTTGTGAAATTTGTGATTTTCATTGATAAGGCAGCTTCATCTTGAAATGTTAAATTATGACCTATGTAATTAAATTAATTTAGTCGTTCTAAATTTTCATCGTCCAAGTCAATTTTGCAAGGTATAGGGTATTTCCCACAAAAGCTCATCACTTAGTTGTCTTTGTATTGATTTTCATATTATACGTTTTTGCAATTATATTAAATTTCTAATGTATGATTAACATTACTCCACCTCTTGCTATTGTGTTGTAATTTATTCAGCTATAAAACAGTAAATAATTTTCTGTTTCTTTCGAATCTTTTAATTTCTTTATTGTTTCTGGAATTGCCGCACATGTAATTCCCTTCTTTTCCAGAATGTCGTCTGATTGATCATCTTTATGGGAAATTCCCTGTACATTTCAGGTTGCATTTGAATTCAAGTTTCAAACTTTCTTTGTATATGTACGAATATAATAATATTTTAATGATGATGATAATAATAAATAATAATAATATATAATAATAATAATAATAATAATAATGCCTTTATTTTACCTAGCGGAGTTAAGACCTTTATGATTTTTCCACCACTTAATCAGGTTAGAAAAAAATACATAAATTTGTCTTATATCTAAATTACAGTAAACATAAATGATTAAATGGCATATTTACAATATAATTATTATATACAATATCTGTTGATTTACTCCAGATTTAACAAACAAAACATAAAATGTAAAAGATAGATAACATATTAATTATATATAATATATTTAATTCTGGCGAAAAATAATTATATAGAAAAAAATAATTGTATAAGCATGACTTAAAAGTGTTAACTGTGCGGCAAACCTGATATCTTGAGAGAGGGAATTCCAGGAATGGGCTTATGCTGCTGTAAAAAAGTAGAATACCGATAAGAAGAGGAGCTGTGGAGAGGGATTTTTAACAGATTTATACCTTGTAACCTTGTGTCAATATTGTGGTAGGAACTTAACTTCTCAAATCTGCTCGCGAGATAACTAGGAGTTTATGAGCACAGAAGCTTGAAAATAAATTAAAGAGAATGCAATTTACGTCTGTCGCTAAGATAGAGCCAAGAGACGTTATTGAAGTGTTCGGAAATATAATCATAACGGCGGATGTTTAAAATGAAACAAACGCAAGCATTTGTGAACACGCCGCAGTTTCTGCGACAAGTCAAAATTTAGGTCGTTGTAGATAACGTCACAGTAATCGAAGAGTGGCAACATAAGATTCTGCACAAAGGTTTGCTTTAATGAAACGGAGACAAATTTCTTTAAAGGTCTAAGATAATGTAAAATGGAAAAAGTCTTTTTACACATTTGATTCACTTGTGTTTGCCAGGTTAAATTTGTGTCTAAATACAGTCCAAGATCGAGTACTGAAGAAGAATAATGGATAATTGTATTATTAATTTTATAGTAACGTTTGGAAGTAAATATATGTCAAATATTCTGAGCAGTATTGGTTGTGCCATTAGAATGACTTGTGATTTGTTAGGATTCGGATTTAGATCTAAACTTGAAGGCCAGTTAAAAATAGACATGAGATCGACATTCATTTCAATTAAGTTTTTATAGAGGAAATCTGGAGATGAATGTAGGTAAATTTTGAGATATTCAGCATTATCAGATATTTTAGTATATATATACGTATGTGCGTGTGTGTTTGCGTGCGTGCGTATGCGCATGTATGCATGCACGTGTGTGTGTGTGTTTGTGTGGAAAAATGTACCTGATTCTAATTTGAAATTTGAACTCAACTCCACATACAACTAGTATTTTCAATTTTTGGACTTGGTCCACTTTTTCTCTGAACTCCTCATATGTTTAATCAAGACATACAATACACCATTATAGCATTAAAGTCCCCTGAGAATGTTACTATATACTATGATATGTTAAAAACTGAAGTGCGTATATATTGTAAGTAACGATTCACGTATTTTCAATCTGATATCTAGTGCCATAACCGAAGATTGCGTCTTTATACAATGTTTTTACATTCAGTCGGCCAAAATGAAGTACTAACCGAAGTTGGAATTGTTCGAGCGATTACATTGCTGTAGGAAGGTTAGAATGTTCGCGCAGTGGCTGTAGTGCTCAATGCGGCTTCATCTGTTTGTTGGCAGGGCCTGGAAAATATTTATTAAAGCTGGCATCTATACTAGATCATCAGGCCATGATGGAAAATAAAAAAAAAATCGATAGAAATAACCTATACGCACTCAATTGTGCTCTTAGACGATACACTGCCACTACCAGAGACAACCATAATGACCAGAGTGCGGCATTTGGCGTTACTGTTAGTGTTCATAAATCCGAAACAGACTTCGAGAGATAGGTTTAAAAGAACGAAAAACTAGTAATGTTCCGCGATTTATACGTCGTCACATGGCAACTCGATTTATGTTTTCTAAGCAACATAGGAATTGGCAGT